>CM033116.1:2663412-2991740 GCA_019321725.1 Paulownia fortunei
ATGTGTGTGTGTATATATATGACTAGCTTTTCAACAAACCTCACTATACATATTATAGGATAACATTTTTACTCAAAACAGCACTTGTCAACCTTGACCTTCTTGGGTTGGTTTACACATGCTTTGAGAATTTTACCACCCCCACCCCCACCCCCACCCCCACCCCCGCGATTCATGCACCTTTGAATATGATTGTGGTAACTGGAAATTAGAGCCATAAAGCATCAAACAATGAAGACTTAATAATGGTTTGCATTCTGCTTTTAGGTTTTCGGACAGGGATCAAATGTCCTATTTGCTACTTACTTCAAATTTGCCTTGACTGGATTAGACTAGTTTCTTGAATTTCCTTCTAGGCTTCCAAAAAAGGCGAGGAAAATAAAAACTATATACCCACATGCCCGGTGAGGTAGACGAAGAACAATAATAAAAAAGGGGAACAAAGACTAAGACAAATCAGTAAATTAAACACTATAAATCATGCACGGTTCCTTAGATAACCATGTCAAACAGGCTCCCAACTGTGCAGGTATTTTTGAGTAACCTGCAGGACAGCTGCAGTTTATATAGTCTTTCAATTCTCGTCAAATACCTTAAAATCCCCATATTCGATGCCTTATTTGAGGCATTACAATAACAATTAACGATAAAATTATAATCTAAAAATTCAACTAAGTAGCTTAAAGTGCCAAGACAAGAACTTTTATTTCACTTTGTGTATTTGAAAGCATAAAAAATTTAACATGCCCATTTCTCAATTAAACCCATTATAATCCATATCAATATAGACACCCAACCAAAAAATTCACTTGAAAACCTAAAAGAAATGAAAAGGTGGAGACTTGGCCTAAATGCATGTAATTATACCACGATTTTTTCATAATATTCAAAGCTCAAATAATGGTACCCCACAAAAAAACAAAGAAAGTCCTAAAAAACGTGTTTTCAACAAGCAGGCAGAAATATGCACAGTAGTGTTTCTTGTTCACATTCATAGATGTCTGCTAAAAGTACGGAAAAAAAAAGAAATTGAAAAGTCAACCCCTGAAGATATTTTCTTCTTCTTAGTTCTTACCTTGCAAGTTCAGGCACTCGCTCTCCGTCCGATCAATGAATCCGACGGCGTAATTCGGGTCGTCAATGGCCCGCAAAACGTACTGCTTCCGCCCCAAGAACTGGTCTCCGGGCACAACACACGCCTGCAACTCGGCAAACTCGTCGGAGCCGCGCCTGACCCGGACGTGAATCGAGGTCTCCTTCTGTTTGAATGAACTTTGAAGGATTTTCTGGACGCCCGATTTGCCGTTCTTGAAGGGCGACTTAATGATCATGTTGCCGATTCTTATTTCCTCGACTATGTCCCCGGTCTGGAGCATGTCGCCGGTCCACTCGTCGGCTTTGGAGCTGCCCTTTAAGCACTCGATTGAAAGCACGACGGTGGACGAGCCTTTTGTAGGTGATGAACTGGAAGAAGAAAACTGGGAGCTGTCTGATGACGACGATGAATATGGTGATGCATCCATTGGCATAATTTGGAGGTTTTCTGCTTGAATTTTTTGGAGGGCTCAGTTGAAAAGAATGAGCATTTGTATATTTTTTTTTCACTGCATGAGGTTTTTCTTTCACCCTTTCTTTATTTCTTCTTGTTGATATGTATGGATTGTGAAAATAACTTATAAAGAAGAAGAAGGAGTTGATCAGGAAAGAGATAGCTGTGGTATTTGCAGATTGTTTTAGTATTTTTTTGGAGAGAGAGAAATTAATAGAGAATTAAAATATAGAGATGGAGGGAAGTCAAAAAATGGAGGAGAAAATGATTGGACGTTATATTGCGTGGTGAGCTAGCTATGTCCAGTATGATTTCCTAGTTATTAGTCGGCTGTTGATTGTTTTTTTTTTTTTTAATTATTATTAATTTTTTAGAATTTTTTTTAATTTTATATTTATTTTTTTTGTATTCATTATGTTGATTCTTAACAATTACATATTAAAATTTTGATTAATTAAAATTTTAATATATATTTATAATATGAAATACAAAATCTAATATTAAATAAAAATAAATGATAGAACTATAAGAATTGATCATTTTTTTTTTTAACGAATATGACAAGTTCATGTCTCTTTTTTTTATGTTTAATTTAATGTTTTGTGTGAAATACATTAACGAGCAACTTAGTTAATGTGTAATAGGATTAATTGCATGTGCTTAACAGAAGTCGCTCCAAGGTTTCTAGCTTTCTTGGGATTATTTAATAATTGTAATCAAAAGTCTCACCTCAAGTTGTGTGTTATACATGGGACACATAGGTTTTTGATATTGAATGATCAAAATACCACATTTTATTTCTTTTATTTATATTAATTAATCAATCAACTTAATTATTTTCTTATACACAAAAATAAATAATTTAGTAAATTTATATAATTACATAATATTCGTAAACAACATAAGAAACTTAGAACGAATCAAATTAAATAGCAAAAGATTTAAATAAAGTTGACTTACAATTTCTTGGCAAGTCCACTTAAAGATTTTTCAAGGTCAGGACAAACATCGTGGCCCAAATGTGGCCCAGGTAATTTGGCTTCATATTTAAATAACTGTTCAAATGACCAATAATCTTTTTCTTTTAAAATCTATTTAAATAATTCGAATCATGATCAATAATTTTTTTCTTTCAAATTATGTTTCAATTCTTTGAATCATAATCTATAAAATGATAAATATAAAAAATTGACTTGAATTCATAATCAACAAATTGTACATGTAGAAAACTTATCAACAAACTACCTTAATTTATGTGTGTGTGTATATATATATATATATATATATTATGTGAAAATTTTCTTTGTATCTAATTGCAAGAAATTCCCCCAATGTAAGTGTACAACTTGACTTCAACATTAGTGTTGATATGCATTAATAATTGTAGGGTTGGATATACTTTAATTTACAGGTCACACTCCTCTAACAGAGGCCATATATCCTCCCTACCCCTACGCCTCAAATCCATGGCATTAACTGCTCTGCCCTAAAACTATCTACTCAACATGTGAAAGTAGAGACATTATTAATTTAGTTAACGAAAGAACCTAACATAGACTCCTAAAAATGTCACTAATGTTCGGTGCTATTTTGTGGGAGTATTTTTATTTTTCAAAATAAATTTTTAAAAATCAAATCAAATATTTACATCTTCTAATTATTATCTTAATATAAATATATTTATTTAAATCTTTATTTTATTATAATGACAGTATATGATAATTAAAACATTAATATGATACCAAACAAAAAACTTACATAGAAAAAATATATATAATAAAGAATTATCGTTCTCTAAAATAAAAATCAAACATTATTTTCTTTTCACAAATTTTTTAATATATTTTTCCAAACAACACCAAACATTGGGGAAAATATTTTGCTTTATGTATTTGAGTTTACGTGACACAAGTCGCAGCTCAAATTGACAGCAACACCGGATTTTTCTATATAATTTCATCAACTGACTCCAAAATAAGAAATGTTCAAATTATACTATTAATTTTCCTTGTTTTTCTCGTCTTAGACCTTGGCTTAAGTGTACTTGATGCGACACTCATTAAGAGATTAAAAAATTCTAATTAACTCTAACCTGAGGTTGACCATCACAGATAAAATCCACTTTTAATCTTTGGGGGTCTACCAAAATTGTAGAAAATAACTCTTAACTCTGACGAATATTATTAACTATTAAGTATAGCTTTCAAGAATTTGATTGCAAAAAATTGTTCCAAATCCACATTTTCAGAGAATATGATAAGGACGTAGACTACTGTTACTTTCAATCACATAAACACAAAAATTTTCATGACCAACTATTATGCAAATCTAGAAAAAGATTCTTACAAGAGAACCGAAAGCTCAGTATTCTACAACACGACCACAGCACGAGATTTTTGAATTGGTAGGTATAATATCTGCATCTATATTCCAAAATTTTTGACATTCAAATTCTAAGTTTATTATCTTCTCAAGTGTCTAATTTCTGTCCGCTAACAAAGTCTATACAAGGACCATTGAACCTGCATTGTGTCCAAAGTTTCCACATATTTCTTTTGTCCTTTGTGGCTCAATTTACAGCAGGAAAGGTTCAGGAATCTGATGGCCCTAGCCATGTTCAAGCTTCAAATCTCATTTAGATGTTCAAGATCCAGCAATTAAGGCTCAGGCATAGTTTGAAATATGATTCTTTACCAATTACCACAAGTCCAGAAGACCAATAATATGTAATACATAAAAGTTCAGCATCATAATACCGAAAATATATATATATATATATATATATATATATACAACTCAATGTTGCATTTCTCTATCAGACCAATTTTGAAACTGCAGAAGGGATTTATATTTAAACTTGAGGTGCAGACATCTCAAATATATACAAACATATATATATATATATATATATGTATGTATGTATGTATGTATGCATCTCTGTATAGATTAATTCCCAATGTTGAACATCCCTCCGTACCCTACAAATATACAAGCAAACCATTAGAGAAACATTATGCTAAAATTTTTGCTTCATAAATCTATCAAATACTCGTGGAAGAAAAATAATGCAAGTTGTGAAGATGTTTGTAATGGTTTTCTGACTTTTTCTGTGTCATAGTTATTCACCTCTCCGTGCAATTTCATGGTTATGTCCCAGAAAGGGGTGTCAAAGTCAATAATTTTCTCTCAATCAACATTAAGGAAAAAATTCAAAGTCGTGATATTTCCGCTTCAATCACGCCAAAAGACATAATGAAGAACATATTTGTAAAGGCACTTGAAAGAAAAATATAGCATCTTATTGTTGCATTTTTATTCATTTGACTGAAAATACTTACTAAACCCATCTCTTCGGTGTAGTTACTTCCTTGGATCTTGCAGGAGGTCGCCCCCTGGTTCTATTTTCTCCACTGGAACTGTGCTTTGGTTTCAATGCAGGAACTGAATTAGGTGTCTGATTCAGTGACCTCTCTTTCAGAGGACTTTTCACGCAGGAACTCTGGCGCTGCTCTATAAACTTAGAGCACTTAAACTGACCACATTTCTGATCTCCCTTGGAAGCTTTCTCGTTAACAAGGACAGAGATTTCTTGACTTTTGAATGCTGGACCTTGTCTTCGGTTCCTAGGAGAGCTATCTGGATCAGAAGAAGAAGGACTAGTTGTATTGTCCATGTCATAAAGCACATTATCTGCCATGACAGGAAGCTGCTTCACATTTGAACTTGCAGCTGAGAATGAGGGTCTTTGGAGTCTTGTTAGGTTCATCACCTGCTTATGAGTTACACAAGAAGTTATATAAACTATGGACCAAATTCACCAGTGCCAGATTTTCTCATTAAGCATATGTTATTCATCATGTTATAATTGTAAATCGCATGATAACAAATAAAATGATAAACATGATAACAATTCACCATTTTGATCTTAATTTACTGTAGATCCCAGATGATGGGAAAGCATGTGAATTTTCTTTCATTTGATATCTATTTATTGCCTACATTTTTTTGGCATTTATTGGATTTCAATTCATCTAGTATTTATTCATATATGATTACAATCCAAAACATACAAAATCATGATTTATTTGAGAATATTGAATCTATATTGTAAATATAAAACAACATTGATCAATCATAATATGATAGGAGCTATAAGATAAATGGTTTGGAAAAAGAAGACCTTTATTCGATTCCCACCTTTTGTTCCAGAAACAATATATCCTTCCGCAGTTTGTTGATGATCATATTCTTCCGCGGATGATATCTTCCAATTCGGCAATCCTCTGATAGGCACAACAAAGTACAGATAAACAACAGAAAAATTTTCAAATGCTATATCGCATCCTAAACAGTAAAAACGGTCACCTTTGAACCAAAAACTTCAGATGACTGAATAAAAGTAGACAACTTCTTAACGGTGACATCCTTCTGTTCACATTCCTTCCGCAGGCTAATGATATCATGTTCAATTGCTAAATTGTCCAACTGCAAGAAATGTATGGCATAATTAAAAAATTGAATGGGTAGCATTAGCCCATAATCCATTCTTCTGCAGTCACATAGTGAATAAATACATCCTCTAATAGTTGTTTGTTAATTTGGAATAAATTTCCAAGCAAAGAGAGGTTTATATGTTTCTACTCTAAGACAATTAGTAAGCAAAACACTCACTTAAAAATCATTCATTTCATGAACCATAATCTTCATTCTGTTATAACCAGGGCAGCAGTATGATAAGTAAAGATCAAACTAAAGCCGAGTCCTTAAATGAGTGTAATGCAACACCAAGTTCAAACCTTCTGCACATCTATTTTGTTCTTTAATTCCCATTGCACCATCTAAAATATTGATCTCTAGGCCACAAAATGGGCAAGTCTTCGAAGCATCTTAATTTAGGGATATGGGTTTTAAAAAAGAACAAATTATAGACAGAAAAAAGAAGAAAAGCAAACACAATCCCGATTACTAAAACATTGAAACGAAAAGGTAGAACAGGCTATGAACAGTGTCCTAGCTTCAATTAGAAACAATTTCAAGTTTCTGTTCCTTTGCAATTCAAACACATTGACGTGGATAGGTTCAATTTCAGTATCTAGCAGTACTCCATATAAAAGACCAACAGCTTCGTGAAATTCCAAGGTGAAAAAATAACCTGCAATTTCCTAACATACTATACCTGAGTATCAACGGAAGAAGTGACACTCGGAGCCCAGTCTGACAAATCAGACATGCGGCGCTCCTCTGGTTCAACCACATTGGCAAGTTGCATTTTATATTTAAACACCTCATCCCCATTTGATCCTTTTGCTGAAGCATTTTCCTATAAAATAAAAAACCATTAAGCATTTGCATTCAGGTTGCATTAAAGTACGTTTTCTTGAAAAAATTATGTCATTCTCATGAGAGAGAACAACTCTTAAATGCATATTACCAAAACATCATTTGGTGGTAGGTTATGGCATTCGCATGGCTTACAACCACAGTCCTTCCTTTTTGTAACAGAGACATCAACAGCAGTCACAACTTCAGGCTGATCCTTGAAATAATTCACCTGCTGACATAGATTGTCCAGCTTCTGTTGCATGCTTAGGAGCACTTGGTCCTGGGAATCAATTTATGCAAGAATAAATAATACATATTCCATGAACAAATAGATGTGGCGCTGCACATGTCCCGTATTGGGGGAAAGAATTATGTGTAGCAAGCAAGTTTTTGAGAGAAAACATCAGTTTTGTTGAGAAGGAAAAAAAAAATCATATTTCTAAATTCACATGAAAACCAGAACAACATAAAAGAGTAACAGGAAATATTTCAAAAAATATTATGAATGTGACAAAAATTCCAAAACATATAAAATAAGTTCATGTTTGAAGAAAATCAACACGAAAACGTTTACCGACCTTTACAAACTAATGGAAATGTCAAAACCCTAAGAAAGCACATAAAAAATTCCGTCTCTAAGAAGAAAAAGAAATTAACATGAAGATTTACTTAATAAATAAATAAGGGATCCTATCATCCTCTGAAAATCAAGACAAAGTCTTGATCAAAATTCAAAACAAATTTACTTATTAAATAAGGTATAAATGATCATATAATGACAACGCCCAGTTTAATTAATAAACTCAAAATGCAAATTATGCCAATTAAACACGAAAAAATAATAATTTTTTAAAAAATAATAATAACTGACCCTAAGTTCAACAGATTTTTGCAGCTTAAAAATCTGCTTAATCTTCTTCGAATTAATAGCTGCCGCGGCGACAACAGCGACAACCAGAACACGTTGAATGGGGGTAAACAGCTCCCAAGCCGCCGCCTCCTTAGCGCTGAATCCGCCGTTTTTATCAACGGTTTTAGCGGAGGTGGCTTCCTCGGCTCCGACAAGCCGGCCCTGGAGAGACACCCAAGCCAGCTGCCTTTTGGCTCTCACCGGCTTACTGGGCTGCGTAAAGCAGCTCGAAAGGCGGCGTGGGGAAGGCGAAACTGAGGAAGTGAATGGGGTTAGAGAGACTAGCGCAGGTGGTAAAGCAGAGCCGAAGGCGGACTCCTGGTCATCTAATTCTTCCATGATTGAAGCTACTACTATGGCATTGATTAAGAAGATCTAAAAAATCTTCCGTTTCTGTTTACTGTAAATTTTTTCTGGGAATCGAAAATTTGTTTCAAACTTATGTATTTGAGAGGGAAAGTAACGTACAGATGAAATGGTAAAGACAGGAGCGTGGTGGCAACTGGCTTTGGAGCTTAGCTAGCCGTTGGGAATTTTCTTCTTTTTGAAATTTCAAATTTCTTTTGGCATTTTTAGGAAGAACAAACCTTTGAATTTTAGTCCTAACAATGCGGAAATAGCAAATTAATTTATGGGAAAAAAACAAGAGTTTTTATTAAATCTTTATTTGGTGATATGTTGTCCAAAAATTATGTCACTATTCAATTCAAATTCTTTTATTTATGTCACTATTCAAAAGTTTCCACTTGTTCAAAAAATAAATAAATCAATAAATAAAATGATAAATTATATGGGTTTTTTTAAGTTCATTTTAATCTTTCATGCATGTCTTTAAAATAATACGTATGTACAATTAGTACGTCAACTAAATTTAAACTAATTAAATTGAAAAATTAAATGAATCAAGATTGTAAAAATACTTATTCCTATTTACTTAGTTTTAGGACACTTAATTAAGTGTCCTCGTTTTTTAAGATTTCAAACACGCTCTATTTTATGGAAACCAGATTGAAGTTGAAGTGAATATAAATTGCTTGTTGAGGTTGAGAAGAATTCATAGTGCCAGAATAAAAAGCCCTGTTTTTTTTTTTTTGCACAAAAGCATAAGACATTTCACTGTACAGACACGACTTATAAGCATAAAAATTATGCTCTTACAAACATGCTGAGCGTAAAGCAAATCGACTTGAATAGGACTATCACAGATTTGAATTCTCATAATAGAAAATGTTTGAATTCTCATAATAGCAAAGGTCTTGACACGCTTTGTTGTCTTTTTTAGGATCCTTAATGCGTGAACTAAAAGAGACTAATAGTGACGATTAACCGTTACTAAACATTTATTTTATAAATTGTGATTGCATTTTAAATTTGTGTGAAAGAAGAAAACGTGAAAAAATAGTCATATTTGATAATTAATCAAGTTGAAACAAGTGTTATAGAAAAGAAAAATTATTTTATACCAAAGTCGTGGCAGACTTTTTTGCTCTTTTCTTACCAAGCGAAGATCGACGGCTTCACTATAAATCATAAAAAGCACTTGGTAATTCAGCGGCTATTGAGACATGCCCAAATGCACAAGTATAGGAGTATAGGAAGGTGTTCACATTTATCTAATAATTTTCTGGAAAGAAAATAGTAGTTTTCGTTTGTTTTCAATTGAATTTTTTATTCAAATTAATATTTTATTTTTTATTTCATATTATAAATAAATAATAAATAGCTCACGACTGGACCACAAAATATGCATCCCCTTGGAATAGAAGAAACTTGAAAGGTGATTAACGACGTGGGGCTCATTTTCTTTGCGACTCAAGTTCGTTAGCATTTAGCGTAGTCCAGTAGTAGACTGTCATGTTCAGCCATATGCGTGCAACAAAAGAGTATTATTGCAATTGTTGAAAACCAGTATGTTTTTTTTTTTTTAAATTTAAATATCCACATTTAATTTGATTAATTTTTTAATAAACGATCTGTCCTCTAGTTAATAATTAATAATGATAAAAAAAAACTGAGAAAAAGCTAAATGGAAAGAATTTTTTGTCGGAAATGCTAACTTACTTTGGGTGTGTTGCATTCTCCAGACCTAACTTTTAACAATATGTATTTAACAACTTGAAATATTTTAAAATATCATATTTTACTATTATTTTTTTATTTTGGTAGAATAAAATTAAATATTTTGAAAATATTTTTATGCACTACTCACTTGTTGATATATAGACATTTCAGTCACCTTGAGTTATTTTATAGTTACAAATTAATTTAATGATTATGTTTCCTTAAGTTTATGTACCTAAGATAATTAGAAGCTATTTTTATGATTATCTCCCAAAACAATATAATATCATATATTTTATGTAAATTTGTGCACTGAAAGATATTGAACTATTTGCAAATTTAAATTTAGGAATATATAAGAGATACATACTAGTACTTATATTCACTTTGTTTACCTCCAACATCCACACAACTAGCATCACACCTTTTATTCTTATTTAAATTAGATTATCAAATGACCGGTGCATATATACATACAACCATCAAATTAGTTTATAATGATAAGTTTACTCAAATTGAGTGAAATGTTAGATATTTGGTGCGCATGACAATATTTTTGAAAAAATATTTCATTTCATTGCAACAAAATAAGGATTTAATGATAAAGTTCAAACTTTAAAATATTTTATATAATTAAATGAATATTTTTAAGATATCAAGGAGCAAAGTGCATCGTACTCAAAAGTACTCTGTAGGAAAACAAGAACAAGGGATATTTGAACATATCTTGAAATAAAAATTAGGTAATCATTTCGTACATCTACAGAGGTTGAAGGCAACGTGCAATCAACTTTACTAGTTGAAGGCGTCTACTTTTTACTATGCAAAATCCTTTATATGCGCAGAAAAGAATTAGGACTTTCAAAACAAGAAAAAGGCAACCTTTTTTTTCCTATTTGAAGTGCAAATGAGTAGAGTTTTAAACTACTGAAAAGAGTTGACAGTTAAGAAAGTTGAACCCCAAAATAAATGGACAGTTTGGGAAATAGATTTCAGACAGGATTTTAATGGACCACCATCTCTTTTCTCATTATTACTGCAAAAGAAAGTTTTATGGATACGACAACAGAACCAGAAAGAAACTGGAAAAGTTCACACTGAATGTCCTAAGGTTTTTCCAAATTGCTGTTCTGGAAAGTAGTGGTGCTCTTGCCGATTCTGCATGTAGCAACTATAAGAAGAAAGATAATGATGTCAACACAAGTTCTCACTCTCCCTTACGGCCATGCTGAATCAGTGATTTTTTGTTTTGAAATTCAGCAAATGGTAATTGTGGCACAGTGTGGATTCAGACATGAATCTTCTTACTTCTTTCTGGCCGCTAATCGATAAAAAATCTGCACTCAGAAGGATTTATGTATGTATATATAACATCAGTAATGGCTTTTCTATCGTTCGGCCCACCACAATGCTAAATTAATCTCATCTTCTCAGTTAGGTGCCAAAGAGAATTAATTCTCCTCCATCGATTACCTTCTCTTTTCATGTCAAGTCATTTATCTTGTCTGAAGAAGCTTTTCCTAAGTCTTAACTATGAAGCCCTTTGATCTATGATTTCTTTTTAGCGGAGCACGAGCAATTTGCACGATTATCTGAAAGCGTCTGAAAAGTTCAAAGAATATTAAATCAAAAAGTCACATATGTTAAAGCGGGATGTAATTGCTTGGGGACTAAAGTGCTTTGTAATTCAAGTCACTAAGGATAGATACCTTGACTTGTCTCTGAAGATCCTTAATGTAATCAACAGCTAAATCCAACATATCAGCTGTATTTGTTTGCTGGGAAATTGGAATTAATTTTTAGAAACTAGAGAGCAAAAGCCAAAAAATTCCATAGATTAGGAACACTTTTACCTTTTCCATATTTGGCACAAGTTCTTGCAGCTTCCTCATTCGCTCACTAATTTTGGTTCTTCTCACCTGAAAGAATTACATCAAAATTTTCAACTGTATTTTTATTCATCTTGTCTATGCTTGCTTTTACAGAAGAGTAATGAACTTTAACAAATCAGAAGGCTTTGCATTTCTAATGATCAAAGCCGGAAGAAACAAGAAAACGTGATTTTGTTGTTTTGAAAGATTTACCCTTTCTGCAATGCTTCGAGGGTGAGTAGCACAACCCCTTTTGGCTCTAATTTTACAGGGTACTGAATCTTGCAACAGTTTTTCCATAGCAGAACTTTTAGGCAAACTTAAATGATGAGACAAACGAGTTGTAGATCGATTTCCACCTTCATTATTCTGCTCAATATAATAGTTTTTTTACATCATAAGGCATAAGTTAGCTGAGAAAAACCAAATGAGTTGGATTATAAGATAAGACCTGATCATCTGAGGCATTTGCTTTTGAAAATGTTTCATTGTCATTCTCTACTAGTCCTTTAAGGAAATCATCAGACAGGATTGTTGAATCATCCCAAGGGAAACATGGGATGTAGTCTCCATCGTTACCACGATCTTCATCAAATTGTCCGCCACCTGGATTATTTTCTCGAATGCCTTTACTCTCGAATTCAGAAATGGACATCATCCCTGAAGAAGAAGAGTTCCTTGAGGAAAACCCCATTTGACTCTTAAACCTGCTTGCAGAGGAAAATGACGCGTCTGCATTAGCAATATTACCAGCTCCAAAATTCCCGATGCCTCTCATTGCACCAAACTCTGTGGATTGCTAAAACATTTTCAGCATCACGTCTCAAAACTCTAGTTGAAAAATAAATTTCAGGGCATGAACAAAGAATTCAACTAGGACATAAAGCTCAATCTAAATTCATAACTATCCCTTTAGCCCCTTGCTCAAAGAACCAAATATCGCGACAATCACTTCCTATATCTGCACTCTTCTATCAAACCAAATTGAACTAGTTTATCACAATTAGAGTTCTATCGAGAATATTAAGGGTAATCACCGAAAACAAAAAAAATACAACAATTAACTTAAGCCCTTCTCTTAACAAAACAACCAACTTAAGCGCTTCTCTTTTCAGACTTCCTACACATTTATATGCCACCGATCTGCGACATCTTCAAAAACATAATTAAAACGATGATATAACCCACTCTCATCTATACCAAACACAAGTGAAAAGGGTCAATCCACAATATTAGGCTTCCCATGAGCTATAAAACCATCACACCAAATCCAATCACAGGATTGTGACTGAAACGTCTATCATTCCTAATTTCATATGTTGAAAAGGAAAGCAAACAATATTGACAGAGAGCCTAAAAACCAACTCAAAAAAGGTGACAGTTAATAGCAAAGGAATTTACCGGTTTCAGTATTTATGTTTGCAAATAGTCCTGCAGGTGAACTACTATGACGAATGAGACTAGGATTGCCACCACCACCTTCCATCTTCATCTGCGCCCCACGATTCGAGTTAATTGGACCTGTTAGTCTGTTATAAGAGCTGTCCATAGCAGAATTTGCAGCCTCAGGGTTATGACTCTGATACATAATCTGAGAAACAGAAGAATAATCATTGCTCTGCTGCCTCTGCAATTGCTGCTGAGGTTGCTCGGCCTCAGGCTCATTCTTTATTGGTGGCAAAAGTTGTGAATTTAACTGTGATTGTGATTGTGATTGCATAGTCATATTTGGGGAGAAGTTTTCTTGAGTGCTATCTGCACTATTCGTGAACCTAGCGAAAATTCTGTGTGTCTCAGGACTGCAAGCGCGAGGGTTCAAAAGCTGCTCAAAATCATCTGCTCCAAATCCGCCATCGCTAGTAGTATTGTTTAAAAGGCTAGCAAAATAAGAACTTGGCGCGGATCGATACCGCGTTAATCCAGAGCCCATCTGCATATTTTGCTGGGATTGTTGTTGCAGCTGTTGATAATGATTCATCAAGTTCGAAAAGTAAAGAACTGGCTCAGAAAGTCTTGAGTTTCAAGTTCAAAATCAAGATTCTGAAATCTTCTAATTAGATCTCACACCAGCCGCCAAATCTCATACATGCATTGAAAAAAGATAATATTCACACACACAACTTTACGAAATCAAGAACCCCAACTGAGCAGAACCTCAGCCCAGCCACATAGTATTAATTGGAACTGAATGATGGAAGTGAAGAAGATAGGATAAGAAACCACCAGCTGAAGGGAGAATATAAATATATGAGATTTCAAAGAACAGAACAAACAGCAAAAAGCCAGAGTAGTCCTTGTACACGTAGAAATGTAACTTTTTGTGTGCAAGAACTTTTCTCTTCCTTTAAAAAAGATTGCTTTTTTATCCTCTCCCGCAAAAGGGGGCTCCAAGAATTGAGCTCAAAGTGGAAGTTGAAGATTGGAGATCATGGTGGTGGCAGACTGGAAGTCGGTGGAGAGAGCGAGCTGAAAACAGTGCAGCCAATGACAACTCAGGGATAACAGAGATCTCGGCTTGTTTGTGGGAAAGGAAATTTTTTTTAAGAAAAATGCATTGATCACCCTTTGAATTTTCTTTACCTTGTTTGTGTGGGGTTGTAATTTGGTTGCAATGTTAATGATGCAATAAATTGACAGTGCCACCTCCTTTTGGATTACAGTTTACAGTTCAACTTTTAATGACTTTCTTGTTTGGTATTCTTTTTGGTTTTTTTGGTTTTTTTTTTTTAGGTTAGTGCACTGCCTTGATATCATTTAGCACTAAAAGAAACACTCAGTATTAATTTCATGCATATAGTACATATGTATTAAATTAGATGTAGCATGCATTTAATTGATTAAAAATATGTTGTTTTGATACTTTATGTTAATTTAATGTACATAAAATGTATATTTAAGAGCATTAATTGTTTTTTTCTACTCCCTTAAATTCTTCATGAGAAATACTTCACATTGCTTAACTTCCTATTATTACAGCCTATATCAATCGTTTTCTTTTTTCTTTTTAGCTTATTATGCAGTCACATTATATTATTATTATTATTATTATTAATGACTAAAAGTATCATGATAGAATCGAGTTATTAATTAATGATATTAGAAGCACCATAATTTAGAGTGAGTCTAGCAAATTATAAAAAAATAATTCCAAAGATAATTTTTTTTTTTTGGGAGAAAATTCAACTGTGAACTCAAATTTCAAAAACTAAACAGTAAAAGAACCATCCAATATCAAAAGCGTATGTCGTTTCAATATTTTACAACATTGTCATTTTTTAGCATTTAATAGCTTAAACCGTATGTAATTACACTTCACATAATTAATTTTAAATAAATATTAAAAAAATATTTATACACATAACATACATATATTATACAAAGTACAAAATTAAGATAGAACATTAACAATGTTTTATATCCAACACATATTAATGCCCCCCAAAAAAAAGAAAATAGGAAAATAAAAATAAAAATGGTTTTGGCTACCCATCAACTCCCTACGTGTTTGACACTGATCAATTATAGGCCCACTTTCCTATGACTCATTGAGTAATTAATTGAGCAATTAAACTAATCAAACTATAATTAATTATAAATTAAATCGAGGTAGATTTCATGATCTTGGAAGATTATTAAACTAAACCATTTCATTATCATCGGAGATATATCTGTACTTAAACAACACAGTTTCAGAATGTCCTTGAACTTGTCCTTATTATACTTACAGTGTCTTTTTCTTCACATACAAAATAAAAAGCGTTACAGACACACATATATAGGACAATAATATTGCAAAGTTTAATAATGAATAAGATTAAGTTTATTTTTCTAATTAGTGGAAGAGAGTGGTTACAAGTGGTTGCCATACAATTTATAGCTTTTTTAAATAAAATAGTGGGATCGCAAAGATAACACTTTCCACCAAAGTAATAATTATGTCTCTAATATAAGAAATTTGTTAATTTTGTCTTGATAAGCAATTTTTTTTTGGTGAGCGAGAAAATATAGATTGTTTTCTTCGGATAATAAAAAAGTATGCAATTAATGAAACAGTTTTTTTCTGGTTGAAAATAAGCACATAGTGCTTATTATTTAGAATTATAAACTTTATTGTGTTCTTGAATATGAATTATGAATAAAGCTTATAGTGTGACTTTTCCATTGAAAGTTTACACAACATGATTTTTTCACAATGAAAATAATGATTCGAAATCAATATTTTTGAAATGGGATCAGATCGGTTAGTTCAACCGGTTCGACCGTAAATCAGCGACGGTTCCGTTCAATTAGTTTTAAATTATCATTTTTATAATTCAATTGGTAAAAACTGATTTTTTTATTTTAATTTTTAATTTTTTTTTGAGAAAATTAAAACTCTAAACTTGATATTTTTATAATAATTAATCTATTAAATTATTATTTGATATAATATAATAAAAAATATAATTATTTTTTATTAAATCAGTTGGACCGACAGTTGAACCAATCTGATTAATTGTATCACTGATCGATAATAAAATTAGTTTGATTATCTATTTAATTATAAAAATACTAATAATTTTAATTTAACGTGAAGTGATTGAAAAGTTTAAAAAAAAAATGTTAAAAAAAAGTCAAATCACATTTTGAATTAACACTAAGATGTTTTTTACCAAGACATAAAGTGTGCTGATGGTGCATACTTATACGTGGCTATCAAATTCTAGTATTTTTTACTCTTATGGAATTTTTATGACCCCGAATTTTGAATTACAGGGTGGAAACTATCATTTGGATTAATATGTGAGGCTATCAAAAAATTAATAATATTGGCAAAAATAAATTTTGTGGCTATACTGTTAGTAGAACTCCTTAATATGGGATTATGCCATTAATTAAGGAATTAGGGTTTGTATGGTGATGAAAGTGGAATCTTGAAATCCATATGGAAATGCTGCCTTTTGCCCAGCACGAGCATCATGTTCGGTTTTAGGTCCTTTTCGAAATGAATTGAACCCTTTAGTGCTAATTATACTGTTGGAAAAGATTTATATGCAAGGCTGATGGGCTGTGACGACAGGTTTTCGGTTCGAGTTCAATTATTTGTGTTAGTTTATTTATATAATAATTTATTTAATTAATATTAACTATTTTTACTAATGTTTTAAAATCGAACAAGACCAATCGGTCAGCGAACCACAAATTTATTGTCCGTATGGTTCTTTTGAACAAAAATTCAAAAATTTAATCAAAATTGATTGAATCAGTTCAATAAGTCAAAAATCAATTAAATTGATCAAAAAAATTTTTAGTTTTATTTTTTACTTTTTAGAAACGTTAAACTTGATATTTGTTATATATACGTAATTATTTGAATTTTGAACTTTGTTAAATATATATTTAATTAATTATTTAATTTTTTATTTTATATATAATAATTAATTTATTAATTTATTATTTTATATAAAATAATAAAAAATATAATCAATTTTTATTAAATTCATTAGACCAAACAGTTTAACAACTGACAATAATAATATCAATTTGATTATCGATTCGATTATAAAAATATTAATTTTAACATTATAAATGATGTAATAATTTATATTTAAAATTTAAAATTTAAAATTTGAATATAGAAATTGATATGTATTCAATTGTTCTCCTTAACCAAAAAGAAAAAAAGAAAATCTGATTTATATTTATATATATGTTTTTTTAATCCTAAAGGTGAATCATTTTGTTCATCAGAGACGAAATTCTATCTTATAGGATAAAGAGGTAGGTATGGTCGGCAGGAAAAAGATAAACAGGAGACTTTTGTAGGATGTGGCTGCAATTTATTATTTATTTAAAAAAAAAATATTTTTTTTTAACTTTATATATGGTGGCTTAATTTACTTCCTTGAAAGAATTATCATTCTGATCAAAGAAAAAAAATATCAATTATTCAAACAATTTATTACTATTATTCTAAGTGAGACCACACGTAAAGTCAATTTATTAGTAAACCAGTTAACTCGGTGTACATATCATTAAATGCATTAATCTATAATTAACCATTTCTTGGTTGAGTAAATGTTGGTGGACTACATTGAACCTAAAGAGAGGCATAATTAAGTGGTAAAATTGAAATTTTAAAATTTTAAGTTTATGATAGTTGAATTCCACTAGATGAGTATTTTGATATTTATAAATTATTTATTAATATTTATAAATTATTGATTGTTGATTGATAAAATTATTATTTAAATAAATTTTATTTTTTTTAATAAAAAGACTCGTTGAAAATAGTTAGAAAAATATTTCAAAAATGATAACTTCATCATATTTAATTTGTCAAAGCTTCAAAGTTCAGAATGTTTGAATGGGCCTAGTTTTTTCAACAGAAAGAATGGCGTCGCCTGTCGGTGGTTCCATCGGTCAAGAGCTCGTGAAAAATATATTGCGACGGTGCCGAAAATCGTGGAAAATTTTACCAGAAAATTAAAATAATAATTAATACAAAAAAGTCGAGACATGATTACGATGGGACCATCCAATAGTCAATAATCACTATACCAAAATACCGTTAGTTTTTAACTTTAAATCATGTTACTTGACATTTCGTTAAATGTTATATTTAATAATGTATATTTAAAAATATAATTAAATTAAATTAATAAATTATTATTTAAATTTATTAAATTTAAAAATTATATTTAAATTTAATTTGATTATTAATTGAGTCGAATTTATACGAATTTTAATTAAATCGAATACGAATAAAAATCAATTAATTTATATATTTTATACATATTTTTAATTTTTTAATTAATGAAATGAAGATCGAACTTAAAATGTTATTAAATAAAAAATATGATCAAATTTAATTTATTAAATTAATAAATTAAATTTAAATAAATTTTTAACAATCGATCTTCAATCAACTATCGAGTAACTTGATTTATTTTTTAGCGTGATTTATATCCACAATCCATTTACACATAAAACACATACACCATTCATATAGATGTTTATAAATGAAAGAGGAATGGTTACACCAAGCATTGATCATCCTTTGGTATTTTCTTAAACAATGTTTCAATAGAATGGTTGACAGGATTACACCAAACTAGATTACATGTTGGCCTTCAGGCAAAGTTTGGAAAAATGTTAAAGAAACTAAAAATCATATTGGGATTTTTTTAAAAGTGAGACGCCTATCTAACTTATTATATCATAATATCAATTAATAATAATTAATTAGTAATCAAGAATTGCCCAATTATAACTACTAACAATTTTTCACTTCCATATATGAAATTTGACATTGAATTTGAAGTTGAAAGCATCTCTAATATCAAGCTTCATTTGAAATTGGGGGGCAAATATTGATAGGTTTGGATTTAATGGTCTTCACTTTATATGTAATTGATTCAGAATTGATTATAATACGAATATAATTAATTATACTTCTTGTAAAATTTGATGGATTTATTTAAATTGAATTTAAAATAAAAAAATTCAAATAATTATACTCCAATTAATCGAATATGATATATTCTTATCATATCATTATAATGAGATTTGTCATTTATTTAGTTGGGGCCTAGCCATATTAAAAGATTGACAAGAAATTTATGAATTATTAATTTGGTTTCAAGTCGAGTCACCAAATCTGCGTTTGAGATATTCCAACAACTGTGAGGCAGATCAATGGTTTTAAATTCAGCAGAGTGGTCCTATAATTATATGGTGCTATACGCCCCACGTGTGGCGCACTCCGTTGATCATGCATCAGATTCACGACTCTTCAACTCTTTGTACCCCATTTTTATATGGTACTATACACTAGTACTCTAGTAGTAGGAATAGGTTTTTTTTTTTTAAAAGAGATATTGATAGGTTTCTTGATTTTGCTCAACGTGTTATCAATAATAAAATTATAGGTGCAAATAAATTAATAATTATTTTAATTTTTTATGTAATTTATATTTTATCTCAAATTTCAATACCAGACACATAAGTGTACTGATATCATATATATTGATGTGTATTAATATTATTAAAATATAAAATAAAATAATAAAAAATTTAAATTATTACCAATAGACTACACTCATATCTAGTAGGAATAATTATTGCCCCACGAATATGGTGCAAAAGTAAAATTGTTGGAGTTTAAGAGGGAGTATTGGGGTTCATAGGCTATATCACGCCTGAATTGTCCTTCTAAAGGTCCTTGCTGCCACGTGACGTAAAGGAAGGTCTGTTGGACAATTGACCATACTGAATGTCTTGTTTCGATCGTGTATAAACTATAATCGTATCTAAATTTACTTGGAGGTTGAACCAAGGAAATGCCGACCTCTTTCGTATGGTAGTGGACCTATTCACTTCATCTACAACCCAAGACACACCTTTAATCTTTCAAAAGCCCATTCATTGGTAGTGGACACCTCCAACGATGGATGTGGAGGGCCGTGGACATTGGAGAAATGCTGAAATCCCAAATGGCCCTCAAAACTACCTCACGGTCTTCATTTTCATGTTTCCAGAGTCCTAATTGTTTTATGAGACAGTGGATATGGAGAATTAGGCGTGCAACATTGTTACTTTAAATGAAAGGTTTTTTTCTTTTAATAAAAAAAATAAAGTCATATTTTATTATAATATTCAAAAAGAAAATAATTTGGGAGAAATTAAGTGTTAAATAGTTTTAGCTTGAATTAGCTTTGTTGGAGGCCCAAATCTATCTACTGATCCGCTAAAGCAAGAAGTTTCCCAGGTCCACCCATCGGCCCAGATTATACTTGTGCCATCATAAAATCAAACTATTTATTTTTGGCCCAATTCGCCAAAGAGTTGGGGCAAACTTCACTAATGGTGCAATCCAGTCAACATATTATCAAATATAAATATAAAAATTTTCCAAACACATTTACATACCTTTGCATCTTGAACACTAGTGGAAAAACATTAAAAAACATTGGGAAATTAATTTTTTCAATAAAAAATAAAAAATATTGTGAATTTTCTTTATCATCCCACAACTTGGGATATTAACTTCACTTTTTAAGGAAGTTCTGTGAAACTTATATAGTGAAAAACCCATAATAGAACTAACATTAAGAAAATTCCACTTTATCCATGCACATATTATTGATATTATTTTATTGTCATGTGTTGTTAATTGCATCATTTTTCCCTATGTATTCTAACAATTTATGACTCCCCTATACTCTTAATTTTATTATTTTATGCCCTGTACTATAATAAATAATCTAATTATCATTACCCATTAATTATTATTTAATTTATTTTGTATTAATACTCTAATCAAATTTTAATATTAATATTTTGTAGTTATATTCAAATAATTTTTTTCTAACTTAATTAAACAATACTTAACAATAAATTTTATTTAAAATTTTATTGTACTTCAATTTTAATAACTAATCTTTTAAATATAATATAGTTTATATTAAATTACTATAATTCGCTTGACGTTGAGAAATTTATTATTAATATTTATGTCTTTAATAAAATATTATAAAAATATGTTACATATATCTTAGATCTATGATGAGAAAAAAACTTATAAGTATATCATTTTATTTGATTATATTGGCTATTTTTTTAACTTAATATAGTTTTATTAAATTACTACAATTCGATTAAAAATGGGAAATTTAGTACTGATATTTTACGTACTTAATAAAATATTATTTATAAATATATTACGTCTTTTTTTTTTATGATGAATAAGAAACTTACAAGGAAAACATATTAACTAATAAAAAATATCCCCTACTATATAAATAATTTAATAAAAACTATATTAAATTAAAAAAATAGCTATTAAATTTTAAGTGCAACAAAGTTTCAAATAAATCTATTATTACGTGTTATCTTATTAAGTTGAAAATTTTATTAAAATATGAATACAAGTCTAATAATTTTAAAATATTATTAGAATATTAATTCAAAGTCCACTAAATACTAAAAATAATGGGTAGGGACAATTCATAAACTTCAAATAGGTAGATTGACGCAGTTGAAAGTAGATAGGAGTTAAAATAATATAACTGTTAGAATACAAATGGGTAAATAATACAATTGATAGTATAAGAAAATAAAATGATACTAAATGAGAGTAATATTTGATGGACAATTTATCGGATGTGTGAATAATAATAAATACCTCATATCATATAAAATAGACAATTATCCATCATTCAATAATTCGATATATATTATTACTGAGAGTGTAGCATATATGTAATATATATAGAGTAGATAATGATAAAATAAAATTAATCGCTTAAAAATAAAACAATTATTTTGAACCTAGACCATTAATCAAACCCAATAGCCAATTGAGTCATTGAAATACTAATCCAATTGGTTGGCTCGGATAATGGCATAATTTTTGTATATTTATGTATACATTATGAATATATTACAAACAAATAAACGCACGAATATATGTTAGAAATATATTTCATATTAATACCAAATGTAAAAATTATAGTAAATCACAAAAGCGAAAGATATTGTATAAAATTAGCTGATGCAAGCTATTATATTCAATTTTTGCCTTTTATTCTTAAATCTTAACGTTAATTTTATTCTCCACTTACTCTCTTTCCAAAGATCATTTCACTAAATAATTGAATAAAAACACACACACACACACACACACACACGTAGCCACCCCAATTTCACTTATTATTCCACTTCACACATTCATAAGTCACAAGCACACTATTTCAATTCCATTTTCTTTTGCATTTTTTGTTGGGTTGAAAAGTAACTATGTGATGATGCCCTTCTTTTCCTAAAGACCTTTTTTTTAAAATAAAATTATAAAATTTCGATAAATGAATAATATTTTTTTGGACGGACGTTTGTCACTCATACCACATCAGTTTGACGCGAGTGACCTATAACTTATAAGCGAGGAGCCAACTCCTTTTCTTAAAAAAATGCATTTTCGAACCCCTCAAAAAAAATATTTTTCAAGATAAAATTATAAAATTCAGACTAAAAAAAAATTTTTTTTTAAGAATAAAATTATAAAATTTTAATACAATATCTCATAATATTTTAATCAAAACGGACAATACCTATTGAATGAATGTTTGACACTTTGCGCCACTTCACGTAAGAAATTAAAAATTTAAATGATGTAAAAGAAGCTAAAAGAAACGATATCTTCCAAAGCTCGTACTTTTCCCATCAAACGAGCAATATCCACATTAGACCCACGTCCAAAAACTAGATCCACATCATTTGCAAAGGAAAAGAAGAAAGGTGAGCCGGTGATGACAAAGCTTGTCCACGCAGTTGAGGTCACGCCTGGTGTTGAAGGGGATAGAAAAGCATCTATAGCCTATAGGGTTTTTTGTTTTCAATATTTTTTTTTTAACCTTTTTGTTTTCTAAGATTTGTTGATAAAAATAAAAGAGACTTCAGAAACAAGTCCACATGGATTGATGGGTTGTCAAGTTTGCTACGACACCAGTTTTTTGATAATTCATTTTGAATACAATGGAACCAATATCAAGATTAACTATCGATTCACAATTAAATAGATTAAACTAATCGGTCGAATCTAATTTTAAAATATTGCATAAATGTTCCTTCATTTCCTCCCCCCCCTCTCAATGTAGTCAGCAGAAAGTTAAGCCAATCTATAACATGGCATGGAAACTAAGGCTTAAGTTGTATGAAAGCATGGATGGTTTTCAGTAAATTCTTGATAATTTCTCAATGTTACCTTACTCAAAATCCAAGATTCATGTCATATAACTGGTCAATTCAGGCAGATTTTCTTTCTTTATTTGTGAAAATAATAACTATCATGTCCGAATTATAAAACTAACACGGCTGGTTTTAATCCTTACCCTCCAAAATTAGCACAAAATATGAAAAGCAAAATAGAAAGATCACATATTAGTCCAAACAAAATGTTAAATTGCATATATCTTCACCGCATTTGTAATGAGACCCAACGTGCAGATTAGGTCACATTTTTCTTTGCTTTTCTTCTGTTTGGTTGTGGAAGACAATCCCAAACCTACCCAAGCTTCACTATTTTTTTTAATTTCCTTTTTGTAAATAGAAAATGCTTAAATGAACCTGTCAATAAATGCAACAAGCGCAGCAAACAAATTTAACATTCTTGTATTGTTCGTTAAATCTTAAACGCCTGATTATTTGAGATAATCTGAAAAAAAATAGATTAAGTATCATGTTCATAACAAAATTCAAGAAAAAAATATAAATAATATATTTTTTTATTTGTACATACATTTGTGTATGAATATGACAATGTTTGGAAATTCAAATGATTAGATAATACATTATACACAATTAGTTATAGAAAGGGAATGAGATAAGTTAAAATTCATTGTGTTTTTTAAAATTATTTAATTGAATCGAATAGAACACTTTTGTCAAAGTTTCAGATATTCGATTTAATTTTGATTTTTGAGCCAACTTATTGGATTCACACACACACATATATATATACACACACACACACACACACTAGTAGTGATATTTTAGACTATACTTGCTAGTTCTAATTCCCAAAGTCCAGAGCGTCCCGATGTTATTTTTTTTCCTTTCAGGTTTCCATTTTCAATTTAAAAATTGCCCTTTGCCCTAATTCCCTTTGCCCCTTGCTGTCTCTCTAATCTCGATTCATCACTGGCTCACAGCGTCGTCGGCACTCGGCAACCCCTCAGTAGGTCCGTTCCGCTGCCTCTCAGTCGAGTCAGTCCGCAGCGGCACATCCACCTGCCCCAGGCTCCCAGCCCTCGCAGCTCCGCACTCAGCAGCATCTCAATTTCAGTCCGCGGCGGCGCACCCAGGTCCGGTGAAGTTTAAATTTTTTTGTGCTTTCCTGAATTAGGGTTGTATTATTAGTTCGATTACCGTGAAAGAATGGCTCGGAGGCATCACACTGATTCTAGCAGCAGCGAAGATGAGAAGCGAGAAATTAGGCGTCGGCATAGTGAGAGTTCGGATGAAGACAGGAGAAAGAGGAGTGATACCGATCGAAATTCAGAGAGCGAAGGATCCGAAAAAGAGGTCAGGCACGACAGGGAGAGGAGGAGAGAGAGAAACGATGATGAAAGCCGAGAAAGGGCGGGTAGAAGAAGGGAGGAAAAGGGGAACCATGGAAGTAGGGATTCGAATCTGGGTCGAGATTCCAAAAGAGATGATAGGAGATGGAGAAATGGGGGAGATGATGAGATTGAGGAGAACGGACATAAGAGTAGGAAAGATGATAGGGGTAGGGAGAGAAAGTTGCGACATGATGAAGCGGATAATGAGGATTATAGAAGAGTTGAGCGTCGGAGGCACAGAGATTATGGTGGTGAAGATGATAAAATTAGCCAAAAGGAAACAGATAGGGTGCGAGATTCCTATCGGGATTCAGAGAGTGATAGACGGGATAGAAGCCGAAGAAGTGAACGAGGCCGTGAGGATGATGACGAGAAAGGTGAGTACAGAGGTGGGGAGGATCATTATAACAAGTATGATGATAGAGAGGATAATAGGAAAGAGCGGCGAAGGGATAGAGAGCGAGAAAGAGAGAGGAGACGAGATGAGAATGGTGATAAAGATAAGAGGAGAAGTAAGAAGGATAAGAATGAGAGTGAAGTAGAGAGTAAGGGTTTGAATACAAAAGGAGATGTCAAGGAAAATGATGCCCCAAAGGTACAAAAGCCGGAAGGGAATGTGGGGATGGACGTGGTTGCAAATTTGGGGAGGAGTGGTGGAGTGTATATTCCACCATTCAAGTTGGCCAGAATGATGAAGGATATCCAGGACAAAAGCAGCGTTGAATATCAGAGAATGACGTGGGATGCGTTAAGGAAGAGTATTAATGGGTTGGTGAACAAAGTGAATGCTACTAACGTCAAGAATATCATTCCGGAGCTGTTCGCGGAGAATTTGATACGAGGGAGGGGTCTATTTTGTCGGTCATGTATGAAGTCTCAAATGGCGTCTCCAGGTTTCACGGATGTATTTGCAGCTTTGGTTGCTGTGGTAAACACCAAGTTCCCTGAAGTCGGTGATCTTATGTTACGGAGGATCATATTACAGCTTCAGAGAGCATACAAGCGCAATGATAAGGTTTGTATCTTAGATTCGTTTTTCTTTGATCCATTACTACTTTATAGTGTTTTGGCAATGTACTATGATCTTATGTATTATGATGAAATTTTTGGCAGCCACAATTACTTGCTGCAGTCAAATTTATTGCACACCTGGTGAACCAGCAGGTAGTTCATGAGCTTATTGCTCTTGAGCTGCTGACATTGCTGCTGGAAAAGCCAACTGATGATAGTGTTGAAGTTGCTGTTGGCTTCATTACAGAATGTGGATCCTTGCTCCAGGACCTTTCTCCTCGAGGATTGCATGGTGAGTACAGGATTCTTGTCATTTTTTTTGTAATATGGCATTTTTTCTCTGATGTTGGTCAGATAAATCTTTGGAGTTATGTCCACAATGCGCACACTGTGACAGAATAATGTCTGCGCATTCATGACTTTTTGACTTTTTAAGTTTTATGAAAACATTTATACTAATACATTTTTCCGCATTAGATATTCCAGATTTTTAATTTGTAAAGTTGGAAGCTATACTGGTCCACCTCTCTTTGATATCCTCCGTACTAATTTTTAATATTATGTTGCTATAGAAGACTTTGAGCATTTGTATCCTGTGGGGTTTTGGGCTCGGTTTTTCTTCTTGATTGTATGTGTTCTATATGGCTAGGGTGAAGTAGAACAGGATTTATGGTATAGGGTCACATTTAGCTTATCGACATGTTTTTTCAGTTTTTGTTTCATCTTTTTTTTCTCTCTCTCTAAATCTTCATTGGATGTGTCAAAACTCAGCTATGCACTGCTAAACTTGCACATACACATTCTAAATACTACCCTGTTTTATATTTGAATCTTGTTATTTCACTTGGTAATTGATTGCTGGTTTGACTATATTTATATGGAATTTTGATTTGTAAGTTCTAGAGCTCTCTTGATGGAGCCCTATTTCTAGAAAATTTAGAGTTATTCTTTGTTCCATTGGAAAATCTAATGGAGATGCCTTATTCACGCTATCGAATGTACTTAGGTTGAAGTTGGGCCAAATACTGAATTGCAGGTAAACTAGTCATGATGAAATAAGATGACTTGATGTCTGATGGGAATGATTGCTGCATAATGCGTTGCTGGATGGGCAATATATTTGCAGTTTTTACCTGTGTTTTTTAACATATTGTGCGGTGATTAGTTACCTTTTTTAACCACATGATCTTATTACCATCTCAATGAATTGCTGCACATCTGATCATCTTCCACATGGTCCCATTTTACTGAAATTTTGCATTGTTGCTCTAATATATATATATATATATATATGCGTGTGTGTGTGTGTGAGAGAGAGAGAGATGTACATATATATACATATGTGTGTGTGTTTGGGGTTATGGAAGATTCTGGTCTGCTGCTACTTGTGTACCCTTTTTGATTTGATGAATCGGCAGAACCTCTCTCTTTGTGACACTTTTTGGGTTTTTGATTCAACAGGTATCTTCGAGCGATTTCGTGGAATTCTTCACGAAGGAGAAATAGATAAGCGTGTTCAGTTCTTAATTGAAGGCCTCTTTGCATTGCGAAAAGCGAAGTTTCAGGTGAGCTTTCATTTTGAATGGTATCAATTGGAAGAGTAATTTATTAAATCTGCATTACTTCTTATACACATGTTAGATTTGATGTTTAATTTTGAACTGTTCTGTAAATGCACCTTATGCAGGGGTATCCCGCTGTCCGTCCAGAATTGGATCTAGTGGAGCAGGAAGACCAATTGACTCATGAAGTATCGCTTCTGGATGAGATAGATCCTGAGATCGCTTTAGGTATAACCTGGCAATGACCAACTTTTGTTATCTTTTTCTCACTTTCACCTTCTGTAACACTCAGCTTACATAGTTCTGTTCACCTCTGTGCAGATATCTTCAAGCAGGATCCCCAGTTCTCAGAGAATGAGAAGCAATATGAAGAACTGAAGAAGCAAATACTAGGTGAAGAATCTGAGGATGAAGATGCAGATGCAGATGAAGATGAAGATGCAGATTCAGTTGACGAGGATGATGAAGAATCTGACGAAGAGGATGAAGAGCAGATGAAAATAAAGGATGAGACAGAGACAAATTTGATCAATCTTCGAAGAACTATTTACTTGACAATTATGTCTAGTGTTGATTTTGAAGAAGCAGGACACAAGCTATTGAAAATCAAACTGGAGCCTGGCCAGGAGGTATCATGATTTCTTGTATGACAAATTTTCCTATCTGCATGAAGATAATTTATACTAGATTTTGCCATGTATTGATCCATGGAGATTTTTATGAGATTCTACGCATCACAAGTTTGTAATCATGTTGCATGCAGCCTGTTGTGTGGGTCTTGCTGTGGCTGTTCTTATGTTGTATGATTGGAAGAAAAAAGAGAAGGGGGAACACAAAGACATTCTAGGTTTAATGTCATCGCTGGATGAGTTTACCTGGTTGTAATCCAGGTTGCTATTTAGGAACATCAGCGGTTTCTTACTTTCAGTTTCACGTATTAAGTTCAGCATGACATGGTCAACATAAGTCATCATGCCACTTGTTAAGAGTAATGAATTATTTGCTTTGCCTCGATTTTGAGGAGAGGATGCAAATATATCTAGTGTGATCAGTTACAGTTGTAGATTTTATATTTTTAGAGAGTTGCTGTTGTTTTTTCATTTACTGCCCAGGGTATATCTGAAATATTGACGGTGATAAGTGGACAAATATAATCTTGAAATATTATGATTCAGATTTCTATTTTTCCAGATGTTAATATTTTTGTGTTTAGCATAACTTTTCTTAATTTTTTCGTATTTTTATATTAATCTTCTGCATACTTACTTCCAATCAAGCTTGAATTAAAGATATTCCTGATATCTGTACATTTTCTTTGATTGGTTTCGTCTGTGCAGATGGAATTGTGCATTATGCTGTTGGAGTGTTGCAGTCAGGAGAGAACTTACCTCCGCTACTATGGACTTCTTGGGCAACGGTTTTGTATGATAAACAAGGTTCATCAGGAGAACTTTGAGAAGTGTTTTGTCCAGCAGTATTCCATGATCCACAGACTGGAGACCAATAAACTGCGGAATGTGGCGAAATTCTTTGCTCATTTACTTGGCACAGACGCATTGCCTTGGCATGTTTTGGCCTATATACGGTTGACTGAAGAGGACACAACTTCTTCTTCCCGTATTTTCATTAAGATTCTCTTCCAGGTGCTAATTAACATTTTAAAAATTCTCTCCCTTTTTTATTCAGTATTCCAAATTTTGGCTTAATATTGCAACGATCCTGCCCCTTTTGGCTACTTTTTTTGCCCTCTTAATGCAATATTTTCCTCCATAAGTAGCTCTACACTAGACATTCCATAGTCTAGACATGGTTCAAGGTTTACACCATTGGGTATGCTTCTGTGTTTTCTTTATTGGTGAATTTGGTATAGAGTATAAACTACTCATTTACTTCTGTACTGTGTAATTGTCGTAAGCATCTGCATGATATTTGCTGTTATTATCTTATTCTCTTCTATGAAGTTGCTAAACCTTAATAATTATGCTTTTTGTTGCAGGAACTATCCGAGCACCTTGGAATTCGATTACTTAATGAACGTCTATGTGACCCTGCCATGCAAGACTCTTTTGAGTCTATTTTTCCCAGGGATAATCCCAAAAACACTAGGTTCGCTATTAACTTTTTCACTTCCATTGGGCTTGGCGGGATCACAGAAAACCTGCGGGAGTATCTCAAGAATATGCCGCGTCTCATCATGCAACAGCAAAAGGCCGTCTCTGAGTCAGATTCTGAATCTGATAGTTCTAGTTCTGATTCGGATGGATCTGGATCTGAGTCTGGATCATCAAGTTCTGACTCAAGTGCTAGTGAAAGTGAGACTGATAGTGATGATAGGCGTGGGAAGAAGAAGAGGAGAAGAAACTAATTCTGATTCCTGACACGTCAGCTACACCTTTACATCATGTGATTGTAGAGTTTGTATTTCGGTTTTGTTTATGATGTACTATGGATAGAGTATTCTTCATAAATCTTATGCAATTATTGTGTCTGCTTTTGCAATATTATCGTTCTTCTACTCGATCACTTCTTGATCAGTAAATCTTACAAATGGTCTCTGCATCTAGATATTTTGTGCTTCTCTTGACGTCATGTCATTGTAGTGGCTTTCAGGGCTTCAGGTGCTCCATTTAATGAAGATGAAAATGCGGAAAAATTTACTAAAGTCTATATGAGGTTCTGGTGATCAAGTGAATAAAAATAAACTGCTCGAAAAAGCCAAGATGCCTTACTGATCAAGCTGTATCTGGCTAAGAATTAATGCCCATCCTATCACTCTATTGACAGAACTTGGACATAACACGAATCAGACATGATTTCAGACCCCATACTGAAAATCTGTTTTTGTCCTGCTTATTATCTGACATATCTTTGATAGGAAAGACGGTGTTTCAGTTCATCCTACGAAAATTATTGATGTGCCGTTAGTGATTTCTACAAGATGATAGGGATAACTCACCATCCAAAACCATGGATGAACTGAATAATATTCAGCGATAGGATATTCTTCTTGTGACTGGTGATTTGTGACCTTCAGTCTCTGTTGCTTCCAGTTAATTATATTTAGGGTGAGAATTTTCAATTGGGATGCACTGAACACAAATTTTCTGGATTTTGGTTACAATAGTTCATCAATGGGAACTTGTTTATAGTTGAAGAAACTGCTGTTTAACGTGATGCCTTTGGTGAAATTTGTTATAGTTTACATTAGTTTTCAAGTGGCATACTTTTGAAGCCATCTTTGCCCTCGCTCAATTCATTAAGACTCCCACAGTAAGAATTATAGATTGTTTCATTGTACTTTTTCAAGGTTTTCGACACGGGTTATCTAATACTGATATTCACCTTGAACTGGCGTGGCATGATCCCGGACTTTAGTATAGAACACTTGGTACAGACCAAGTGGTGTTTTCCTAACAAAGTTTAGCATTGCATGTGGCAGTAACTTTCAACCTGACACAAAATACAGGATTTGGAGCCTTCGGGCAAGCTTTTTTTGGCTCATAAAGTACAAAGAAATGGAGTTTAGAGGAATGTATTGAGGCCCCCCATCTGGGACATTCTGTTTCTTGAAGTTATACTAGGAAAAGAAAAAGAAAAAAGGTCATTTGCTGATGAAGAGTAATTTAGAGCACATCCAGAGAGTTGTTTGGTAGTGAGGGCCAGGGCTATAATGAATTGCTAGAGCCAAGATCTATAGAAGAATGAGGAGTGAGACAAACTGGGGCTGTTTGGTTTTTTGCACCCAAGGGACCCAAAGCAAAAGGTCACGAGAGAGCATCCAACACTATGGCCTAAATCAAGCAGACAAATGGCTTACTCTCCATTCTCGATTGGCCCTATAATCACTGAAAACTGCTTAGAGATTGTTTGGTCTGGATGGTACATGCACTGGGTGCATGCATCTTGTGTCAAACTTTCCATTGAACAAAAAAAAAAAAAAAAGCATTTGGCATAATATTCATGCATCAGAGCATATATACTAGAAGAAAGTTTTTGACTCAAAATAATGTTCTTACTCCTTGCTTCTAGATTCTTCATTAAGAAGACAATTTTTAACTATTTACAAGGTCAGTGTTCTATTTGGAGTTAAATTATTCATTGACACTATAAGTGTATTTCAATTGTTAGGCAACGAGTTAAGTAGATATTAAACAACTATTTTATTATCAAACGGTATTTTTATAGTGATGGATTGATTTATTAGACTTTGATATGCATTTAAGTGCTCCGTCATGTTTGTACCTTTTTGGTACCTAAGTCGAATAATTTTTCTAATAATATAAGATTTGTTCAAGGCATTTTTTCTCTCAAACATGGTCTCTATTTTCTTCCAAAGAACATCAACCTTTTCTTCATTTGTAAAATGATGGAAGATACTGTGCTCAAAAAAGCATCGAATATACTCCATTGTCTTTCTGTGAAGGATATTCCATTCATCATCACTCATTTCTTTTGGTTTAATATCATCACCATACAAGAAAAAATAAAGATCATTACAATAGAGAGGATCTAACATACTCAGTTTCCAAATGGAGTAGTTTGATCCATTTAATTTGAACATTCCAACAAAAAATATTGATTCTTCTATTTTTTTTTATTCCGCAACAGTAACAATGTGGCTCTGATTATGTTGGGAAAGATAACCAAAATAAATGACACGAATGCAGTGGAAGCAGAAAATTCTTTTCCCACCTACCGAATTAAAAATGAGATCAAACTAAGAATTTAAGAGAATAGTGCAAGAGAGTAAAAATGTGACACAATAATTTTTACGTGGAAAACTTAAATCGGGAAAAACCACGGGACTATAGTAGAGACAAACTTTCCACTATGTATATAGGCTTATAAAATTCTCCCTAAATTGAGGGATACACAAATAATTTTCAAGAGAATATCTTTTAGATCACAAACATCTCAAGTTTATCAATTTGGAGTACCAAAAAAAATATGAAGATTATTTTAAGAGATAATGAAAAATTCATAAAAATTTTCTCTCTATTTTTTCTCTCAAAATATTTTTTTTTTCTCTCACTCAACTCTATTATTTTCTTTCTCTTCCTTACGTGTTTTAGCTATGAATTCGAACCTCTATTTATAGGTAAGATTGATAGCAATTTTTAATATTTGGTAGCTATATTTTTTAAATATTTTGTTAGCCACATTTTTTTGGATATTTGGTAACCATATTTTTTTGAATGTTTTGGTAGCTACTCCATTTTGGTGGACTTACCAATAATTCTCCCCTCCATCTTATATGGGGTGCTCAACCAAACCTGCCCCGCTTTTACCCGCTTTTACAAGTTTCAAACTTATCCAATAATAAAGACTTCGTAAACATGTCTGTACCATTTTCATCAGTATGAACTTTATCAAACTCCATCATTTTTTCATCTAGCATATCTCAAATTCAATGGTATCCCACATCAATGTGTTTTGATCTTGAGTGAAAAGTAAAATTTTTACTCAAGTAAATCGCACTTTGACTATCAAAGTAAAACGTATATTTTTTTTGCTTCAAGTCTAATTCCTGAAGAAACTTCTTCAACCACAACATTTCCTTACATGCTTCAGTTACTACAATATATTCTGCATCCATTATGGATAAAGCCACATATTTTTGAAGTTTCGGCTGCCAAGAGATAACTCCCCATGCAAATCTCATATTCAGATGTGGATTTTTTGGAATCAACATCACCAGTCATGTCTGCATTTGTGAATCCATTCAATACAATTTGGTTATCGTCAAACTTTGGAAGTACCTTTCAAATACCTGAATATCCATTTCACTGCAAACCAGTGATCTTTGCCAGGGTTAGAGAGAAATCGGCTAATAACACCAACTGCATGAGTGATTTCAAGTCTAGTATATATCATTGCATACATTAAGCTACCAACTGCAAAAGTATATGGTACCTTTTTCATTTCTTCCTTATCTTTCTCACTTGTAGAATATTGTGTTGAGCTGAGTTTGAAATAACCCACAAGTGGAGTATTGATTAGCTTTGAATTGCTCATGTTGAATCTTTTAATAACTTTTTCGATATACTTTTTTTGAGATAGCCACAAGTTTATGTTTGTCCTATCTCTTGATAGTTTTATCTAAGAATTTATTTAGTTGGTCCTAAATCTTTTATTGTAAAAGACTTGTTAAGCTTTTTCTTCAGCTTAAGAATCTTGTTGGCATCATGACCTACAATCAACATGTCATTCACATACAATAACAATATGATAAAGTCATCATCAAAAAATTTCTTAAAGAATACACAACGATCGGAGCTGGTTCTTTTGTAGCCATGATGAGACTAGATGAGTCAAATTTCTTGTACCACCGTCTCAGGACTTGCTTCAAGCCGTACAAGCTATTTTTTAACCTGCACACTAGATTTTTCTTCCCTTTAACTTTGAATCCCTCTAGTTGCTCTATGTAAATTTATTCATTCAAATCTCCATGAAGAAACGCAGTCTTTACATCAAGTTATTCAATCCCCAAGTCCAAGCTGGCAGCAATTTCGAGAATAATTTTGATTGAAGACATCTTCACCACACGTGAGAATATTTCATCAAAATCAACAATATTTTTCTGACTAAATTCATTTACAACCAGTCTCGCTTTGTACCTTGGTTTTGAGCTATGCTCGTCAGTTTTTAACTTGTAAACCTATCTATTTTTAAGTGTTTTCTTGTCTTTTGGCAACTTTACAAGCTCATAGGTGTGATTTTCTTGTAGGAATTTTATCCATTTATTCATGGTCTCCATCCACTTCTCTTTTTGATCATGTGATATGACCTCTGTGAAATTTTATGGTTCTTTTCCATCAGTGAGCATTACATACTTATGTGGACTGTATCTGGTAGAAAGTTATCTTTATTTGGTGGGCCTTCTGACCTTTGACTCTGGTTGTGGAATTGGGAAAATATCATCAACCTGTATAAGTGGTATGAGATCTCATACATCTCCCCCATGATTTTGAGCTCTAGAAAAAGAAATTGGATCTAAGTCATTAGGAACATATGAGTTGGAATCATATTTCGGTTTGGCATCATCAATTATCTAATCCTCAAGGAACACGACATCCCTGCTTTTGATGACTTTTCTGTTAGTTGGATCCCATAATCGATAGCCAAACTCTTTATGACTATAACCCAAGAAGAAGCCTAGTTTGGTTTTGTCATCAAGTTTAAATCTTTCATCTTTTGGAATGTGCACAAATGTCCTGCTGCAAATACTCTCAAGTATTTGTATGAAACATTTTTCTCTGTCCAAACTCTATCTGGAATGTCACCATCTAAAGGAGTTGATGGAGAAAGGTTGATTAGATTAACTACAGTCCTCATTACTTCACCCTGAAATGATTTAGGTAATTTAGAATGAGATAGCATACATTTGATTCTTTCACAAATTATCTTGTTCATCTTCTCTGCCACACCATTATATTGAGGAGTCTTTGGGATGCTCTTCTCAAGCCTGATACTATGATCCTTACAATGTTGCTCAAATGGACCTTGGTATTCATCACCATTATCTGAATAAATGCACTTTAGCTTCTTTCCTATTTCTCTTTCAACATTTGCTTGGAAATACTTAAAAACCTATAGAGTTTGATCTTTAGATTTCAAAGCAAAGCACCAGACTTTTCTAGAAAAATTATTAATAAATGTAACAAAGTACAAAGCACTATCAAGAGTTCTATCTTTCATGTAACACAAATCAGTATGCATCAAATCTAAATGATGAGATTTTCTAGATGAAAAAAAAAAACTTTTAAATGCAACTTTGTGTTGTTTTCTAGCCAAACAATCAACACAGGTTTGTAGGTGCATATTTGTTATCTCGGGAAAGAGTTTCTTCCTAGCTAAAAGTTTCAAGTCTTTCTGACTCAAGTGTCCAAGCCTTTTATACCACAACTCATTAAAAGAATTTTTGATAATTGCATTGACCTTTCCATTCGATAGCCTAGCTTGCATCATGTAGAGTGAATTTTATTTCTTACCTTTAACAACAATAAGAGATCCCTTGGTGAACTTTCAATTTCCTTCACAAAAGTAATTAGCATAGTTATCATCGTTAAGTTTGCCAATGAAAATAATATTGAGTCGATGTCAGGAATATGTCTGACATATTTGAGTAGGAGTTTTTATTCTGTATCAATATCTAGGATGATGCTCCCCATACTAATGACTTTCGTTACACCAAGATTGGCCATTTTGACTTTGCTAAAGCTGCCACTGGAATATGATGTGAACATATCACAATGTGGAGTGATATGATATGAAGCTCCTGAATCAATAATTCAGTATGTCTGTTGGCATGATGAACTAATACAAGTATTATCATAAATGATGACAATATCACCATAAACTACAACGACAGTAGTGTCTTTGTTATCTTTCTTGTTCTCATTATTTCCATTTCGTTGATCTTTTTTCTTTTTTTCTGCAATCTATCTCATAGTGGTTTGGACCACCACAATAATAGCATTTGAAATCCTTCTTAGATTTAGATTTCCCCCTGGATTTGTCTTTCTAATTTAGAGGACTTCTGTTCTTGCTCATTCCTCGTTTATCAGCATTTTATGCTACTAAAATTTTTTACTCAGAAGAATGTTCTTGCTCCTTGCTTCTAGATTTTTCATTAAAAAGATAATTTTTGACCATTTGCAAGGTCAGTGCTTCATTTGGAGCTGAATTACTGATTAACACTATAAGTATATTCCAACTGTCACACAACGAACTAAGTGGCAATAAAGCAACTACTTCATCATCAAGCGGTATTTTTCTAGTGATGGATTGATTTATTAGACCTTGGTATGCATTTAGGTACTCCGTCATGTTTGCACCTTTCTGGTGCCTAAGCCGAACAATTTTTCTAATAATAGAAGCTTTGTTTAAGATATTTTTCCTCTTAAACATGGCCTCCATTTTCTTATAAAAAACATCAACCTTTTCTTCATTTGCAAAATGATGGAAGATACTATGCTCAAGAAAGTGTCGAATATACCCCTTTGTCTTTCTGTGGAGAATATTTCATTCATCATCACTCATTTCTTTTAGTTTGACAGCATCACCATATAAGAAAAAATAAAGATAATTGTAATAGAGAAGATCCAACATACTCAGTTTTTAAATGGAATAATTTGATCTATTTAATTTTAGCATCCCACTATAAGATGTCCATTTTTCTATTTTTTTTTTAATTCGCAACTGTAACAATGTGGCTCTGATTACACTTGTTGGGAAAGAAACCAAAATAAATTGCACGAATGCAATGGAACTAGAAATTTTTTTTCCCACCTACTGAATTAAAAATGGGATCAAACCAAGAATTTCAGAAAATAATGCAAAAGAATAAAAATGTGACATAAGGATTTTTACATAGAAAATACAAATCGAGAAAAATCATGTGACCATAATATAGACAAACCTTCAAATATGTATATAATAGGCTTATAAAATTCTCCACAAATTATAGAATACACAAATAATTATCAAGAGAATATCTCTTGGATTATAAATATCTCAAATTTCTCAATTTAGAATAACAAAGAAAAATATGAACTATTTTAAGAGAGAATGAGATATTTCTATTTTTTTTTTTCCTATTTCTTCTCTCAAAATACTTTATTTTTCTCTCACTCAACTCTATTGTTTTCTCTCTCTTTCTTATGTGCTTTAGCTATGAAATGAGAGTTCTATTTATAGATAAGGTTGATGCTAATTTTAAATATTTGATAGTCATATTTTTTTGAATGTTTTAATAACCACATTTTTTTGAATATTTTGATAATCATATTTTTTTTTTAATGTTATGATAGCGACCACATTTTGGTGGATTTCCAACAATTTATGTACCAGAATATATATACTAGGTGCAACATGAATTCAATCTTATTATTTTATTATGTCATTGGTTAAACCCCTAATACCAAGCACCAGCAAATTTAAAAGTGGAGAAGTTAAGTCCAAATGGTCAAGAGTCCTAAAACCATAAGGGCTTTCTATAGATTGAATATGTTATTGTATAATGATAGGCATTACCAACAAGCAGCAGCAAAAGCAGAAGGAATCACATAGTTTGGAGTTTATGGAGAGTTGAGAAAATGCTTGTCAATCACCAAAAACATGGACGACTTGATGGTAGTAGAGTCAGGAGAGGTTATTTAGGTTGTCGCCATGTCTATGTTTTGATGTTTGCTCCTGAAAAATCAGTAGATGTTCTGACGTAATTCTTTTGTTTCACATCGCATTTCTTAGATGTAGGAATTGTAGCCACAAAGAGTGCTAGCTTACTAATAAACTTGTAAAAGGAGTAGTTTCGAGTGCAATTTTAAATAATAATAATTGAATCATAAGTTTATAGATACATGATATGCTTCCTTGAAGGCACAACGGCAATTCAACTTGGTTGCTTTAGTCTTTAGATTTTTGGTCATCCCTTTTTGGCAAAATATTTGACCAAATGATAGCGCACGTGTAATATAAAACTATCTATACAAATTACAAAGTATATTTTTACAAATATACGTTAAATATATATAAATTATAATTAAATATTTATTTAAAAAATATTTTATTATACTTATGTTTATTTATAAAGTAAAATAAAAGATGAATCTAGCAAACAATTCAGTATACAAAATCCCAACTAAGAGTAAAATGACAAGTTCAAAGCTCTCCATTAGTAAAATGCCAAGACTTAAAGACTATATTTTAAAAAAAATTTGTTCATTTTTATTTTTTATTTTATGAATTCATGACCCATGAATAGAGAGATCAATTATTAGTTTACTTGAAACAATTAAAATTGGGCCACAAAAACGGGGCCAGCTCTGTCGAAAGTTACTCGTTCTTTATGCCATCATTTCGCTGTAAAAGTTAAAAAGCAGCTTTGAGGTCCCAAAACCTAAAGCAAAGATAACTTTTTGGCCCATTGGTTTACTGCACACGGATGCCCCTTCTTTTTCTTTAAAATACTATTTGCCCACGTTGTGCTTGGATTTTGATTTTTTACTATTCTTTTTTTAATTGCCAAAAAAAAAAAAAAAGATTTACAAGCAGCATGATCTTATCTTTTTAGTTATCTGTTCAAAAAACAAGGGAAATTATAGGTAAAAATAGTTTGACTTATAAAAAAAAAAAAAAAATTAATAATTGTTGTATAGTTACCACCCAACTACGATCTATTGTTCTAAAGTAAGGCAGTTATGAATGATGACAAGTACTATTTAATCCTAAATGTTGAAAGAATTTATGTTACAAATTTGTGGGAAATAAAAAAAAAAAAAAAAAGATTATGGTAAAATAAAGAGTATAAAAACACTGCAAAAGCTTCAATTTTTTAATGGTTTTGGGATCATTCTTTCCAGCGTTGAATGCCATGATCTCACCATGGACAAAACCTTTTTTAGTCTTTTGACTATTTGAGTGGAAAATAGGTTAGAAATTTGAGAGTAGAGCCAATGGATGGAAGTATTGAAAGGATTTGTATCCTAAAGTTGAAAGTTGGGCAAATATCATGAAATTCAGTCCCGTAAATTCAGAACATTTTGCCCACTAATGATATGATTAGGCACATCTTTTTAAACAAGTAAAAAAATTTAAAAGAGAAAAGCGTTGATGATTAAAGCAACTTTCAGAATATTAGAAAACCTAATCTAAAATATGACAATGGAGCAAAGAGGGTATTAGTATGTACTTCAAATTATTTGTGTTCCATCTTTTATTTTATTTAACCTTATTGATAAATTTTAATTGTATAAAATATTTTAAGTGTATAACAATTATAATATATTCAGAATTCTTTGCATTTTGTCTCCAAAGGGACATTTCAATATGTGGAATATGACTAATGTAATATATGTATATTGGGAATATGAATTTAGTGTCTATCTATAAACTATAAAAATGTTTGTTTTTTATAAAATATAATAACACCCTCTCAATTTGACCCTAAATATCATTTACCCTTGAATTTGCTAATGTAATATTTACTTGATTTTAAATTCTTTATTAATTAGAAAAAATATTTTAAATTATATTTGTTTGAAAAAAGTAATTTGTACTTAAGTAATTCAAATTTTAAAAAACTAAAGTAATAACAGAGTATGATGATAAATACACAAAAAATATTAAACATGAAAAAAAATGATTATTTGAATTCACAATAAAGTATTAATTATTTAATCTAAATGAATTAGAAACTATTTTAGATAAAGATAAATAAGTTTAATTTTGTAAACTTAGTTTAGATATATATATATATATATTATACTTCTTTTATTTATTTATTTATTTTATAGAATTCCTAGTCCAAAATATAGCATTAGTAGTAAGTCATCTTCTTTAATGAATACTCTATATGATTCATGAAACAAATTGAAAACCCATCCAATTAGTTCTATGTGATCTTTTGACACTTATTATTTGAGCAAAGATTACTAAAGATGTTTAAACATTATTAAAAAAATGTATATTATTTTTTTATTTTATAGTAAAACATTACAATATCATTATATTGAAAATATAAATTACAACAATTTTAAAAAGAGTCATGCATGTATATATCTAAATTAAGTAATAAAAAATACATATATACATCTTTATCCAAAAGAGTTCAAAATTCATTTAAATTAAATAGTTGTAATCAAAATAATTTCATGTTTAATATTTTTGTGTATTTATTATACTCATGTATTATTATAGTTTTTTAAAACTTAAATTATCTAAGTTATAATTTAAAATATTTTTTCTAATTTATAAAGAAACTAAAATTAAAATTGGGGTATAAATATTCAAAATATACTAAAAATTATATGAATTTATTTTTATTAAGACAATTTTATCAAAACATAAAATTTAAATTTACTTCAAGGAGGCAAATATTAACTTGACAAGTTCTGATAGTAAATGCTTGTCCTTATTATTATTTTTTTTTCCGGTCAAAAAGCATACTGTAATAAAAAAAAATTTCTTTTTTTCTGACAAAAATAAATAAATAAATCCTAATCTGACAAAATGTAAATTTGGTGGCTAGTAATAATGCATAAATAGAAGGATGAGGAGTAAATGAAAAAAATTCCCCACCCTTTATTTTTCAAATTTGTCATCATTAGGCTAACTCAAATTAAAGAATAAAAGTTTCTTGTTTGTTACATCGTCTTTAACCATGATTATTACCTTAGTTAACGCCCACAGATTTTCAAGTTTAAACTTGTGCAAAAAATGATGCAAACAAATTAGTGAATATTAAACAATTATATCCAACAAAAAAGCCAAAAACAAAACATAATAATAATAAAAAGGATTTTTTTGCGTATAAATAAATAAACTATTGACTTGTAGAAAATGTAAAACTCAAGCACCCAAGAATCTTGGCCTTCATTTCAAGCAGCTATTTAATTCTCACACCACCACCACTGTATTCCACGCGCCACCACTTGAGCGTGCAACAACTAAGTTATCATTAGTTTAATTTTATTACACATCTCATTCTAATCTGTATTTGTAACCACTGACAACTACTCTTAATTAACGCCGTCTTTCACGTCCTACCCTTATTTTATGTTATGTACATACACCTATCTCTATATCTATATGATTTTTTAATAATGGACAAACAAAAAAAAAAAAAACAGATTAAAATACACTCCTTTACACGTGCGTCAGAACTCGGTTAATGAAACGTTATGTCGACTGTCTTCCCGTGACGGTGACCATAACGGTGACGGCGGGAGATTCAACTTCTCAAAATACTCCCATATGTCAATTCCACCTTCTCTCACCTCCGTCTCGTCCCGTGACGGCAAAAACGGCGGCCGTAAAACTTCCGTTACCAAATCCCACCTCAACCCGCGAAAGAATTCGTGCTCCTTGATCTCCAACGCGCCCATCCGGTACCCCAGGCGGCGCGTGGGGTCTTTTTCCAGCAATTTTCGTATCAAGTCCGTCAATGCATTGGGTTTTCCGATGAACTCCGGCTCGGCCAACAGTATTTTCCGGAAGGTCTCCTTCCGATTCTTCCCCTTAAACGGCGTAGTCCCGTATAGCATTTCGTAGCAAAGCACTCCGAGAGCCCACCAATCGACGGCAAATTCATGGCCGTCACCACGTATAACCTCCGGCGCCACGTATTCCTCGGTGCCCACGAAAGAATTTGAACGTTCATTTGTTAAAAAATCGCTAGGGTTCCTTCTGCTGACGGGTGAAACGCGCGCGCTTTTCGCCTTCTTCAACCCCTTCTTGTTGTTGAAGGCTTGCTTTCCTCTTTTGAGCGTAACGAAGCGCGTGAGCTTTCTATTTAGCGGAGGATGCTTCGCCGGCTTTTCTTCCTCAGGTTCGGAATAGAAGCTAATATTACCGGATATTCTGGGGGCCAAGTCACGTGACAGGTCGAAGTCCGTGAGTGTCACATGACCCGACTGTTGAACGAGAATGTTTTCGGGCTTGAGGTCCCTGTAGACAATGCCTTGGCCGTGCAGGTGTTCGAGGGCGCAGATGATCTCAGCCAAGTAGAAGCGAATAACGGCGGGGGAGAAAACTTGGTCGTTTTGGCGGTACCGGAGAACATTGAGGTCGCCACCTGGGCAGAAGGGAATGGCCCAGCAAATGAATTCTTGATTTTCCGAGGAGCCAATGAGATGGGGCAGGAAGGGGTGTTGGGAGGTGGAGAGACGGCTGAGGACGGAGATTTCGTGGCGGGCCCGGCGGTCTGCTTGATGTTGGACGGAGGATTTTTCCACCACCTTGAGGGCGAAGGGTTGGTCATGTGACTTGTCGTGGACGAGGAAGACTGTGCCCATGGCACCTTTGCCTAGTACTTTGGTGGCTCGTAGGTTGTCTAGCTCCAGCTCCGGCGGAGTTCTATTGCCATCCATTGTATTTTTGGAGTGGAGAGAGAATGAGAATTCGGGCTGATATAGTGGATAGAGAGAGAGGATGTATATATATAATTTGTTAGAGATGATCTAAAGTGTATATGTATGTATGTATATACAAATACACACAGAAGGTGAGCATATGTGTGTGAGAGAGAACGAATGGAAATTGGCAGGAGAAGTCCCCTCAAATTTACATAAGCTATATATTACATGTAAATTTGTTAATATTTGAAATTGTCTATCTAAAACTTATATAATTATTTTTTTATATAATTAAAAATATTATATTACCTATTATTTAAAAAATAATAATTTTACCCTTTAAAATTAAAATTCCTCATTTCATTCTCGAGTCGGTGTCATCCATCATGATGTTATGTCACCATGGGATATCTAAATAAAGTTGCGCATGAATTTCAAAAGAAGGAAAAGTAAGGGTGGCACACGTGTGAGAGTTTCTTTGATCAATTAGCAAGAGACAAAAGATGGGTTTGGGCCTTCCATAGTCTAAAGGGAAAATTGCAAGCGCCCCACAATTGATGAATTTAGGGGTCTTGTTGGAATGTTGTTAGCTTGTCATTCTCCAATTTTCAACTTCTATTATTTAAAATCACTCCTAAGACCCAACTACTTTTATATATTACGTCAATGGAATGATATGTTTTGAAGTAGTTTAGAAATTTGATATTTTATTTTATATTTTATATAATAAATAGTGTATAAAATATTTTCAAAAGATATGTTTGATGTGATCATATACACTTGATATATATTTATAAAATGAAATACAAAATTAGAATTTAAAATTTATTTTATGAGTATATCAAAAAGTTATATTAGTCTAAGAATAATCATGAATATGTCCTGCAATAATAGTTCAAAAAGCTCTCACTAGATTTGGCTGCAGGATTATGTTTAACTACATATCTTTTAGAACAAAATAATGGTATGTAAATCTAGAAATTAATATATATTCCTATTTTAGCATAAAATCTTTGAGATACAAGAGTAAGATTCTAGTCTAGTGTGTTTTTTTAGGCATTGATTGCTTTGATCATACTCTTGATAATTTTAAGTATTTAAATTCAACTAGTAATTGAAAATTGATTTTTCTTTTTAAGGCATCAAATCTACTTCTTACCTGAAATTTGTTAAATACATATCAATTTTGATTGCCTTACTGGCTACTCAAAAATTTTGTGGTTGCTTGAGAGATAGGTGGAGTAAAATCTTTACTTCCTCACCATTATGAAATCCAACCCCATTTCTATTATTTACCAAAACATAAGCAACACCCATTCTATTCTACATTTTTAGGTTTTATATATGTACCATGCATCATTTCACATTGTACTTGGTCCACCATCGCTCATTGAATTTTACAATTTGGGTATTTTTTACTATCCAACTTTTATTTATTCAAAACGAAGATCTTGATCGTGTACCTGACATATTTACAAAATATTTGATCCATTCAAAAAAATTATTTTGTTACAAAGAGTCCATCTACTATAATTATTTTTCTTTTCTTTTTATTAGAAATTTGAAAGTAGGTTCTTGTTGACATTTATGAATGACAATGGGACGAATTCAGTATCGTATACCTACCTCACTTGTGGCGGGAGTTTTAACATTATAAATGAGTTTGAATTAGGTTTTGAGTTTTTTATTTTAAAACACAACTCGTTTATATATATATTTTAAAATTTTATTGTATATTTATATTTTTTTTTAGAAAGATAGATTTTCAGAAAAAATTAATAGTATTATTTTAATAAGGTAATTTTTTAATATTTTTTAATTATAAAGCGGATCTAATGAGTCTACTCATCAGGATGATCAGAATTTGAGTTCTTAAAAACCTTAACAGGTGAGGTGTCAAATCTAGACAAACTCGATCCAAACACAATATATTATCATTCATATTCACGTTCAATTTGTTTTACATGAAATTGTAATAGTGAGACTTATAGTATACTTATGTAATATGATTCTCATCCTTTAATTATGATCACTCAATGCAACCAAGTATTTTCCAGGTCCATGGAGTTGGTTATGGGAGAATTTCAAATGTAAATATCCTACAACGTCTACAAGCCTAAGCTTCCATCCAAAAGCAGAGCTAGGCTTAGAATGTATTCCGGGTGGCCTTTTATTTGTGTCTCTTTCCTCTAGTACATTTTATATTATCTTGATTTATAGATTGTATTTGTATATATCCACGTGAAAAGATTCACAATGCAATTGTTATCGAGTAATTTTGAGTAACTAATCAATGCATGAGATAAAATAGTATATGTCTTTCAGTGAAAAATAAAATAAAATAGTTAAGTGTGACACAAATGACTTTTTTTTTAACCATAATTAAAGAGTACGACTATCTTGTACATTTCACTCCCTTTTCTCCCATGACCCAACCCTATCTTTATTATTTACAAGACACAAAGTGCCTATTTAATTTTATAATTAAATAAAAATAAATAAATTAAGTTTGTCTTGTTAACAAAAAACATAATTAGTTCTAATTAAGCATAGGAGTGATCATAAAAGTACAAAAATCGAGTGATCATAAAAGTACAAAAATCGTTAGAATCGACCACACCACATTGTACCAAATCGATTTTACTAAATTACTACATAAATTACGATTTAAAAATTCAATTGAAATCTTCGCGTATATAATTTGGTGGCAATTTAAAATTTAAATAAATAGAACTGCATCGCCTATATATGTATATTAAATTTATAATAATTAATACTAGTTTTAGTTTTAACAATTAATTTGTAATTGTTTTTATGATGCAAGAAGCATGTATATTTAATTTCAATATTACAAAGTTTAGCATTTTTATTTTTTTAGAAGTGTTGATTTATTTAATTTTTTCAAGATTTTTTTTTCTACTTACTTTTCAATTGTTTACTTTTTTTTTTTTTATAATTTTATGGCATATGAGTAAGTCAAATTTTATTTACAAGAATTAAAAGATGAAGAAAATAAGTATTCTATTTTTATGTGCATAATAAAAAAAATTATGTTAATGATATTTGTATATTCAAATATTTTTTTATATTTGCATTTTAAAATATTAAAAAAAATTATTTTATTTTCTCTATCGTATCTATTATAGTTTATATAATATAAATGAAACTAAATGAATAAGTACAATATATAAAATGAGTTGAATTTTATGCACAACAATGTAGCTATTTGTTAATATTAGAAAAATTATACTATTATTTTTAGAACGAATACTATGTTGTTATTTTCACACTAAATTGATAGATAAAATTAGATAACTAATATAATATTATAAAAAATATAATATAATTTACAATAAAATATGGTGTGCTCATGTGTTTAGATAGCAAGTAATCTTGGAAAAACTTATAAAAAACAAAGTAATCTTGGGAAAAGATTTCTAGCTTTATGGATATGTTGAGAGCCTTAATTTTACATAATTCGCCCCACTCTGATTTCTTAACCCCTAAATCAACTTTAAAAAAAGTGGTGTTGTCTGCCATGATTAGGCTGGGGAAAAATGAGACCTTCCACCCAAGTTAAAAGTAAAAGGCAAGAAAAAAATTTAACTTTTGTTTTAGTACATTATATATATAAAATTCCTCCACTAATGTCAAAATTAGGAACCTATGTACTTTTGGAGGAGAAAAGCCTTTGTACACATTGATGATGCTTGGTCGGCCATCATTCCATCTCTGAAAAGCAGTCGTTACCATAATTCATTTTCAAAATCAATTATGGGTTAATTTAAAATTTCAGAGAAGTCACGTGTCTCCTTCCACTAAATATTTATTTGATGATATATATTGTATATATATTTTATTATTCTTTTACATATAAATATATGGATATTTATTTATATATAAATATATGATGAGAGTGTACACTCACCATTTACATTATTATCTCGATTTGATTAATTACTTATCATTTTTGTAGTACACTTATGTCAAAATTCTTTTATTTTAATGAATTCTAAAAAAAAAAAGGGACTGATATAAGTGAGTGTAAGAACATTCTTGTTTCTTTCCTTTTCTTTGTGTTTTTTTTCTTCTCCTACTTAGTGCAGTATTGAACTTCTTTTGAAGTTCTGTGTGATGTCAACCGAGCATTAGGATTCAAATCATTTGAAATTTAGAATGGGTTTGGACTTTGTTGAGGATAATTAAATTAAAATAAAAGTTTTTTTACATTGTCATTTTGAAAAAATAAATAATAGAAAAATTAGTAAAAAAATCCTTAAAATAAGTTTTTATGTTAAAAAGCAATGATGAAAATATTTTTCAGTTTAAAAAAATCATTCCATCGATTTTTCATTCCAAAAAATTCAACTATTAATTTTTATTGTATATTTGGACATAAATACCCTTAAACTTCTTACATTAACAAAAATTTATTTATTGATAATCAATTTTAAAATTAGTTTTCTTTTTATTGTATTCAAATTTTTAACAAAACTTAATTATGAACTTTAAAAATTTTAATCTTTTTGTTTAGTTAATTCAGTTTTAAAGATTAAAATTGTCTCTAGCACAATAATTTACAAATCTAAAAATTTAATAATTTAATTTTTTTCAAAAATTAATTTATTAAATCATCATTGATACGAACCAATTATGGAATGAACTTTTTGGATTAAAAAGTATTTAATGGGTTTTTGAATATAAAAATTTATTCTAAAGAGTTTTTACTAATTTTTCCTAAATAATATATTAGTTCTCAAGTTTTTTAAATTACAACTGAGTACTGAATTAATTAAAGAACAAAAATATAAAAATAGTTTCTTTTCACATTTTTTTTTGGTTCGAAAAAAGACCATTACAACTCGTGTTTTTCTTATACTAACAACTAATCGCAAACAAAATAAAAAATAATTTTTTCTAGCAAAAATTTTAGAATCTAAAAATAAGTATCTTAATCTAACATAAAAATAAGTAAACTGCATATCGCATTCGGGGCATAATTCAATTGGTGGATTAATTAATATATTTCTCGCTTTCAGTGAAAGGGTGAGGGTTCGAATGTTGGTGGGAACCTGCGATCGAATTTCAATATGAAACAATTACTGTACTACTAGTGTAACTTTGTGGGCGAAATTTGATATGTAGCAATTATTTTAGAAATAGTTTTTTTATACGTAGAAGTTTATAATCATGAAAAAATTTGTGATTTAATTAAAATATATTTTATAATTTATTTTTTTTTAAGTGTTTGGAAAGATAGTTAGAAGATTTAAAATTAATTAATATAAATCAAAAATTTAGATATAAAAAAAATTAGCGCAGGCCCAAATTCCATACGAGGCAAGGCACATCAGTCAAACTTTGGAGGCAGTGCGTCCAAATCGTGGCATCATTACCACAATATTAAAACTGGCTTTTCAAATAAGCTTTTGGACAAAACGCTCACAACGGTAGACAATGGAGTTCTAATGGAAATTAAATGTTGCTTAAAAAAAAAATTCAGACATTGTCTTTAGATAGTGATCATTTTAAAAATAATACGATTAAAAATCAGTAATTGAATATGTTGTTATTGCTTGAATCTTTTCAAATTCTCAATCAATAATTTATAAAATAAAGATTAAAAATATTGGAGTTATTGAACCAAAATTTTCAAATATTTAAATTAGTGATGGAGAAGTATAGTCAAATAACTCAATAAATAATCACATAAATAATATTTATTTTTTTCTTATCATGTTAGAGTATCGAATCTCTCTAAAAGATTATTTTTTTCAAAAATTATACATAAATAAGACTCGATTAATTATAATTCTAAAATAATTTATATTCGTATTTAAACTCATTATTTTTTGTTTGAACTTAACTCATTCATGAGTAACTCATTTTGATCCAAAATACTTAGAGTCAATCATCTAGAACTAATTTTGGCTACCTCAGATAATTTCATAGGATGATCATCAAAATTACAAATATAAAAATTAACCATAAAAAAAATATTAATGACAAAATATTATATGAGAATATTAAAATTTAAATGTAGCATAATATTTATTATATTATGCATGTAGTGTTAAATTTCAATAGTGTTTGAAAAAAATTAATAATTAATGATGTGGTATCAATAACATTATAATTTTTTTAAAGTGATATAATTACACATATTATGAATATCATGGTCCTGGTGCATAGTCGGTCATAGATAGAATTTTCCATTTTTGGAAAAATGTTATATATATATATATATAATGAATCAACAAAAGAATCCCACTCAAATCCCTAATCTCTGCATTCTGAAAAGGGGAAAAAAAAAAAAAAGGAAAAGCAAAAACAAAAGCTGCTTGCTGGTCACTCCACTATTTAAAGTCGCATTGTTTTTATTTAATTTTTTTTTTATCATTGATGGCATAATAAAAGTCTGGAGTGAAATCATTGCTAGAACCACATAATTTTGAAGGAAAAAACCAAAAAATATATGCCATTTTTTTTGGAAATAGAATGATTAAGATTGTATGATTGTATCCTCGTGTGTTAGTTGCCATGTACAAGCATAATATACTTTTTTCTGCCAAATATATTTCACAATTATTACTAACAATCTTTATGCTATTATTGTGCTTTTGATTGTAGCACTCATACTTAAGCAATATGTTGATGTCAATATAGTTTACAATTGAAGTAATTTCATAATATTTGGAATTTAATAAATGCATGTGTGTAATTTCTCTGAGTCTTTTTCAAGTACGTTCAAACAATGAAAATTACCTTATTGCCCTAAAACCAAAGAGTAAAAACAAAAGCTATTTCTCTTACATTCAAGCAAAAGTAACATCATTTGTTTCGTGACCAAGTAATTTAGGATTGATTTGGGTTCGGTCAAATCCAATTTGAACTCGAATTTCCCGTTTGGGTAACCTCTTTAGTGTCAGTCCCATATAGGAAAATCAAATTTTCCCTTTGTGTTCACACATCAAATGAGGAGGATTATGTCCCGTTTAAAGTGGGATCGATCTCCTAATAATATGTATGATCCTTATTATTAAGTGTGAAATACATAGTGCACGCAAGTATTTTTCGAGTAACCTACAAGCTCTAAATAGGAAAATTGAAATTATTTGGGCCTGGGCGTCAAGCACATATTGGGAGAGAGCCCATCTAAGTGTAAACCCATTTAATGGTCCAGAATTAGAAAACTCACCTGAGTTTCATTTTGGGCCTTTTGATACCCAAAAATCTAGCCCAAACACAATTAATAAATATGTAAGAATTATATACTTTTATTCTCAACTTGCAAACTCCACATAGACTCCTTAGATGGCTCATCAATCAAAGTTTTCCAACATTGGATTATCATCCTGGACTTTTAAGTTCTTATAGCCCATTTAAGAATTATGGAAGCTCCATGAACAAGCAAGGCCCAAAGAAACAGAAAAGCCTATTTTTATATGGGAAGCTATAAGTTTTGATAGTTAAAACTTGTAAAAATATTTTCATTTTGTGTACATATTTTGAACTATCATGTAATACTCTATTATTTTCATTTTGTATACATATTCTGAACTGTCACGTAATACTTTGTATTTTTTAAGTGAAATATTTAGTACTCATATTATATTTATACGTATCATACTTGATGAATAATTCTCTATTTCGATAATATTTATAATATTCAAATATAATATAAAAATTATTCAAAACTTATTTGTAAGTACTAATAGAATATCATATATAAAAAATAAAAGTTCTAATAATTTATTAATATACTATTTATTATTAAATAGTTATCTTTAAATTATATCATAATTATAAATTAGATAATATAAAATACTTATAAAATAATGTTTTTTAATTTAAAATTAAATAAAAACATAATTCATATAAAAATAATATCATAATAAATCGTATTTTTATTTCCAAACAATTCTTTTATATTCATATTTTATCCGTTCGTCTATAAATCCGTAGATTAAATTCCATATTTTTTACCGAATTTTTCATCAACTTTTAATAAAAAAATTATAATATACTTATATATATATTAAATGACCATATTTAACTAACTAGGACTATAAATACTATTTACAAATAGTGACATGAACAAAAAAAATTAAAAGCTGTATAATAATAATCAGATTCGAAGAGGAAAACTAAGTAAATTTTTAAAATTTAATAATATTCTACAAATGCATAAGAAAAGGAACACACAGCATGCACCATAAAGGATCAAAAGAGCAAAATATAAATTAGACGCAATCTTGTAGGTACGAAAAATGAATTAATTCCAATAACTTTTAGATCAATGCTAATGAGAAATATACATACAAGATCAGTTTGACAGATAATAAACTCGAATCTACCTTAATCCTTAAGTCAGTAATGCTCTGTAAAAATCATTGTATACTTAAATTTAGTAATACTCTCAAAAAGTGTAATATATATTGAAAAATAAATAAAAGTAAACTTCTCTTTTCTTACTTTACACATAATTAATTTAGGATTCAACTTGATAATCATTTAGAGTTTCTAGAAACATCAATCGGGCTAAAGTATCCGATCGAGACAAATATACTTAGGTCAACCCCACGATTCATATCCAATCGAGGCATACGTACCCAAGTCAACCCTACGATTCACATTCCATAAGCAAATAATAGGTTTACTTTATGACATATCAATTTTAAGTTATATGTTAAATTCAACCAAATTAAAATTATTAAATTTAATTCGTTACTTCTAAGTTTTTAGGTCATCATTTCAAACTCGATATTTATAAAAAAAATGTGTTCAATGTTTGTTTATTTAGAATTGTGATATAAGGTGATTAAGCTCAAACAAACTTTTCAAAACAATTCAGTCCATATTTTTAAGAACTTGATTCATTTATAAATCCATATAAATGGACGACATATTCTAAATTGTCGTCCCTAGTTAGATCAGCTGTCATGACTATTGAGAAGCTCTCCAATTGTAAATGTTGTCTTCTTGCATCTTGGCCCCATTTTGCCGTTCTATCTCCTCTGTGATTCTACCTTAGTCTCAGCTTATCTGATTCTTTGTCTATTTTGCTGTTGTTTTATACCTTCTCCAATGGTAATGTACTAATGTCGTTGTTTTGTCTCCTTCAGATGATCACGGTTCTGGTTTTGGGTTGCGACCCGACTTCGTTTCAGTGGGATTGAATCCGTATATAAGAACAACTGTTTGGAAAATACTTTTAGTAGTAAGGCTATTTTTGTCCAAATGGGTAAGATACCCTCATCACATAAGGATACTCTATTACTAAAAAATATTTAGATTAAACTACCACCTTTTTTAATGTTTTGGCCTTTAATATCCACTTTTTATAACTCTCTCGTCTTAACACAGTTAAATATGATATTTGATATAATATATTCCATGAACAATATATTGAATAAGAAGATGGTAAATTAGTATTTTATTTTATAAAAAATAAAATATTTATTTATCATCAAAATACTTTATATATATATTATATTGAATGTAGCATGAATGCTATCGTTACATATCTCGTCTTTCTATACTTATAAAAAAACATAAGGATAACTTTCAAAAAAATTATTGCCATACAAATTTCGTGATATGTAGTTATAGTGAGTAAAATAAATTTTAAATTTAAGGTCTTTTACAATATAAAGAGTATAAATCAATAAATATGCATGAAAAATAATCATAAATTTGTTCGTAATTTTTTGCGTAATTTTAAAAAATAAAGTGAGAGACCCAGTTTAAATACGAAAGTAATCGCTAATATTGTAATTTTTTTACCAATAGAGTTATTTTCAAATGCATTTTTTTTCTTTAAATAAAAATAATATAAATCCATATATATATTGAACAAGACCTCGTTATTTAAGTTTTGCTTATTTTATTTTGGAATTATGCATCCTTAAAGATGACTGGCCTTTAATGTTATCAAAGTCATGCTTTTATTTTATGCATATAAAGGTTAATTATACTCATTATTTAAGTAAATACAGCTTAGTTTGAAATTTTGCTATCTTCTGCTTATTTTTTTTAAAAATATGCATTCTAACAATTATATTTGTTTTATATTGTCTTGAAAATAATGGATTGTTTTCTCATACTCTTCAATAACTTGAAGAGGGTAGAATTTTCATTTTATAAAATACTTCCTCTGTCGCATAATAAAAAATCTCATTTGATCTGCATCAGAGATTTAATAAGAGTTGGAAAAATAAAAGATTTATATATTTTTATATTATTATCTTGAAAAACGTAGTAATTAAAAATTAATGATATTGCATAATAATTTAATTGAGATTGTGATTTTAAAAAAAATATTTTTATTTTGTTTTATAACGTCCCAAAAATGAAATAAAATTAAAATTTTGAAATAAAGGATGTAATTTTTCATTTACATGCCAAAAATCTAAATTACAAGAAAGAATGATGTCTAAAACCAAAACTAGACTAGGCTATGTAGGTACTGCTAAGAAAGTGCTTAGAGAGCGATGGTATATGGTTTTCCACTAGGATGCTTTTGTTGAATTCCACAAAAGCAAGCACCCCACTTTTTCGTAATTATTAATCAGCCACCATGAAACCAACCACCAACTACTATTTGTAGGACAACCACCTTTTGATTTATTTGCATTTACCACCATTTGATTTATTTAATTATTCACACCACATAATTCTAGCCTAACATTATTAAATCAAATATATCCTCACCGCCAAGCAACATAAGCATGTGTCCTCATAATAAATATATATATATATATATTTTAGTAGTATTAAATGGAAAACAATAATAATTTCCACTCAATTTATGTTAATAATAATAATAATAATTAATTCAAATGACAATAATACCCCTATCCTTCAACAAATTTACAACAAAGCACACCCCATCGTCTCGTCGTCTCCCGACCAACCACTACAGACGGATTCTACGAATTAATCAACTCAACTCAACTCAACTATCGGAAACGCACATCATTAAATCAAAACCCTAGATCTTTGACGATATTCTTCTTCAGACCTTGACAAGTTTGGCAGCTCTAACCACGGGATTTTCCCTCGCTATCGCCTCTCGACCAGCCGCCTTGTAATCGTAGCTGCAATCGTGCCGATCTGAGTATCTGTGCTCCGAACAGAACACATCTCCGCATCTGCACCGAAAACCCATCAACCCGATTCGCTTCCTGCAACCCGACCCGGAGCACCGCGTCACCTCCCTCGGTCTCTTCAAGCCCCCCCGCTTCTCTGCGGGAGAGACCAGATCGTGCTTCTCCGGCGAACTTGCGGAGCTGGTTCTCTGGTCACAAGCACCCGGCAGCTTCGGATCTGAGGTCTCCGGCAATCTTGCGGCCGGAAGCTGCGGTGGAGGTGCCGGAATCGTCTGCGGCGGGGTGCACATGGGTAAGTTTTCGGGGACCTTGAGTTCTGTTTCTTCTTTCTCTCTTTTTTGTGCCATATTTCTGTGTTCAATTCTTCTTCTCTTTCAGCGACTGGAGAAGAGAGCAAAGAATGAACGAAAATGGATATGTAAATGGAAAAGAGGAGAATCTGGGTGGTTTCTATATATGATTTGGGCATAGATATGGGGTGGGTATTTTAAGGTGCTGGAGAAATAGAATAATGTAGGGATTGTTGGAACGCGTATGGGCATCAGTCGTTCGCCTTGGTGTGTAATGACTGAAATGCCCTTCCGACTTGCTTTTTTTGGGTGGTGGGAGTCATGGGGAAATGCGGCTTTAGATCAACCCTGACGTGGTTCTGCATGTGCCGAGTTGAAGATAAGGGTGGTTTCGTCTTTTACGGTGAATTAGGATTCTTAATTGACCTTTTCTCCTAATTTGTTCCATTTTTTACCATTGAATGGAGAAATATTGTCAAAGTTTTACTACATTTTAGTACAGCTAATAAAGTGAAAATCCTTTTTGTATTAGTACATGGTTTAAACACGATTCCGTTAGATTTTGTGATTATGCATAGAAATTGCGTAATTATTGATTGATCCAGTCCAAAATCTAGAGCTGAGTTTGAGATATTTGATTAGATTTAATTAATTTACGAGTAGAATTTAATAATTTTTTTTGTCTAAAATAGGCTTGTCTCTTATAAAACAGTAGCCGTTAAGAGTTAGTTTAACAAATTGTGTTTGTTTTCTATTAGCGAGTATTAATTTATAAACGAGCTCCTTAATACTTGGGATTTTTTTATATACTGCTTGTTGATTGAAAAAGTCTTCATCAAATGTATTTTGTGAGATTAATATAATTCATATTTATTTTATTATTTATATTTTTTTTAACCAATGAAAATAGTAGTATAAAGCTCGCGAAAATGATAAATGGGTGTTTGAAATTAGTGAAAGACATACATATATAGGTTGAGTTTGATGTTAATATCATCAAATCAGGTAATATATGAGCATGAATACTCTAATTTTCACTTATAAAACTTCAATTGACAACCTTACTTGTAAAGGGAACTATATTGTTTTCTAACACCTCCCTCCCCCCACCCAACCTCCCAATAATAATAATAATAATAATAATAATTATTATTATTATTATAATTATAATAATACCCCAACAACAACAACAACAACAATAATAATAACAATAACAACAACAACAACGTGTAAGTAAAATTAATTTTTTATCCTCTACCATATGCCCAGTACAATTCATGAAACTTATGAAATCACACTAATTACATAAAAATACTTATGTAATTGCCCTAATTCAAAAAACATTAGATTTTATGTGTGATTCATGTGAAACTCACAATATCGATTATGATTTGAGTATATTTTGAAATTTTAGGACTATATAAAATAATCCTACTATATACCATCATAATAATTATTGACGGATATATATTTTTTTTTTTCACGATTGGACGTCGTTAACTCGATAAATTTTTTTTATATATAATTATATCAACGTACAATATACATTGTTCTTTCCAATCAAAAATAATGACAACAATCTTTGATTTATTAAAATCTCATGCATGTATTTTATAATAACATATTACTTATGAAATCTAAGCAACAAAAATCATAACATAAAATCTTGATAAATGATAGATAACACTTGCCATCTGAAACTTGAATGCGCCGTGCCCTATATGAGTTTGAAGATAATAAGTGATTATAGCATAATTTTTATTTTTTATTTTATTTTTTGTTTTATCTATTAACTTTTAACGTAATAATATTTGGCACAAAGGAACAGATAATAAAAGAAAAGAAAAAAGTAAAACAAAGATAGAAACTCTGCCAAGAAGACTACATATATAGAGGTTGTGATTGCCTCTGGAAAAATTTAGGGGATTTTCATCTCTTTTTTTTTTTTTTCAACTTTATTTGGTTGTGATTTTTTTTAACAAAAAAAAAAGCTATATTTTTCATAAAAATAATATATCACATCAACTATAATCTTATACTTTTATATTATTTTTAAAAAATATTTCACATTTCATTATATATATATATATTCCATTAATTGTAATTATTACATTTTCGTACTATATTTAAACACATTCTTAAAACTCATTTCTTTTTCTTTAAAATTATTTTTTCTTACTTTCTATATCTCATAAATGAAAAGAGAGGCAATCACACCCATAATCAGCATTTAAAATCACTCATCATGTACAAAATTAATTCAGTTGTTCCTATTATACCCATCGATCCCACAAATTAACCAAATTTCAAATGCAAATAAAGTAATTAAACCTCCTGATTCTTTAATCACTATATTGATATAGCCTGAAGGGCAAATTTCCATCCTATGAAGAATTTTTTTTTCTCTATAGTAAAAACACCAAGATTTGAATCATGGACTGTCTCTCTTAAGCAACCAACTTAATAAAAATTAAAATTTATTTTGAACTTAATTAATTAATTTTTTAAAAAAATTAAAAAAATATTAAACTATTCGAATTCATTCAAACTCGACTTATTTAATAATCAAATGAAGTTTAAAAATAATTTTAATTTTTAAATTCTTTGATGTAATATCACTCTTTATGATAGTACATTTGCAATATATTAATTGCAAGATGCGTTATTATTTGCATCATAAAAAATTATTAGGGGTTTCAAAATTTTTATTCGATAAATATTCTCTGAGGCTCATGTTAGATCCGAAACAAATAAATGTAAACCAAAAGTTTTGAGACATGTTAGATCCGAAATAAATAAATGTAAGCCAAAAGTTTTGAGAAGAGATACGTGCCTAATTAATCACGTACCTCTTAATTATAAGAACTTGAGGTATTTATAGAAATGGTAAAATGGTGAATTTGTCAAAATCTGATATTCGTCCTACCAAATTTTTAAGGGATCGGACCTAAATTAGTCCTAAGTTTGTCGAGATTGAGTTAGATCTGTTAAATCAATTTTATAATTTTAAATAAATTTTAAAATAATACTATTAATTTTTTTTAAAAATTATATATATTTTTTTAAAAATATATTTTTAAAAAAAATTACATATATATATATATATATTAAAATAAAAAATAAAACTTATTTATAATTCTAAAATCGATCTTATTGCTATTCCTAAGTATATATAATATAGATTAAAATATCTAAAAGAAATTCATAAACTTGGACCTTAAAACTTCATAATTTAAGCATTATGAACCAACTTACTTGTCATATTAACTTTAATGTGATCCATCGTTCGAATTAACCCCTCAAATTGAAACGATATCTTCTTCAACCTCAATACGTTTACAAACACCTTTTTTGTTATATATGCAGTTTTTACAATTTGTTAGAAAATTAAGATTAGATTTTGAAAACAAGAAAAACACGACGTGGCAATCATTAACTGGGACAGCAATGCATTTCCTTTTTTGCATCTTGCAATCTGAAAAATGAATAAAAAAGTTAATAAATAGAGGAAAACTCAGACATGTAATGAGCACGTATATAGATTAAAATCAACATATTTCTGTGGGCAGCCGGCTGGTTTACAACTTTCTGCTGGGAACAAAGGTGTGAGTTGAATGTTGATCTTTCTTATGTGCATTTACTTTCTCTATATTCTCTGTGATCTCCATACACTGTCAAGGAACATGTTCTCCTTATTCTGTGTTTGTTGATGTTCGTTTGGGTACAGACCACCTTGAGATTTCATTTGGTTTGGGTTAGTTTTCTTTGATTCATGCAAATCCTTTGGGTAATTGTTATTAAGGCATGATCTCTTATTCTAAAGACGTGATCTTTTTATTTGGGTTTTATGGAGATTTTATGGGTTTAGTTAATACAATGGATTGCCTTGGAAAATACCTCTTCAAACCTATTCAAAAGGTTGAACCTTGTTTGTTTATGTGCCCAAGGTTGTTTATTTCAGATTATCATGTGTTTGTTTCTTGAAGGTTAGCAATGACACTAGTTAGCATCTTGGATTTTTGTTTGTAAATCCTATTCGTTTGCATTTGTGACCACAATTAGCATCTTTTACATGTGCATAAATGAGTTTAAATAACTTGTCCTTCATTGCCCCGGAGCAAGATTTGATTTCTTTAACCAGAGGACTGGCACAATGGTTCATGTTTTGTCTTGAAGAATGAAAGTTTGAGTGATTCTGTCAGTGACTTAAGACATATGTCCAAGGCCTTGCTTTCCAGTGCCCCAAGCTGTAATTAGGGGGAAAACTTGGATCACTTCTAGTTCCTGTGTTCTGAGTTTCTAATTAGTGTAACCTGCTTGTGCATATGCAACTTCTAAACCTTGCTTTCAAGTTGGATCATCATGAGTTAAAATTGTTGTAAACCTTAGTTCTGCATCTGGAGGGCAACAGCAAATCTTAAGAAATAGAGGGTTTGGTGGGAGGAGGTTGATTGAGGGTTGTATTTTGTTTATCCAATTATCATTTTGGTCATATCACAATAGGACTGGTTCCGCAGCAATCATATTTGTAATGTGTTTTTATGCTAATCTTTGTCTATGTGCATGAACTAGCTTTAGGGAAATCTGGAAAAGTGAAGCTAAAAGATTGTTCATATCTTATATTTTGACTTGGCTAACATACATTTTTTTCTAGGAGCATAGCACAAGGCAAAACAGTATGGTTAGGGCATATACTCAAGAACACACTTACAAGCACCCATGGGAACGAGTGACTGCTGCGTATTGGCGCAAATTTGCTGACCCTGAGAACAAACGTACTCTGTCTCACGTCCTTGAGGTTGATACTTTGAGCCATAGGCTTGAACGTAGTTCTGGGAAGCTTTACACAACTCGAGCTATAACCATTCATGCTCCAGGACCATGGTTTGTTCGTAAAATCATTGGCCAGGATATCTGTCACTGTGTTGAATCAACTGTTGTTGATGCACAATCTCGGTCAATGCAACTTGCCACCCGTAATATCGGTCTCCAGAAGTTCATAGAAGTGGAAGAGAAGATTAGGTATGATCCCCACCCAGAGAATCCGAATGGATGGACAATATGCATGCAGGAAACTAGCATAAGGATAAAGCCCTTGTCAGCACTAGCATCAATGGCAGAGAAGATAGAGCACAGATGCGTAGAGAAGTTTCAACAGAATAGTTCCAAGGGGAGAGAGGTTATGGAGAGGATCTGCAAGTATCTTGAAGCTGAATCCAGGGGAATTTCTGTCTAATTCTGATCCCTGTCAACTAAGGCATTTCCAGTTCTAGTTCTCACTTCTTGGTAGAACATTACATGACAATTTAACTGAACACAATGGATCCCAGAAGTTGACGTTGTATACCTCCTTTAGACTTGGTATCTCGTTGTAATAATAGGACTTCCCAGTTCACTTCTTGATGATATTCACTTCTATTGTATTGCACGAAGGAACAAGCCTATATGTTTTATATTGCAGTCATCGTTCATAGTTCTTTTAATTGCAATTTAGTCCTCCTTATTCTTCCAGCATCCATTAGGCATTAGTTTACAGGGATTCATGAAAATGCAGCAACTTGGCCAATCTGTATAATTCATAAACAATCAAAAGCATCCAACTAGATGAGCAATATTAAGGAGAGACAGCTCAGAATGATGATCCGCTTACTAGCAACTTTCAAAATCATTATATTAGAGTAGGTTCTGACTTTCATATATACCATAGAGGAGTGATGATAATTACAGAAGCAGCAGTAAATCATGGCAAACTAAATTCACAATTCTCTCTCTTTTCATTATTTTTCTCTTTGTAATTTGTGGGGGTGGGGTGTTGATTTGTTTCTACAGAGAGCAGAAACAAACCGCAATCAATTTGGGAAGAACATGTGGAATCTTGTAATAGCACGAAATATTATCCCAAGTATTTGTGAAAGTACAGATATTATAAGAGATATAAGCATAATTTACAAGCTGACAGTCTACATGAATTGTGTTCATACCATCTAGGAACACAAAACCACTTAAGACATGAAATACTAAAGAGAAGTATGAAGTAGATGACACATAAAAACCCAGTCTTTTTCCAACAAACCGGCACATAAAAGACTTAGAAACCGGAGCCAACAAACAATTTCTGACCAATGTGGATATGAATTCTTCAACCTGCAGACTTTGTGACTGCCATGCCTTGAAAGCATTACAGGACATCTAGAACAAAAGGCAGGGAACTTGGAATCAGCCTCTTGGAATGATCAGAAGTGCCATAATTCAACATATAAACTTTCGTCTTGTCTTCTCTAGATTTTATCAAGCTTTTCTGCCTTGACGACTGGATTGGCTCTGGCTATAGCATCCTGAGCTGCAGTGCGGTAATCAAAAGGGCAGTCATGTTTGTCAGAATAGCGATGTGATCCGCAAAAAAGATTACCACAACGGCAATTAAACCCAGTTAGGCCAACCCGTTTCTTGCAAGTGCTGCATCTATTAGGGCCCTCCTTTGTCTTAGGCTCAATGGCTTCGCCAGAGCTTGAAGAATTAAATGATGGCACAGACATTGGCTTCACTTCCACTAAATCAGTTTGCTCATTTCCAGTGTCTGCAACAGTAGATTTCTTTTCACTGCCACTTGATGATCCATTGACAATGTTTTCAATTGATGATGCAGCAACCTGAGCTTGTTCTTGTTTCAACATCACATCCTTGTAACACTTGGAGCACATGTTCATGTTTGCAGCACTCCCAAAGAAGCCACAGTTGTTAACACACAAAATAGGACCTTCGGGAGGAGGTTGGCATCCTGTTTCATCATGCTCCATCTTGTAACTTCTGCTGCCCTGAAGTCACTAAAACTAATGATACCATCATTTCATACATTCACTTTTGCTATCTTTCTACAGATAAACAAGGAAAGCACAATCTAAAGAATAAAGAATATTTTCTACTTCTGCCAATCATAGAAAAATGTTATACCAACCATGCCAGGAAAAGAATATACTAACTTCAACACTTCCCCTCAAAAGATTAAGCAATAGCAACAAGTTACTTGTTATTGAGAACAGCTAAAGCAACAGGTTTCCATCGTTGAAACGTTCAAATCAGACAGAAAAACTAAAGGACTTTCAGAATTCAGAAGATAAACTGCAACATTCACGTTTGGTTAAGAAATTCAAACAGAAATAACAAAAAGGCTATAAAAGTAAATAATCACATAATATATTGTCGCAGCACCTCATGGTAGAGAAGATTGAAAGGTTACCATTACAACCAAGCTAATCAAACAAAATAGATATTGTTAAAATAACAGCAAGTATTTGAAAATATCCATTCACACCCCAGAAGGTAGAGTAATGCTGAAACATCTGTTGTTAATACTATTAGTCTATTACTAACAATCTTCATGGTATATTAAGTGAAATTAAAAATATTGAATCTTTTCCCAAAATATGTCAAAAGACACAATTTTTACCTATCTTTTTCAAAAAATAACGTCAAGTTCACAAATTAACCAACCACGAATAAAACCAACTCAAATAGTCGGCCCCCACCCCCACCCCCCAACAAAACAACTCCTAACCAAAAATATAAATAAATAAATAAATAAATTCTCCACCATATACAAAAAAGAAACAAACAATTTCTCGAATCAAAATAAAAATCAAGATACCCGTGTACGACAAAAGTAACAACGTTAAATCACAAACCCATAAATCAAACAACACAAAATAAAAACAAATACAAACCTTCATCAGGCATATTCATACACAATACCAATAAAATATTTAAAAACCACATATCAAATAATCCACAGATGACAGATCCATACTCAAAATACATCTACAAAACCACATACCCATATACAAAAAGATCGAAGAGAAAAAAAAGGACAAGAAGAACAAGAAACTAACCGTGGAATTCACAAGATCAGAAAAAGAAAGCGTTTTACGTGTCTTTGACGGAGGCCCTATCGATTTGTTATGCAACAAATTAAATCAAGAAGGGTAAAATTTATTTTTGTTGGTATTTTCAATATCTACTTTTTTTTTTTTTTTTTCTGATTTCGAGTACGAGAGAGAGAGGGGTCTTTTCTATTAATAGCTCCTTCTCTAATGAAATCTTCTCTGATTAGGTGAAGTCGTGGGTGATTCTTATTGGTTGAGATTTCTAAATCACCTTTTGTTGTTTTTGGCTTTCCCGTTTTACCCTTGTGGAGAAGTTTTAATGGCACTCCCCCCTCCCCCACCCCCTGGTTGTCATTTTTCCTTCTTTGCTTTTTTCCTTTTTTTTGACTAAATCAATGGCAATTTGGGCAATTCAATAAGTCACTTGTGTTTGTGGCGTATATTTCAAGCAAATACAACTTGGCATGTTAACAAAATCTATCAATATTATTAGTTAAGCCTAAGGGCGTAATAGTAATTACACTGGAGAGTTGATATATACATTTTGTTCCCACTCTAATTTAACTGTATTCCTAATTAATTAATAAAGATTGTCCATTGCTTAATCACAGAATATAAATTTATTTTAAAAATAAATATATCCTTCAATAACGATTGATATTCTAATTTCAATTTGTAGAATAATCAAAAGGAAATTATATACTATCAATAAATGTATCATGAACTTAATATCAATCATATAAATAAGGCAGTAAAGATGAGATTTAAAAGAATATTTTACACAATTGATTATGATACAATGAAAATAGGAAAAAAAAAAAAAAGAAGTAAAGACAATTAAATAAATATTTTGCATTTGATTGTTCGTGTTGCACCATAACTAGAAGAACAAATATTTATACTCGATATTTTTACTATAATTCTGAATATGATAATTGAATAGTGTATTTGTCATAAGAAAATACAAGGATATTATCTCATTAAATAAATTGCGAATATTTTTTGTGGAGTGCAAATATCAATTTCCTTACTTTTGATATGTCTTAATGTATTCACCAAATTAATCCTGTCTAAAAAGATAAATGCCAAAATAGCTTTTGTCACGTTTTTTGTCCTCTCTTAAATTTTTTCTCCAACCATATTATGTATCCTGTCTTCTCTCGAATTTTATTTTTCAACCATATAATTAATTCAGACAAACAAAATGAAATCATTAAAAAAAATGATATCATATAAAAAGAATTAAATAATTATTTTTACTTTTATATATTAAAATTTCCAATTCCACATTGAGTATGCCACCACCATAATGGTAAATTAAAATGAAGCAAAAAAAAAAAAAAAAGAGATAATTGAACTATTGTGGACTAGTTACAAATATTTATTATGGATCCTTAATATTAACAAATTAATATTTTTAAAAAGTTGATTGTCATGATTTTTGCAAGATTAATTGAATTGAATGTTGGAATGTTGAAAAAAGCGATGGGGGTTGAGTGCAAAAGTGGGACAGAAAATAATAATCAAAAGAAAAATAATTTCGTCTGCCTATGCAAATCTGTTTACTAATATTTCCTGAGTAAAAAGATAAATTAAATTATTTAATATTTGATTTAGGATTGATAATTTATTAAATATAATAAATATTTTTTTTAATAAGATTTATAATTTGATTTAAGTTTGATTTGATTAATTAAATAATAATAAAATATATATATAAAATCAATCTATTCAACTTTATATCGTGTCCAATTAAATTAAAATTCATTCAAATTCTATTTGATTAAATATACAAATTAAAATTATTTCATTAACCTTTTCTTGTTCACTATTTTCCACAGCATAATTAAAAAACTTAGCACATGGGTTGTGGCTACGCAAGCCCAAACTGGGCCCACCACGTTCAAGTCCATTTAGGCCCATTTTTGAAATTCAATTTTCACTATATATTCCTTCTTCTTTTTTCGCAAACTTAACTCAGCACTTTCCCACATTAAAAAATTAACTTCGTACATAAAAAAGGCAATTTGAACAACCCAACATTAGACTTGTCCAACCTAAGTGGCCATCCCAACTTGGTCCTAACATTTTTATCACATACAAGTATGAAAATTACTTTGCTTAAAGATTTTAACAAAGTTCAAGTAAATTGATTGATCAATATTTTGAGTCACTTATGGTACTTGATTATCCATAAAGTCAAAACATCTTGAAAGTTCATTTATTTCATTAAAATTTGACTAGACTGCTATCTATCTTTCAACTGTTAATTTTGAAGAAATATAAAATGTACGAAAATATAAAAAAGAAAGAATGTCGTATTGGCTTAATAAAAATATTCAAATTAAGAATTATAAAATTAACTAGTAATTCCTAAATATTGGAAAACCAACTAGCTTATTAATTCACGCATAGTGAATTTTTTACTAATAAATATTATATATAATCAAATCGTTTTAAACTATTTTTTTAAATACATATTTGACGAATATATATAAAATAAAAGAGAAGGACAATGAAACAACAACCGCACTGGTAATTATATCTCTAGGAATCTGAAAATACAAGCAAACTTTGCCTTTTCATTTAAATTTTGCCCATACACATCTGTCACAAGTCCCCCCCCCCCCCCCCCCCCCTTCTTCACTACTTTGCTTTTGCCTCAAATCTTCCCTCCCTTTTCAATTAAAATTCATATCAATATGGTTCCACCTTTTATTCAATCCATGTCCTTGATCTGAACCCACCATAATTTTCTCCAATTCTTTCTTGGCTATATACCCTTTTCGTGGGAATGTTTTTATTTTACTCGTGCGGCATTCAATGCTAAGTAAGCTCTTGGTCATGGTTCTTTCATGATTCTTGAATTAATGCCCTGTCCCCCGACCCCCCCTCCATTCTTGACTTTTTCTGTGATCTCATTGCCTGCTGCTGAAATTTTCTGAAATGGGCTATAAATTCAACTTAATGATGCTGTGAATTGCAAATGGTAGTGAGTTGCAGAGGGGAAGTTGATATATATATATATATATATATATAACTACAGCTTCTGTTTCTGCTGTCTGCTGAGTCCTGGTAACTTCAGAAAAATACTATTATTTTTTGAGCTTCATGGAGGGCGCAAGCAGCAATATCAAATCAAAGATGGACGATTATGAAGTGGTGGAGCAGATTGGAAGAGGAGCTTTTGGAGCTGCTTTTCTTCTTCATCACAAGACTGAGAAAAAGAGGTAGATGGTTTCCATTTTCTTCACTCATAAACCATTTTCTTGCATGATCATTGTTCCATTTCATGATCTTGTGGCTAAAAAGTTGGCAGATTAGCCCAGTGAGATTAGAACTGTCTCCCAATTGAAGCTGTTGCTGCATCTTTTCACCTTTCTCTTATATTAACTTGCTTCATCATGCTACTGTCATTTATTCTGATATTGTGGTTGTCATTCTCTACTGAATATGCAGGTATGTTTTGAAGAAGATTCGTCTCGCTAAGCAAACTGAAAAATTCAAGCGTACTGCACACCAAGAGGTCACTCCCCAGAAACCAACTCTTCTGTTATTTTGCTTGTGAAATTATTGATTCTTGGAACTGCACTTGTCTTCTTTTCTTGCATATGATTTCCTTCTCTCTCATGATTAGGCAACAAATATTCGGCGTAGGCATAACTAAAACGCGACTACTCTTTATTCCATACGAATGAAACATCATGGTTATATAGCTGCAAATTTATCATAATGTCAAGGAATTTGCATTATGTTGGACACACCTACCTCTCTTTGGACTGACCTGCACATTCATTTCTAATGTACCTACCTCTCTGTGAGACAGTAAAGACAAATGCGACTAGTTCGTTCATACAAAATATAAGAGGTGATATTTATAACCTGAGATTCACTCTTTAAGAAAAAGATAAAAATAAAAAACTATCTAATGAATTACCGATTTGGGACAATTGATGCAATGCAATAGAGATGCGATAGGATTAGCAATAGAAAATAGCATCCAAATTATCCGCGGCCTAATGATTTCATCCTCATTAAATGGCCTCTTGGCAGGCATATATCAATTTGTGAAAGCCAGTTCTTCTCCATTTACTTTTACTGCAGTAATTTGGTTTCTTCCCAAGTGTTATCCTACAGTTAAGTGTCAAAACCAACTATTGGATCATCACTCTAAAAGCCACCAAAGGCTCCAAGTCTGTAGATTCTCAACAATGCAACTGTCTGATCTTCACTACTAGCTAATGCTTTTCAATTCCTTTTGAGAAACTAATAATACCACTGCAGAATGTTAAAGTTCACAAGAAAAACATGCATATTCTACTATGTTTTTGATTTAACAGTCTTGAGAAAATCAAATGTATAAATAATAGTTAACCCTTAGAGCAGTCAAAGTGAGCTAATCCGTGTGACAGAAAGCAACGTATTTCATAAAGATGATGAGGTAAAATTAAGCAATGTATCTCTATATTGTGTAAACAAGAAAAATAGTTACACTTGAAATCATTTTTCTTGCAGATGGCATTGATGGCAAAACTAAACAACCCATTTATCATTAAGTACAAGGATGCATGGGTGGAGAAGGTAAACTAGAGTAAAGTTTTTTCCTTTCAAATACTTTCATCCTACAACGTATATTATGCAGCAGATGGCTTGTTGAAATCAAGAACCATGATGCATTCTTATAACCAAGTAAATGAACTTTGTATTCTGATGAATCAGGACTCAATTGTGTGCATTGTAACAAGTTACTGCGAAGGTGGAGATATGTAAGTTTCAATAAGCTTATTTTGAACTTTTAGTCTTCAACATGCCTGAATTCATATTATGAAAAATAAATTATGATCGACTTTACTTGACCTTTATCATATCTCCCCTTCCATTAATATGGTATTTTTTAAATGCCCATGTGATTTCTCAGGGCAGAGATAATCAAAAAAGCCAGAGGGGTACATTTCCCTGAAGAGGTAAGGAGCATAAATAGATCATTTTGAACTTACGACCTGTAAATAAGCCATGTGCTTCTCTTTGCAGAAGATCTGCAGGTGGCTGACTCAATTGCTATTAGCTTTGGATTACCTTCACTCCAACCGCGTCCTTCACAGGGATCTTAAGGTACATTTCTTTTGTAAATTCTAGTAAACAAGGGTCTGGACATGATTCTCATCTTAAACAACGTTTTTTTTTTTTTCTTTTTTTCTACCTTGACTCCAGTGCTCAAACATTTTTCTTACAAAAGACAATGAGATTAGACTTGGTAAGAAGAAAGCCTGTACGTTACAACATATGGTACTCTGTCAATTTCATGTGTATCTTCTGATAAGAGACTTGCAGGTGACTTTGGGCTCGCAAAACTTCTCAGTAATGATGATCTTGCTTCATCTGTAATGTCCCTCTCTCTCTCTCTCTCTCTCTCTCAACTACAACTTGTGATTGCTTCGTTCAAACTTCATTATTAATTGATTCAACCAAACAATCCATGAAAGCCACCAAGTTAATGTGTATACTTCACAATCTAGGATAACAATCTGCCCATATGTGATATTTAATCAAAAGGTTTTGTCCACTGAGTCTTATACTGTGCATCGAAACATCCACATGGTGCCAAAATCAGTTTCGCCAAAAGGAAATAATCTCTTTTTTAAATTATTGGCCTAATTCCTTTATCCCAACTTCAAGAATCTGCTTTCAAACTTTACAGATCATTGAAACACCTTAGAAAATGTTACTTACTGAAAGGATGTTCTCATGTTTAGATACAATTGAAGTAATTCTGTTCTTTACACCGCTGATCCTGGGAGTAGCTAATGAACTTTGGTTTGACTTTCTTCATCTCAACCCCCTCATCCACCTTATTCATCAAAAAGAAAAAAAGGGAAAATCCTCATCCACCATATCATCCTACCTGCTATATCTCAGGTTTTAGAGTGTGATAAGCTTATTATCTTGACAAGGAGAATAACTAAATCTTCACGGTCTAATTCATTATTGAAACCAATTAAACGTTAGTGAAACCCACTTTTTTTTTTTTCCCAGCTGATTATACATGGTGAGAACTCAAATGCTACTGAACTTTTCTATGTCAATCTAAAGATTGTCGGGTTATGATATTTAGGTCGTGGGGACTCCAAACTACATGTGTCCAGAGATATTAGCAGACATACCCTATGGCTACAAGTCAGATATATGGTCTTTAGGTACATAAGTAGCAGCTCAATCTGTTATCATGATATATAGTATCTTTGGCAATAAAACTTCTGCCATTTTCTCAGGCTGTTGTATGTTTGAAATAGCTGCCCATTTACCTCCTTTCAGGGCTCCGGTGAGTTCCAGCCAAAACTCTTAAAGTTCTGCTAACTTCATCCATATGAATTACCTGTAATTTCAGCTTCTTACATTTGATAAAAGGTATATCTGCAAAATGTTGATTAAACAGGATATGGCTGGCCTTGTTAACAAAATAAACAGATCCACCATTTCTCCTCTCCCTACAGCATATTCTTCTTCCCTGTGAGTGGGTGGCACTTCTACTTAGAATCCATAAATGCTTTCCATTTCACCTAATCTGGAATAGGTACTTTTTATGACTGAAATTGCAGGAAGCGACTGATCAAAAGCATGCTTAGAAAAAGCCCAGAACATAGACCGACGGTTAGTGAAATGAATATATTAATTAAGTATGTCAGGAGTTTATAACTTAATCTGATGCCTTGTTATGGAACATTTCAGGCTGCAGAACTCTTGAGGCATCCACATTTACAACCATATCTTGCTCAGTACAGCAACTTATCTCCCGTCTTCCTTCCAGTAAAGTCTGAAATGGGCTCAAAGTGCAAATCACCAAAAGTTCAGCTGTCTGACAAGTTTACACATAACATGGACAGCAAACCTAACAGGAAAGGGCAGAAAAAAGAATCAGATGATATTCCAGAAGTGGAGAAAAAGACAAACATGCCTCCTGGAAGTTCATGGAAAAATAATTTGCCTGCTTCATTGAAAACGCCTAAATTAGATCACGTCCCTAGTACAAATGTGCAAATCGTCACCAATTGCCCAAATGGAAAAAGCAAAAGTATCAACTCTGGATCCTCATCAGGTTCAAGTACACTGACTGATCAGCATGTGGATGCGGAACGAAAAGAACATTCTCAGCAAGAGCAATTTCCTGGTGACAGCAAGATTTCCAATCCAGAAACACATCAGAGAATCGAAAATCCTAGTATATGCATGAATTGGCTACTTGAAGATGAGATGTCAGCTGCTAAAGTCAAACAAAAGACTGCACCACCACCCCTGTGCACTTCACAATCAAAAGGAGCCTCAGTATCACACTCTGAAATTGCTTCAGGAAAAGCAGATGGTCATAACTCTTATGATCATGCAGAGGAAAACACTCACAATATAAATTTAGAAGGAATACCACCTTTACTTCGCTGGAATAGTGATAACATTGAACCTAAAGCTTTAGGAGAACAGAAAGCACAAGCCATGGAATCATTGCTTGAACTCTGCGCGCAACTTCTCAAGCGCGAAAGGCTTGAGGAACTTGCAGGCGTGTTGAAACCATTTGGGGAAGAAGCTGTCTCATCTAGAGAAACTGCAATTTGGTTGACCAAGGGGCTGATGAATATTCAAAGACAAGATGGAGAAGCCTAACAGTAGTAAAATGCTGGTGATTTCTTGTAAACTGTAAATTGTAGCACTGCCTGTGGTTATGTATGAAATTAAATTAACACAAGTCTTCAAGAATTTGCACCGCATTTTGATCCATTGTTCCAAATTACATTTGATCATGTATTGCAAAAGTTAAACACTGCATGCTGTTTCAAAAGTTATATAAGAAAGTGGAGGAGACCTAATTGAGTTGAAAATTCTGGGAAACAAAACTTTATATATTCAAGTTGATCGTGTGAAGTTTGACTGTTCCTTGGCATTGGGTTTGGCCTTTCCTGCACAGCTTAGGTGGAAGGCGAACGCCTCTTGTGGGGTCCCGAGACATCACTCTGTTATGGAAGAGCTAGAATTCTAATTTTATGTCGGGATCTACAGCCATGGGACAACCTCAGGTAGACAGTGCCTAACCGGAGACAGTAACTGTGATTTTGAGTTAAACCTAATGGAAGAAAGTTTAACTACCTAATCCATGGAGATCAAGATCTGTAGGCTATTGTTTTAGACATTTATGGTCATTAACACCTCAAGTCATACAAGTCTCTTAATTAATTTGTTTTATCACTTTAAACCACTTTTTGCTTATAAAATTTCTTTTCAAGCTCCTTGCACTAAACTTGCTCCTTTGACACAGATTCCATGACAAAAATGAGGGCCATAGTTGAATGGAAAAAAGGTCAGATACAAATATTACACCCAACACCTTCATGTATAACCCAGAAATTAAAATAAGAAATTCAAAGTCTCTGGTCCATGCTCACCTTTGCTGCTAAAGAAAGGAAAAAGAAAGAGTAAACTCCAGAAAGATTTAATGCCCATCTTTCTGCACTTCAAAAGACTGAATGGTACTGGAAAACCATTGGCATTTGTTCCTTTACAGCTGCTAATTATTCTGGCACAGGTAATTTATAGTTTAAAGTTAATTTAACTGAGAATTATCAAATTTAGAAAACTGTAAGTTCTACATTAAAATTGGCATATTAAACAAATATAATTTCGGAAAAATCCAACTTCCAACAGGTATATTTGAAAAAGGAATGTAATTTTTTAGGATGGCTAAAAATATAACTATGCTCTAGTCAATAATTCCAGAATATAATTGTTGAAAAATATAATACATAAATGCATAGAGAGTAGATCGAGTATATTTACACAGAAAATTGACTATCCAAATATTTCGAATCAATTTCGTCTAAAGCCTCCTTTTTAAACAAATCATAAATATATTTTTAGATCTCCAAATCAAAAATACGTTTTATTCACCTAAGTTAATTAATATTAAAGTGATCCTCATATTCACACTCCTAAAAATAAATACAGATGATGTTACACAAAAAAATTCAACAAGAAATACAATTAGACCCAAATGTAAAATTAGAATAGATTCAATTATGAACATCATTTGATCTTAAGTCCAAAATACCACCTAATTTCCAACAATAACAAATTTAAACCTGTAATGATAGGAGGGAGAAAAAAAGAAGAAGACAAATTTAAACCTCTGAACGTTCTTCTATTTCTTCTACGTGGGTCCCCCAACGTTAAGATATTCGAACGTTAGAGGCACATTAACCTAAATCAAATCAAAACCATTACTATAATCCAACCGTTACACACCACCAGCGGCTATAAGTACCATGGCTTCTCAACCCTTTGAACCATTACCTCAATAATCTCTACATTGTCATATCTCTCTCTCCTTCTCTCCTTCTCTCCCTAACACACACATAATTATTCCTTTTCGGCAAATTTAATGGCTCAAATGGGAGTTTTCAAAGCTGCATTTTTCACAATATCTGTGGTGCTGTGTCTCATTTCCACCGCCGTCAGGGCGCAGGACAGCAGCTTCGCCCCGGCATCAGCGCCGGGGCCTGACGCCGGAGCCGGGTTCGCAATGAGCTGCTCCAGTGCCTTCATTTGCTTCTCGGTGCTCCTCTCATTTGTTGGCCTCTTCCTGCAGTAGATATACATATATTTATAGAAGCCTATCAATCTATATATACACTATATATTATGTGAGTGAGTGTATGTGATCTCTAAAATGCTATTCCTTTAGTTCTTTATAGTAATTTTCAGTTTTTGACCCTCACTTTTGGTTAGGGTTATACCATGTACAATGTTTCCTGAATTATGAGGACAAATTCTGATAAATAAAATTCAATTAATTTTTTCAATTTTTTTTTTGGGGACAAAAGTATATAGAGTGGTATGTAATTGTCAATTGTTGAAGAATTATTGTTAATGATTTGCAACCCCACTTAGGCATCTTAATTAGTTCTCCCAATATGCTTAATATTTGAGGTTTTGGATGTGAGAGAGAGCCAAGTTTTTATGTTAATGGATGTAAGTTTGTAAGAATACTCTTGAAAATAATTCAAATTAAAGATCCACAAAGTATTTTAAATTTTTTATTGCAATTCTATTATGCATTCTTCGGGAATCATCTATTAAAAAAACTTACTCTTATCAATATGTTGAGGATGTACCATAATATTACACTCTTTTGCATCATTGAGAAGTAATAATGTCTTCGAATGTGTTTTGTACTTGACAAACTTATCCAACTCACCATTATTAACTTTTAACTAATGTTTTTTGAAGCAATATTGTGAAAATATGAAGAAAAAAAATCCTTCTTTAATTTTTATTTAAAATCTTGTAGTGAAATTGTAATTTTGGTCTACAATTTGGGACCAACTAATGAATAAAATTCGTAGTATTCGTGAGTCTCAACAAATTTGATGCTCGATTACCCATGTCCTTTGTTAAACTTACCAAACATTTATAATATTAATTTAACTTTTCAAAGTCTTATAATAATTGCAATAAATGAAAATTTTATTTGGAAATACAACTGTTATAAAGTCTAGCGTTGTATAAGGTGGACCGTGTTAACGTAGTTGAAAAGTTCCTTAAACCCTTCCAGAATTTCCCAGACCACGGCTTTCTTTCCTCCAATGGCCTCCGGAGTCTCCTCGCGCTTTCTCCGCCGCCACCTCCTCCGCCACCACCACCTACCCGGCCCCTCCCACCACTTCACCACCGCCAGCACCGCCCTACTCGTATCAAAATCTCATCCGTTTACACAACCCCTCTTCAATTCTTACCGATCCCCCATCTTCGATCACCCCCAACACCCATTTCTACGCTTCCTATCAACCCGGTCCATTCGACCGACCCGATCTAACAAGCCCGACATCGGGGCCCGCGCCCGTCAGCTCCAGACCCGCCGCCTTTGGACCTACGCCCTAACCTTCAGCTGCATCGCCGGGTTTATAGTCATAGTCCTCAACCAATTTCAAGACCAATTAGTCTTCTATATCACCCCCACGGATGCCCTGCAAAAGTACTATTCTAACCCTGGCAAATCCAAGTTCCGTCTCGGCGGCCTCGTCCTAGAAAACAGCGTCGCCCAAATTCCTTCCTCCCCAGAAATTCAGTTCGTGATAACCGATTTGATCACGGATATGTTGGTCAAATACGAGGGCAGTTTGCCCGATCTCTTTCGTGAGGGGCATTCCGTGGTGGTTGAGGGGTTTATTAAGCCGGTTGATGAGGAGATTAGGAAGGAGGAGCAAGTCATTTTGAGGAATAGTAGTAAATTGGGGGTTTCTGAAAAAGCAAGGAGTTTGGAGTGCTATTTTGCAGCCACGGAGGTTCTGGCGAAGCATGACGAGAAGTATATGCCTGCTGAGGTCGCCAATGCAATAGAGAAAAATAAGAAGTTGCTCGAAGAGAAGGAGAAGAGTGGGGAGGAAGCGTTGATCAATGCTAGTGCCAGTGGTAATGCCAGGGCGGTGAAGGCGTGATTGCACGTTCGCCTAGGTAATTTTTTTTTTTGTTTTATTATTCAAAAAATTTCCTTGGTATAAAGCAGTTCAGTATGATTTTCATACTCATGAAGAATTTGATTATAGTTCATAATATTTGGGTACAGAATGAGGGGAGGATGAGTGAGGAGCCTAATTGAGGCGGTCTCATATTTGTTGTTGTAGGGAGATTTTGAATTGAAGAATAGTTGAATCAGTGCCCCCAGAATGAATTGGGATTTTGGATTACTGGTTTTATGAGAAATAATAATTAAATTGCATTTATGTTTGTTATCCCCTATAGAGTTTCGTGATCTGATCCTCTGTTTATTTCCAATTATCATGCACATTTTTCTAGTGATCATAATTTCTATGACACAAAATTTTTATCATGTGTTATTCTTTTGTCTCCATTTAGTTGAATTGGAGAAGTGGCTTCTGTTCGTTTCATAACCTATTGATCTTGTGGCAAGTTCAATTTATGCAACACATTCTTTAAGTACAAGCTAATAGCCTAATAGTTGTGTTATAAAACTTCTGAAATTATTTTGATATGCTTGAGTGGTTGACTATATAGTTAAAAGTGTAATGGATAATATTTAGAAGTACATGGATTATATGAAAATTGGCTAAATAAGAAAACAGTGGAAGTCAGCTTATGTGAATATCTCTACTTAAATCTTGGAGGATTTTGTTATGGAATCTAAAATTAGAGAAAAATACCTTTAAACTCTTCAAAAGTTCCTTTTGAATTCCAAAAACCAAAGAAAGTTTACAAGTGTCTAAAAGATGTAAATTAAGAAATAGGAATTATGATGTACTAAAAAGGCAAAAGCGTTGGAAGTTTTTCTATCACCATTAGTTTGTATTAGCGCCTTGACTAATATATTCTCTACCTCACCTTAATTCCCTCCACCGTTACCCAGTTTTCTAAATTATTTTGGTATACTTGATCGGTTGCTCCCAAACCCCCTTATCTTTCTCAACCTAATTTACCAAGGGTTGATTGGTATGCAGGAGTAGAATGAATTTAGGAATGGAATGATAATGGAACAAAAATGATATAAGAATTGCATTTTCTATGCTTATTATGTACAATGAATGAGAAATGAATGTAATCGTTATACCTTTTTTTATTCTAATTTCATGATTTATAATTAAAGATAACCGAAGGAATGGAATATAATTACTTTTACTGAGAAATTATCCTATAGTAGAAAATTTTTAAGATAAAATAATTATTTAATATGTTGGCATAAATGGATCTGCTATGGTCTAAATCAATGTTAAATAATATGTACATATATATAGACAAAATCTCAAACTAGTACAACCTTTTTCTTTGATAAAGAAAATAAAAACCCAACAAATAAATCAATGCACATCCTCCTTTTTCTTGGCCTATGGTTTTAGATCTTTGATAAAAAATGGACTAAGAGACATAGGATCAAAATGAAGAGAGGGTGAGAGAAATTAAGAGGACTTCATACGTAATGGCTGGTATTGATAGTTGACAGGATTGGACGATGGAGGCAGGTGATAGATATTTTTTGTTTGTTTAGTTTTATTATAAATGATAATGGGTTCTAGTTTTACGTGGACCCGCCCCGACTTGCCTTTCTTGGGGCGGGTTTTAATACTACCAGCAGTCTTGGGGCAGGTCTAAAGTTCGTAGTTTTCAAACTCGATCCTGACCCCTAAATCAACCAGTTAAAATATTACATAATTTTTTTTTTATTATGCATCTATTCATATGATTATATTTATATATTTATATACATGAAAAATATGTGTATGTTACATAAGTGCTCACATATAAAACATAATACGGTACTCTTATAAATTTAAATAATAATATAAAATTAATAAATAATTTATGCTTTAAATATCTACAAAAGTAACAAATAAGTTTGATATTTATAATTTTTCAAAAATTATAACATGTATATATAAATTATTTGTTCTGTTAATAATATTATTTTCTTATATTTAGAAAGTTTGTGATATTATTTTTAAAATAATATTTTTTAATATTTTTAAAATTATAAAGTGAGTCTAGGGGTCCAATTTGCTGCGTCTTGAGTTCGGATTGGATCCATAGAAATCTTAAGGGGTCGAATCTTAGGTTTTGGCAAATTTGGCCCACACCTGATCCGTTATCATTCATGAAGTTTTATCATCACTTCTGTTAAGTTTAAACGGATAATTTTCTAACTGATTGAGAATGGAGGGAATGACTAGTCTCATATTTTTAACAATGGGATTCCTATGAGAATGCATACTAGATTATACCAAGCATGTGGTGAAATGGACATGGGAATGCTCATTCTATTCCAAGTCTATTCCTGCATATCAATTGTACTACAAAAGCATTAGACACGCCCATCAACACCCCAGCCCAAGTACTTTACCAAAGATTCTGGAATTCTAACTGCCAAAAGTTTATGGAGACCAACACTAGAACCAACTCAAAACTCAACTACCATTGGAGGTTCCCAAAACTAATGCTTGGGGAGAGAATGAAATGAAACAATGGCCAAAACACCTGTTCTGCAAGTGAAATTACAAAATAAAAGTTGTCCAGTGATTGTAAATCAAATATAAATACCTACTATGAAAAAACTTTTTAGTATTAATTTCTGTTTTCGAAGATAGCTGTTATTTAGATAGTTTCTGTTATTTAGTGCCAGAGCATTTGGAGAAGTTATTTGCAGTCCAAAGTTTTTTAATGGTTTGTTAGTAATTGATAATGCAAATCTGATTTTATGGTAAGAGGAACTGTATATTTTCCGAATTAGGGACAGCTTATAAAATTGTTTGTTTGGATCTTAATTCAGTATTTACAAACTTCATATGAAAACTCTGATGGACAAGGTGGTTTGCATGGCTGTGCGGTGGTTATATATGGAGTAATGGTGGTGGTACAGTGTGGGTTAATGTTCATCATATATTTAATATTTTATTTGTAGAGTTTTAGCTTCTGTAACGAGATGAAATGAAGTACAATAAGAATGTTTGCTCCGTTGTTCTTTAGGTTTTGAAAATGACTCTGATTGAGTTGAGTGAAAAGAGAAAATTGTTCTACACGACCCGAATAGGTTTCGAACAAGGTTTTTATGAATTGGTTTGTTTAGTTAGTTTTCATTTGGTTATTTGAACTTAGGACCTGGCTGTTGTACTATAGGCCTCTGCATTTTTTGGACACCAAAAAATGACAGCAGGCACGTCGTGAAAATAAGGGCATGATGTTTATAGTATAACAATTAACATTCCAGAAATTAAGGGGAGCCTAGGTGAATGGTGATCAACTTCGGGGTCTCCGGTCCCTAGCTGTTCGTTTCATTCCATCTCTAGCGAATTTTTGCTAGTGTCTTATTTGCACAAATGAAGAAAAGAAAGGATGAGCAAATCTGGAGCCAAATCGACAAGTATACTTAATATCATTAGTTGACTGCTTGGTGTTTTGGATTAGAAATCTCGACTTTTAAATCTTCCAAGATAGGATTGTGCTATGAAAGATCCATGTGGCAGCCCTTCAGACTCTGTGAACAAATTAGAGACTAGGTATCTTTCCTTTCCATCTCTGATGGCCATCAATGAGAGGAGAACGAAACATCAATGAAGAAGAATATATGTCATCTTTGTTCTCCAACCATTGTCCTGTTCTTTTGTTCGTGCATTTGCTAATACCCATGATATTGACCACTGCTTCCTTCACATGCATGGCAAAATTCATTTGTTGTAAGAAAAATATGATCAAAATGCTATCTTGCTACATTCATGTATTGGGTTACTGAAACCTTTATTTATGAAGTTAAAAACATTATATCGTAACTAATTAAATAATTTTTAAGGTAAATTATAAAAATTACCCATAAGTTTTGGACTAATTACAAAAAAATTCAGCTAACTTTTAAAATTAAAAATACCCCTCGATATTTATTTCTATTATATAAAATAACACTTATTGTAAAATAAAAATAAATTTTAAGGGGATATTTGTAATTTTAAAACATAGTGGGATTTTTTTGTAAATAGGTTAAATTTGAAGGGTAATTTTGTAATTTAACACTAGTTTTAAAGAGCCAAATACCACAATATGTATGCTGGTGCTTGTGTGGGTGGATTTCTTATTTTCAGCCCACACAGACCTGTTACATGTCTTACCCCATAAAATGCATTTCAGTCCAGAACTTAATCATATTAATCTTGCTCCACCAAAATGGGGACTATTTTGGATATAATTTACCCTTGGGACTGAATTTTATTATCAATTCCTTGTATATATTTGCAGTCATGGTCTTACAGACCAACACTCATAAATCACCTAAAATCTTACAATGTGTTGATTTTAGTACTGCATGGTCTTATATGCATAACAACATTATGACGAACTTGGATTTTGCATTATGAAGATATGATAAGTCCAGACCTGGTTTGGCCCCGGACCAATCAGATGCAAATATAATCGGAGTCGTGGTTGGTATTTGGTCACTCTATGATAAGTATTTATTTGCCCTGCAATTCCGTCGGTTGAATTCAATCAAATCAAATGTACACTGATTTTTTTTTCCAAAACTTGTACACGTTTGCTGTCGGGCTGTGTGATTCATGTGTTAAAAATTGGGAACTTATTATTCACTATTCTTTGTCTAATGCAATTAATCATTATGAATGTGGGGACCTGCAGAGGGAAATTTTATCCACATTTACTGTTTCTCTGTGGTGTGGAAAATTTGTCATTCCATTATTCATTGCTGCGCCCAAAATTCTTTTCATGGAATAACTTGTACGATGCTAAGTTCAGAATAGCAGTTGTAGGTAATAAAGATGCCCCATGAAGGCGATAAACATGGGACATCTTCTACTAACGTGTAACGTGTAAATTTTGGATGAATTGGGTGTATTATAAACAAATTTTAGTAGTATAGACTCTTTGACCTTAAATTCATTCATAAACTAGAAACGAAATACGATTCATTAATGCTCAAAAGGAAGAGAAGGTACAAATACAAACCATGTTATACCCCAAAAGGGCGAGTCCTATCACCTTTGATAAGGTACAGCATGCTTACTTTATTATCACAAGGTACAACATTCTTAAGCACAGGACCATTAACTATTTCACTCTTTGACATAAATAACTGGATCGAGAGTTATAGGAGCAATACTGGGATCATTGACAATGGCATTGAGATCCTCCACCTCCTCACCTCCCAAATAAGATTTGAGAAATGCAACCACAATACCTCCAACACTTTTCCTCATAAGTTCCTTAGAACCTGTCCCAGACTTGCATATATAACTCATGCAATTAGCGATCCTATCATCTAACATGTCACAATGACCATAATCCTTGGCAAGAAAATAACAAGCAGGTGGTTTGCTCTCATTAAAGAACTCAGAGTGGTTAACACCATCCGGAGCAAAGGGCGGTAGCAGGCCTAGTGGTTTGTTACCATAGCCGCTGCCAATCACCAACACAGGGATCGACATATCGAAGCATCGAGGGATGTATTCCAGGATCTTGGGTGGGGGTCGATTCGATGGGGCGGTGCCCGCCACCGATTCCTATTATTGCCTTGAATTTGGAGGGTGTTGTGTTATCCCTCACTGATGCTTTGTTTTTGTGGGATTTTTTGTCAGTTTTCCCTAATGCCAAGGCAAATGCTGTCTTGCCACCCCTGCTGTGGCCTGACAGCGCAAGATTCTCAATGTCTCGGTTAACCTTTTCAGGGAGCACCAGAGGAAGGCCTGTGGATAGCCACTCAGTCACTTGGGCTGCTTTCCTCACTTCCTCAGGAATGGAAATGCATATGAGTCCGTAGAACTAGTCAAGGAAACAACAGATATGTGGTGAGTTATATTCAAGGAGAACAAATAGTTCAAAAAATAATGCCAATAGTTTTATGAAAAAACCTAAATGCACATGGCAGAAGATTGGAGTTTCGGGGAATGATTATCCCTTAACCTACCAATCTCTTGCAACGAACCAACGAAATTGTGTTTGAATTAGGTTTGACAGTACATTAACGCATAAGCAGGTGCATGCACAAACAGGCGTGTGTGTGTGTGTGTGTGTGAGTGAGAAAGAGAGAGAGTTGGTTTGGGGTGGGGGGAAGGTACCTTAGGAGCAACAACAATGTAGCCATGGGAAGCTATGTGCTGTAGGAGGTTGGTGTACCAAGTGTTAGCAAGCATGAAACCATGGCAGAAGAGCAGGACAGGATATGTACCCTTTGTAACAGGTGCAACAATGAATAATTCCCCAGGTGGTCTTGAGGAATGTGAAGTTTTCACAGTGATTGTGGTCACTTCGTATTTTCCTGTTTCAAAAACATCAGATGATGCAGCCACAATAATTTTGGTTTCAAACAGTGCCATTTTTTTCTTGTGCATGTCCAAGTGTTGCCATTGCTCCTCCTCTTATAGAACTGAGCCAGAAAGAGTTCACATTTTACTCCTCGTAAATTAATAATGGACTTTAACTCTATTTGGGACTGTGGTGGACAGGAAATTAATTGTTTGGATAAAAATATTTATCAGGGGAAAAACAAATTTTTCAATTTAAACGTGGGCTTTCCAATTTTCCTTTCATTTTTTTTTTTAAATCTTCTTTTGAGAAAGCATTTAATTCATGGTACAGATTTTGAAACTCTAAAACGACATGTTTTTTGTCATTTTGTAAGTCACGTTACAATATATTTTTTCAAAGATTTTTTTTTTTTTTTGCTGAAATATATACATTTTAGACATTGTTGTTGTTGTGTTTATTTTAGAGGTTGGTGGCATTTTGCTTATTCAAGAGATCCTACAATTATATACTCAACTAGAGTTGAATTGGAGAAGTGGCTTCTGTTCGTTTCATTTACCTGTTGAACTTGTGGCAAGTTCGATTTGTGCAACACATTCTTTAAGCTAATAGCCTAATAGTTGTGTTATTAAATTTGAGAAAATATTTTAATATGCTTGAGTGGTTTACTATATAGCTGTAAAAAGTGTAATGAATAATATTTAGAAGTAGGAACAGGGATTATATGAAAATTTGCTAAACATGAAAACAGTAGTTGTTAATTATTTCAACTTCAATCTTGGAGGATTTTGTTTATTGAATCTAAAATTAGAGAACAATACCTTAAAACTCTTCAAAAAATTCCTTTTAAATCCCAAAAACGAAAGAAAGTCTAAAAAATATCTAGAAGATGTAAATTAGGAAATAGGAATTATGAGGTATTGAAAAGGCAAAAGCTTCGGAATTTTTTCTATCACCAATTAGTTTGTATTAGCGCCTTGACTAATATATTCTCTACCTCCCCGTAATTCCCTCCACCATTACCCATATTTCTATAATATTTAATATGCTTTATCTTTCTCAACCTAATGCACCAAGGGGCTCGTTGGTATGCTGGAGTAGAATAATTTTTGGAATAGAATGAAAATAGAAAAGAAATAATATAATTATAATATTTTATATACTTGGTATGTATACATAAGAAATGCGAAATAAATGTAAACATTATATCTTGCTTGAATCTAATTTTATGATTGGTAATTAACAAATAACAATAGAAATAGAATACCCTTTAATAGAAAAAATTTTAAGATAGCATTACTATTTAATATGCTGTGCATAAATAAATCTATTATGGTTTAAGTCAGGGATTAGTAATATATATACATATATATAATCAAAATTTTACAATAATATATCATTTTTCTTACACGGTACATTCTCTTTTTTCATGGTTTAGGATTTTAGATCGTTGATAAAAAATGAATGACTATGTATATTATTTTTCTTACACGGTACATTCTCTTTTTTCATGGTCTAAGATTTTAGATCGTTGATAAAAAATGAATGACTATAAAAAGAGAAAGTAAGATATGAAAAGGAGTTTATACATGATGATTGATATTGAATTTTGACAGGATTGGATAATAGAGGTACAAGATAGATATTTTGTGTTTGTTTATTTTTATTAGGAATGATAATTGTTTCGAATAAAACCTAAACTCGTTCCGACCTGCCTCACTTAGGGGCAGAGCGGATTTTAAAACTGTAAATGAGTCTCAGGACAGGTCTAGAGTTATAGTTTTCAAACACGAGCCAGACCCCTTAGTCAACCCATTAAGTTTGTTTATTATGTATATATTCATGTGATTTAAATTGAAATATATATATGAAAAAATATGTGTATATTACATAAGTGTTAAAATATAAAACATAGTACCATATTCTTATAAATTAAAATTAATACTTAATTTATGCTTTAAATATATACAAAAGTAACAACTATGCTTGATATTTTTAATTTTTCAAAAATTATAACTTGTTCTTATAACTTTATAAATAATTAGTTATTTATTAATAACATTATTTTCTTATATTTGGAAAGTTTGTAATAATATTTTTAAAGAATAATTTTGTGTAAAGTGGGTTTAAGAGGTTCATTTGCTTCGTCTAGCGTTCAGATTGGACCCATAGAAATCTTAAGGGGTAGGATTTTAGGTTTTGACAAACTCGTTTTAAATTCATTGTCATTTTACTTTTGTTAAGTTTAAGAAAATAATTTTATTAAAAATAAATATATGTTTATTCCCAACGAATTGAAAATTGATGGAATGGCTAATCTTATATTTTTAGGAATGAGGTCCTACAAAAATGTACACTAAATTATATGTGATGGAAGGAATATGAAATATGTATTCTATACCCATTCCATTCCTGTATAACAATAATGGGTAATTAACAAACGCCCATTACCATGATTGCCACAACACCCTAGCCGAAATATCTTCTGGAATTCTAACTGTCAAAAGTAAGTTTATGGAGACCAATGCGAGAGTCAACTTAGAACTCAACTACCATTGGAGCTTCCAAAAACTAATGCTGGTGAGAGAATGAAGTGAAAAACAATGGCCGAATAAATTGGGTATTGGGTATTTTTTTTTTCTATTTTTTATTTTTTAAATCAAAAAATGAAATAAAATAAAATGAGAAATGGTAAATGAAAATGGAAATGAAATTTGAATTGGAATTGGAATTGGAATTGAAATTAGAGTTAGAATTGGAATTGAAATGAAAATGGAAATGAAATTGAAATTGAGATGGAAATGAAATTGAAATTGAAATGCAAATGCAAATGCAAATGGAATTGAAATGGAAATGAAATGAAGATTTCAATGAGAATGGGAAGAAAGTCAGATAAACGATGTTAGTAGGTGATATGATTTTTTGTTTTTTGTTTTTTTGTGAAAGTGTGGTTGGAAGTGAGAATTTTTATAAAAAAAAATTAGAATGTTGTTTGGAAGTGAAATTTTTTGTAAGAATTCTTATTTTGAATTAAAAAATTTTGGGCAACATTTTTTTTTTTGTATTGGAATAATATCATGTATTTAAATAATATTTACATGTACATGTATGTTCAGAAAATTATGTGTTTTATTTCTACTACAAAAGTTGCACTAAAGGACAATATAGTTCCACATAATTTCTTACGAACAAAACTTCATATATGTACAATTAACATAAATATATATATATATATAATTGTATATGTAGTACTTATATTTTTATATACATACCAACAATTATATAAATTTGGCCAGAAGGTAACAAACTAAGAAACTGCATACATACCTATATATAGGAAAGTATATATATGTTATGTATACATGTATATATTAATATAAATAAATATATATATATATAGGAAAATTAGAGCATCCATAGCCAATTTGTGGTTTCCTAGCACTCCCTCTCCCACTGGTTGCACGCAGCCAACATATTAGAGCACTCCATGGCTAGAAATTGGTTTTTCTCCACGAAATTTCTTCAAAGCCGAATGCACAGGCCAAAAAAAACCCCAAAATAGAGAAATCATAGAAATAGTAAAAGATAGGTGAAATGGGTGTCATTTTAAACTCTGGTTCACAAGAACTCCTCATTTCAGCAGAATCCACCATTTTTACATCTGGGTTAAGCTTTTGAAGATAAAGTGTGATGGTGATTGATATTTGAGAAAAAAAAAATATATTTTAATAAGTTGTGGTCAAATTACGATATTATTGAGATTCATCATTCTCCCCATTTCCAAGTCTCTTTTACAAATATTTGTTCAAAAAATTGACTGTTGTTTGAGAAGTGAGAATAGGTAAATAGTAAGTAGTCTTCCTTAGGGTTAAACATAAATTTCCACAAACAACCATCACTTGCCCAAAAAATATCTTGCTGGCGAGAATTTGACAAAAAATTCGATAAGCAAGCACTGCCCCACCATTTTTGTCTTCATTTCTCTTACTTCCCATTTTTATTTTTATTTTTTTCAATCATCATTATCTTCCATCGACCTTCTCTCTCTTTATTTTTTTTCTATTTTCCTCCTCTCTTTTTTTCCTTTTTTTTTTTTTTTTTTATATTATTCAACTATCCAATGTCTTTTCTTCTTCAATTTGAGAGTAATAAAGGGATAGGAATATCTTCTTGTACTTGAGAATTAGAAAGGGTTAAAAAGAAAATAAAAAAATAAAGTGGTGGTGTAATCGAAAATAAAAAAATCACACTTCCTAATTCTTAAATTAAAATTTATTTTTTTAATATATTGGGTATTCGGATAGTTTTTTGCTACCCAACAGCCGATCTAATTTAACCATTTTTTTTTTAATTTGGTACATATTATCTGTTTATTTAAAAAAAAAAAAACTAATCGAATTGATCAGAGCCCAAAAAATGGTATCTAAATGTCCACTCCTATGCTCAACTAACTCTTTGCCAAGAATGCAGTAATCATGTTGCTCCTTGCACCGGACTATTCACGTTGAACTCGTTAGAGTCATGTTTTAATTTAATATTCATTTTTTAATATTAAAAATATTAAATTAAATAATTTTATTTTTTAAAATGTTGTCATTATAACCTTGAAATTTGAAGCAAATTAATTTTATTGTCAAAGTATTTATTGTTTGGGTATTTTTATTTTTGAGAATAGTTTCAAACATATTCCTCCTTTTCTTTTTTGATGTCCGAAAATTAGATTTATTTCTTAAAATAATTAGTTTTTTTCTTTTCTTTTTCTTCTTCCAAGCACTTTATTATTAAGTAAAATAATAGGTTAAACACAAATTTCCAGCCCAAAATTTAAAATCTAAAAATCAGATCCAGGGGGTTATTTGGTATATCTTCTTCAGAGGCTCCACTTGGATGTCCAGCCCATTAAATCATATAGTCCACTAGCAGTTGGGTAGCTGGCCCTTATCTGAGAACCCATTGTAAAAATCAACTAAAAACCATAAGGGCCCTTCATAAGTTTACATTTTATGTTTGGGCTTGTGATTGACTGTTTGGTTAATGTAGACCGCAACCTTTCCAAGTGAAACTGCACAACTACGTGGGCCTGGAACACTGGTCAGTCCATTCGGCCCGAATTAACTGCTTTTATTTCCTTCATATGATGTACATAATGAATGTGTCTATTTTCTAAAATGATTTTTTTTTAAGTATCTAATTTTCCTTTCTAATCATTTTCTGCAATAGGCCAATAACATCGAAAACTTTCAGTTGCTTTTTGATCGAAAGATTGGAGAGATAAGGATATCAAATTTATAATAATAAATTTATAATTTATTTGGGTAAATTTTGAATCACAATTTATTCAACAACTTTAGCACTAAATCGAAGTTATTATTATTTTTTTTTAGTAATTCAGATTCCAAATTTCGCTCAATTAATTTTGGGGAAGGACAACCTTCTCCCCTAATTAATCTGAAGTTATTTTTGCTTTAGCATCATTATGATAAATTTTAAATTCACATGATATTATAATCATTTTAATATAATATTATTATAATTGATAGTAATGATGCGAATTCGTATTGTTAGGTAGGATATTACACATAGAGATCCCGATAAAAATCCTTCAGTACTTAAATTATTGTATTATATTTGTTATTCAATTTGTAATTCAAATAAATATCTTTGGCTTATTACCTATTGTATCTAAGTCCACATTACATTTAAAGTCTTGAATTTCAAATATCTTTTTCAAAATCTAAATTATTCCATAAAACCTAATCTCATATATCTAAACCAACCACTCTGTAACACAAAATTGAAAAGCCCCATTTGGAGAAGACATTAAAAAGAATGCCCGTACGAGAATAATATGTAGTTGTATACACTTGTACCATTACCGTTAAACAAATAACTTGAGAGATGCAGCGAAGTTAGGTAAACTTACAAAAGCAACAAGAAAATGGAGATGCAAACCCCAAAGCATTTCTTAACAGTTCGATGACTGTTCTGCTTAAACAATCTCTTTCTTTCCCTCTACATAACATATTCCCTTCCCCTCTATAAATTCTTGCACTTGCTATATAAAAAGCTCCTTTTTCATGCCATAATGGAATCCCCAACAGCCCCATTGAGTTTGAATTCATATTTTATGTCTTCCTGTTAATGGTTTGCTTAGTCAGTTGATAACTGTGAGAAATATCTGTTAATTAGTTTTAGTTGCAGCATTCTTTATAAACACTCTAGTTCTTGCTATACCATTTCACCGGAACGAGAGGAGAAAGACGGGTTCAAGATTTTGTCTTTGAATTTGATTCCAAGATTTTCGGATTTCAATTTGGGTTTTTAAGTTTGAGTCAGGGGGTTTGGAGCAGATGGGTTTAATGGACTCTCAAGTTTTAGTTGCCCTTGCTCTTTCACTTCTTGGTGGCTTGAGTACCTCCATTGGTGAGTGACTTTTAAGCTTTTTTAAGCTTTAGTGATCAAGAATTACACTTGCATAAATGGCTTGAAATTTATTTGTTCCATGAAGAGTGGTTGTAAAAATATGCGGATATAGTATTTGGTTGTTGCTGACAAGGTTTATGATCGTGCTCTGTAGTTTGGACATCTTGTTTCATTTCGACTTTAGACCAAATATCATTGTTGTACTCTGTGTTTCTGCTAAATCATTTGAATGACAAATCTTCACTGCTGATATCTTGAAGGCTTTAGTAATCTACTAGCATGTTAACTGTATACATTTTAGAGTTGCATTTATCACTTTATTTATAACTATGTATTGTGTGTGCCTCTAATGTGACTTCAGAAACAACAAGATCATGGTCTGATCGAACCTGCTTTCATGTTCAATCTTCAACTTTCTAGCATTACATTCTTCTCAAGTCTGGAAATTCTTATCTTTATAAACTTATTTGATTGTGAAGAATGGCATCTGCTATGGATAGCCTTTGCTGTCAACAGTCCGGTTGTTATATTTTTGTGAAAAGAATAAAGATTTAGTTAGTTGCTAGAGTTTGATTTCAGCCATGAAAACCTAACTTCATCCTTCCCGGTTGCATTCTTCAACAGGTGCACTTTTTGTTGTCATTAATCAGGCTCCAAATCTGAAGATGCTTGGACTTTTACAGGTAATTAAAATTGTACCAGCATAATTCAGTTTTTCAGGTTGTCAATGCCTCTTGATTAGACCTTTTGTAGAGGAAATTTATATTTTCGAAAGCTAATGCTGTTTGAGCTATTATTATGTAGTTGTATATCAATCAAAAGATCTTATATCCTAAGTTTTGTAACTTTTAAAGCCTGGTATTTAATTTGGAATTGTGTCATATGCGTAATTCTAGTATCTTCCCAAGCAGGGTTTTGCTGCAGGTCTTATGCTGAGCATATCTTTCTTAGATTTGGCTCATAATGCCATGAACTCCATTGGCTTCTTAAGGGGGAATCTCTGGGTGAGGCCTTCTCAGAGTTCCGCTAAATCACTTCTGTTTTCATATGTAAGTATTGTCTTCGTCAATTGCTGATTTAATTGGCCTCGCAGTTTTTTGCAGGTGTAATTTTCTTTGCAATTATTGCTAATTTTATCCCGGAACCAACTATAGCTCCCATTTCAGATGTGAAAAGCAAAAAGGTTAGGTTTCATGCAGTGTGTTTTCCACTAGTGGGTGGAATTTAGCTTGATAGTGGATATTATTATATTTTGCCAATGTTTTCTTAACAAAAATGCATTTTGTGCCTCAAAATAGAAAAATGGGGATGAAGGGGGCAAGGATATTATGAAAAAGCATCGACGGCAAGTATTGTTTAGTGGAATCATCACAGCCATAGGTGAGCTGGTTGTATATTCTTTTACATATGTCTGGATCATTGATGAACTCAAGTTAGTTGCAATATTCTGACTTTCAAAGATTTTTGCAATTGATGTGGCTGTCTTACCATGATTAGTATGAGTTGCAAATATGATTTTGTTACTTGTTGATTGAAAAAGAAATTTCCTCAAGCTCTTCTTGAACTTTCAGTTGGCTGCAGAATATTAGCAGAATCTCGTATTTGTAGTTCCTACTCTCTGGACTTTAGATATCTTTTTGCACTTGACTAATTTTTTTGTCCCTGTGTTTGGACTTGTATTTAGTAGTATTCAATCTATTATACTTTAAACATGATATTAACAGTGATTTTGTATTAAATAGTTGGTGTTTTTTTTTAATTGAAAATGGTCATGCATAAGTAACATTTTAATCCCGGTTATGCATGAAAACTTCTACAGTTCGACCAAAGTGCTGCAATGCCTTCTCCTTATCTGGTTAACTACCCGTTGCATGCCTCTAATGGGAATGAAGCCATAGAATTTTTTTTCTTTTCCCCATCTTTATTTCTTGGTCCATACTTGATGAAGCTCAAGAGTCAAGAGCTTCATGAGCACAGTTTATGCCATTGTCTTTCATCTTATTTCTTGGATTATATTTGTTTTGTTTGGGTTTTCTATTTGAACAACCAATCTTTACATGCTAAATCTTAGCAGCTTAATATTTTCTGTAGATTAGTAATTGTTGGGCAACCAACTTTTGTTTCATTGTGGTTGACTAATGCTTTATATTGATATGAGTCGCTTCCATAAACTAGTTGTAATCAATCTTGGAAGTATACTGCAAATTGTATATTTATATGGGAGTGGCTTCTTGCCTTTTGATTTAACAATAACCATTGGTTTTTTCACTCTTGAGCAATATAAATTGGCATGATAATTTCCATTATGATAAACATTATGCCAAGTCTTCAGTCTTAAGTTTGTGAAATTTAGTAATATTATTGTGCAGAAACTTTTGAATGAGAACCTTGTTCCCTTACTAGAAGTATATAAAATAACTTTCACTTTTGATTGTTGTTTAACTCAGGAATTTTTAAATTGAAATAAGAACCTAATATTAACTTGCCTTGATGTTCCTTATTGGCAGAAAACATGGTTTTGCCATTAAACTTCCTGATTCGATAAAAAGTTTCCATTAATTATTTCGGTTTTTTACTTCTGAACTAGACTTGAAACTGCTCTTTGCACCATCTGTTCCTTCTGTTTTATAGCTCAGGGTAGTGAGGTGAAAAAGTTGAGCATAGAAAAATCTGCCTCTCTTTTCTGACCCTTATCTTCCACATAAGCTTGGAAATTTAAAGAGATTAGCAGGTTTAGCAATTCTGCTGGTACGGCACATTGCATATTTAATTTTTTTCCTCTAATGAGCATATGATAATGATATTAAAATTTAATGAAATTTTGTCATCCATATGACGTAATTAAAAATTCCCCCGCTTGAAGTTTCTAATTTATTGATCTCAGTTATTGAAACTATTATGTCTCTTTTTTCAGGCATAAGCTTGCACAATTTTCCTGAGGGAATGGCAGTGTTCCTTGGATCAATGAAGGTAGTTCTGTTGTGAACTTAGCTATTGGTAATAGAATCTCTTTTGTAATTCCCCAGCATGTTTCTGTACATGGAGCTTGCGTTGAGTTTATTATCTAATGTTTTGATGAAGCTAGCCCATCCCTAAGGACTAGATGTAGGATAGTTAATTAAAACTTTGCCAGAATTGGTCAAATAAGAACCCATCTTAGCAAAGTAGAGGTGACTAACTTGGTCTAAGGCCTTCCTGGAATTAATATGAACTGCATTGTTCTTTTGGGTTGACACTCAAGAACTGGTGAAGTGACCTTTTTAAGGGGTCATGTTCTGTGAATTTTTAGACAGGTTCTCCGCATGATTCATTTTGGATGGAATCTGACGTACTCTGTGAGCTGTGTTCATATAGGCATAAATATTGGCATCTTTTGCCTGTCATACAAATATATGTTTTGACAAGAACAGTCTTGAAAGTATATAAGAGTTGCATATTCTAGAGATGTCGAATGGAAAAACTTCTGTTTTTCTTAGCTATCTGTTTCATTACCTGCAAGATATTATGTTCTAGGGATTGTTGGTCTTTTGGTTTCATAAGATTTAAAGGCTGTTTCTTCATCTATCTCAGGGTCTGCGAGTTGGTCTAAACTTGGCACTAGCTATTGCTTTACACAATATCCCAGAGGTATTTTTTCTGAATATCATAATATAGTTCTCTGTTATATTAATGCCGAATTCTACTGAATGCTGGCACTCCAGAGCAAATAATGTAGCATTTACTGTACATCAAGAGAAGCAATTCTCTCCATGAGGAATATATGCAGGCTCATAACTTTGGACTTGCTTAAGTTATGATACTTAGAATCTTCTGGCATATCGGTGCAAAATCGGAATAGCATATCATATTGTTTAGGTTTCTCTTGATGAATTACTGATTTTAATGGCCGTCACAGTAGATCTGTTTATGGAAGATCTGATTTGTCACTTATGTTAATATAAGGTTTTAACTACATCTAGTTCCAGTTTCTCTCATAATAGAGCCTGTGTACGTTTCTCAAATGTCACAGACACTGCAATGTTCGTTGAAAGGTTTCTGTTTCTTCATTTATCTGCTGTATGACTTATAAGGGCATTTAAAATTCTGCATTGATTAGGGACTTCTCGTTTATCAAATTCAGGAAAAGTTTCAACCTAGGCAGATTCTTTGATGCAAATTTCTCATGCACTATCTTTGATATAGTACAATAATGAGACAATCCTTGAATTGATCCAGACTTTGTATGTTTGGGGCGTCGAAATAATGATTAAAAGGGATTTGCTGATGTGTTCTTTGACATACACTCCTCAGTTGATTTTATTATTGTTTGAATCAATCGCTTGATAGTACCTAAAATATATTGTATGGACCATAGTCATCAACCAGTGTATGAGCATATATTACCATCTCACAATACAGTAACAGTTTAGCACTGCACATGTTAAAGATATTACAGGTTCTTATTCAAACTTCATCCTCTGAATTGAACCCTTTGTTCTTTATTATTTACACCAGTAGTATGCAGTCCATGACCTGAATTGCTAGAGATTTTCTAACCGAATTTGATGTTAAGCTAAGCTTGTTTTTCTATCTTTTGCTCCTGAGTTTTCGAGGTTCGATCACTTTGCAGGGGGTTGCTGTTGCACTTCCTGTTTATTTTGCCACAGAAAGGTACAAATTCTCCATGGCACCATTTGGTTGACCTAATAGATTTTTAGTAATTCAACCAAGCATGTGAAATTCTCTTATTTTCCTTTGTGCTGACTGGTATTTTGGTTCAAAAGTATTCAAATGACCCTAGATGAATCATAATTAAGTCTTTGCAATTAGACTTCACCTTCTTTACACTTATACTTTGGTAAAAGCATATATGAGAATCTAAAATTTGAGAAATTAAAAAGTGGGTAGAACTATAGAAACTTGCTTTCCTTTTTCTCTCTGGAAAAGGGAAAAGATTTCACAGGATATCTAGGATTGTCAAACTCAAGATTTTGTTTGACCTCAATCTTTAAGGTGCTATAGAATACATATTGAGTATTACTATGTAAGTCTTGCCTATGAGTTAAGTGAAATGTTGTTTAGATGATTTTCATAACATTTAAATATTTATCATGTATCTGGTGCACTTGCTTTTCTGTCTTAGCAAATGGCAAGCATTCAAGTTGGCGACCCTTTCTGGTTTTGCTGAGCCCCTTGGTGTAATTATTGTAGGTGTGTTCTCTACATTTCATCATAGATAAATTGTTGAAATCAATTTTCAAATTTGAGGCGAAATGTGTTTCTCACAATTAATAATTTGCAGCTTACCTATTTCCCAGCAGTCTAAGCCCTGAAATCCTGGAGGGTCTCCTAGGATCAGGTATACATGTTTCCTGTGATTCACCTGATGAATGAAGATAAAGCTATCTGATTTGTGATATTTTCTTTGATCTATTTGTGCTACTTCTAGTTGGCGGCGTGATGGCTTTTCTAACCTTGCATGAAATGCTGCCATTGGCATTTGATTATGCGGGACAAAAGCAAGCCGTCAAAGCTGTATTCTTTGGCATGGCTTTCATGTCTGCTAGGTAATTTTTTTACTGAATATGAACAGCAGTTTGTTAAGAAGTCTATTATCTATAACTGGAATGTTATAACTAGTTATACATGTCTGGTCAGTGTTAAACTTAATTTTCACATACTTTGAGTTTTCCTTTTTACTCTATTTTATGATCAATTAAGCGTTTGAAGCAATTGTACTGTAAAAAACACTCTTATTGTGAGGAATGCATTTGCTCTCTCTCTCTCTCTCTCTGTGTACATGTGTCCGTGTGTGTAATTATGCCTGTCCAGCCCCACCCTCTCCACTGATTCACAGGAAAAAAAAAAGAAACGAAGCAATGGGAAGAAACCTAATTAAGAGAATAAACTATTAAGGGGGTCGAATGAGGAAAAGATAAAATAGAGTTGTGGGTGGGGTGGGGGGGTGGGGGGGGGGATAGAGAATTTTTAACCGTTCGTATGCTTTCAAGCAACAATATTTTCCTCTAGCACATTCCGTCATTTTGACATCTAGTTGCAATTTTTTTTGTTTTTAGTCCGTATATATAGTTGCATAGGGGATGATAGGGTTGGAGCTGGTGCATGTATTACGATCCCAGATACCTATTAACTTTGTATTCTATTTATTTTCGTCTTGCAGCCTATATTTTCTTGAGATCAGCTTACCAGCAGACATGAGCTTGTAGTCATTGCCAGGGCCACATTCACACATGGATTCTGATACGGTGCCAGCCTCCAAATCTTACTTCTCATCACTGTCCTTCAATTTACTGGTACTTTCTTCACATTGCTGGTGGTTTGTTTCACCAACAAAACTGGGGTTGGGATATGATGAGCTCACATACTTGTATGGAATAAGGAAAAGAAAGGCCCTTCTTTTCTCCTTTTTCTTTTTTTCTTTTTTTTTTTTTTTGGTGGGGTTGGGGTGGTTAAGTTGCTTTATAGGTGTTGACAAGCTATGTTGTATTTGCATAAAATTCAATTATAAAAAAATTAAATATCATTGCTTCTTATCATGGCAATTGAAATAATATGAAGCTTTAAATTATTCTGAATCAGAAAGGTGTATATTCAGTCCATGAAAAAAAAGAGAGAATTTACAATTATAACGCATCATTAATTAGCTTTTGGGCTTTGATTACTAAGATGGTGCTTTTATTGGGAAAGAGTAGTCCTCGTCAGAAAGGGTAAAGGCTCAAAAGAGCAAATCCCCTCCAAAATGATGCTGTCTCTCAACTTTAATCTAAAGCAAACTTCAAAAACAAAGATTCAATTTTGGGTTCAGTCCAATTAAATCACAAAAGGTTTTCACCAACCCTACCTAAAGGTGGGTATCTCTATATCTTACCTACATGTCTTCCACTCCATATTTAAAATCACGAGTTTGAGCGTTCAATTGGTATCAGGGACAAAATCACGACTAGTTACTAATATGGGCGAATATCGAGAAAGGATTATTGACTTTTATGTGTAGCAACAATTATCATAATTGTAGAAATCTAAGGATATAGATCAAGCTACATTTGAAATTGCCCCATTGTAATCATTTATAACTTTTTAACATAATAATATATATTATGTCCTACAAAACCATAGTCGATGGTAAAGCCTCATTTGAGCTCAAGTATTATTTAAGATATTATGACTTTATAATCTTAGTTAAATTAAGAAAAAGCATAATCTATTTATATTATGTACTATTAAAATGGTATGAGTAACTTGAGATGTTTTATATTTTTTATGAAAACTAGAAATACTAATAAGCAATTAAACTAGAATATAAATTTGATAATTCCATAGATATCTACTTATATTAGAAAACAATCTAGAATTCAAAAAACAATTAAGATTTTTTATAAATAGTTTTTTAAATGACTCGAATCATGACAAAAAATTTAAGAATGAAAAGCATTTATATTCAATTAGAACTCTTGAGTTTTGACATAAGCATCTTGCTTAATTTAAGCCACGAAAATATGTCTTAAAATTTGGTTGACCACTTTAAGCTAATTGTTTTGAATCATAAATGTTATTCTTTTTCCTTAGTCATCATTGGAATAGCAATATATGGTTGAACAGTCACATAATTATATAATTTTTAATAATGGCCACTTTATTATTTTTAGTTCTTTTTTTTATTTATTGTGGATGCTTTACTTTTTTACTTTTTCTTTTTCCCCTTTTTGATTGATTTTAATTAAAGATATTTAGTTATTAAATTGACAATTTTCATTTAGTAGATAAACAGTGTGGAAAAAGATAATATAATTAAACAATAAAAAACTTACACTGAAAAATCTACAACAAAATATTTCTCCAATCTTTGACTTTACTGAACAGGAAATGATATTTTTTTCCTTTCATTTCCTGAGTTAGATTTGTCTAATTTTATTCTCATATCCCAATTATCAAAACTAATTAAAAGATGTTTAATCAGCAAAAGATAATCTGTCTTTCTTCTAAAGATTGACTACACACACAATTTGAATTAAATTTCGGAAGTTTCATTATTTTGTGGCCGTATTTATTATTTATATTTCCATACTATTTATTCCATTTTAGCGAGGATGGAAGTAATTATCTCTATTTTATTATCCTATAATTTTAATTAAAAATAGTTAACAAGTAGAAACATAATATTCTAACTTAATCCTACAAAACTTCAATTACTTTAAACTATCTATTGGTTTTGGAATGCTACATGTCACAATCCACATAATTTAATTTTAAAATTTTACCAACTGTAATTACATTCAAATATGGTTCTTGGAAATTTGATCGAAAAAATATAGAGAATTTTTATACAAAGCATCGATCATTCGATACATATTTTAATAAAAAAGAATATCAAATTCAAATAGGAATTTTTTTTTAGGGGTGATATAATTCATCATTTACTATAAAAAAAACTATAAAGAGTCATTTACTCTTAATTATAAAGAGTCATGGAGTTTCAACCTTACCACTTGGATAAAAAAGATGTTTCTCTAAATTAATTTATTGAGTATAGTAAATACAAATATTATAGAGTTTAACAGCACGTCAGTATATCTATATCTATATCTATGTTATAAAAGTGAGAATAACATTTAAACTTTTTTTGAATTTTTTATCCAACTAAAATATTCCTATGATAATATTATTTTTAATAAAAAATACATACTTTTTTTTTTAATTTTTTATCCGATGAAATATCGACAGTGTTATTTTTACTGCAAATTATGTAAAATTAACACAATTATTAAAAACTCCTAAATAAGATTTATGTCCCCCTAAAAAATTACTTCACAAAAGGAGTCCAAAGAAAGCACGACATTATTTACTTTCAAGTTCTATATGGGATTAAATTAACCAAAAGGACCTTCACATTATATTTGGTTGTGGTTAGATGGAACATTTGCACATGATATTCAAGTTTTGTGGTTCCCCATTTAAAGAAGATCAAATCTACCTCATGCAACCATATTCAAACCCCCATCAAACAATTGATAAAGGGACAATTAAATTTAAAAAGAATGAGCAATAATTTTTTTGGTATGGATCATTTCATTTGCTTGTGTCGATTAAATTATTTTAAAGATTAATTTTTTAAGGGGGTTTTTTCGATAGAAAAGATTTTAGTAGTAATTTTAAATAATAAGAAGTAATTTTTTAAAATACATTTCACAGATTAAGGTTTGAGTTTAATTTCACCTTTCTTTGAAATTGAAAAATGATAAGATAATTCATTGAAAATAAATCTTCAATAGCAAGAGGAATTTTATTTGGATTATGTCGAAAAAATACGATAAAAAGTTAATTTTACTTGGAATTGGAAATTAAAATACGATAAAAATTTGAAAAAATGAAGAACATTATTCATCATATTTTTTCTTTAAGTCTCTCCATTTGTGCATTATGTGTTTTCACATTCAATGCATGTACTTTACTAGAAACTTAAAAATATCTATGTGTGAATAATATGAACCTTATGAGAACTATGTACTAAAAAGTTACAGCCTTTAAAGTTCATAGTGGCAAATTTTGAGATTTTCTTTACTTTTCTCACAAAATATCCTAGTCCTATTACAAATTTAGGAGAAAAAAAAAGATGAATAAAAGAATATAAATTTCACGTATTTGATGCTTAATAAAATAAAAATAAATAAGTTAAGTTATGTGATCATTGCGATTTTCACAACATTATATTTTATTTGAATTCTTGTGTTCATTTTTATTTTAATGATACTTTATTTTTATTTCTAGTCTAATTAATTATTCAATAATTCTAATGCTTTAAATACTTTATTCTTTGTTTGTGCTGATGGGTTTTTATTTTTATTTTTTAGTTACTACCTTTGAATGTTTTAAAATTCATTCAATCAAATTTATAACTCATGTAATAATTTTCACAAGGTTGTATATCTTATTATCCATATCTATTTCAAATAAATCATCATTATTAAAATAAATATTTAAAGTTATAGACCAAAATGCCTTGGTATAAAGTTAAAAAAATGAAATTATATTCTTGGATATATTTTTATTGTTAAGTTTCTTTATTATACATATATTTTTCATACAAAGCATACAATTTGTACTAGTACAAGATAAAAAATTCGTGAGTCAAGCTTTCAAGTCTTGCAAATCAGTACAAACCATGGACGAATGTTAGTTTAAATAGTAAAATTGAAACCTCAATATTCAAAAAAATTGAATTCGAATTCCACCAAATATGCCGATATTTATTTACTTCTTAGCAGTTGCTTGTTCACAATCCGTACTTATAAATTACTGATTAATAATTGTTAATTCAATATTAGTTAAACATATGATATAATAATATATTTGATGGTTTACTTTAATTAAAAATTAATAAAACCTCATCTTACACACACTCTACTTCGCGTACTTCAAATATTTTTAGTAAAAACCCATTTGCAGCTCTTTAAGTCTTGACAGTGAAAAATAAAAAAATAATAAATATATAAAACCAGCAGAAGGCACATTTCATCTGCCGTGTGAGGACAATCGTCGATACAGTTCCATTAAATAGAACTGCAGCGGACATTAATCACTGCCCTAGTCCATACCTAGTTATTAAAATCCAATGTACTCCAATCATATACACATACGGACAGACATGACATGTAACATGAAATCATGTGACATTGTTGTGTAGGACAGTTGAGTCATTACTCATGTTTTTTTTTTTTTATATATATATATATAGGAAAAAGTCGACTCTAATAATTCTCTTTACAGATAATTATTAAAAAAAAAACTGATTATAATAAAAAATTATTTAAATTAAATCATAATTATTATTCAAATAAAATAAAATTATAACAATTCCATCAAAATATCAATAAAAACTATCGTAAAACCCGATAATTTCTTGCTAAAAGCAATGGTGAGATCATGGATATTAGTAATAATTTTAAGAAAAATGTAGGACGAATTATGATGCGTCCGTACATGCTTTATAAGGTTATTCTACAGTGGATAGGATTATTGTACAGTGGACACATACGAGTATCCAGTTCACTAATGATTACAGTACCCAATTCTTATAATTCAAATAATAATAATAAAAAAAAAAATTAAGTGTGTTGAAATTGTTCCAGATTTAAGAATTCACTGATGTACATACCCCTGTGAATTTCTTAGCTCCTTGCTCCGGGATCATGCTTTGACATGACATCTCATCCGTCCCTTTGACTCATCTCTCTTTCTCTGAAAAATAAATAAATAAATAAAAACTATTTGCAGAGCTCCCACAATGATCAGTTCTGTTACAGTTGTGGCTGCAATTTTTCTACTGGTTTTCGCAGTTTATATGGATTATATTCATTTATTCATTTGTAAATTGTTTTGTATCTACCTTTCATAGCTAGGGATAATTCCCAGGATGAATTTTAGTTTGCCCCCTCAATGATATATTTAGTGTTACTTTGCCTCCTCAAATTAAGAAATTATAACCCTTTTCAATATATTTGGAATAATATTGGAATTTTAAAATTTTGTTTGCTCTAAAAATATAAACAATTAATTCAAGATAGACCAACTACTTACTTTACTATATAAAACTATAATACTTAACAAACTAATTTTATTTTTTTATTATAATAAATAATTATTAATGATAAATACTGTAAAAAAAAAGCTCCAAAAACTTTTAAACAAAAGAGCAACAATTTCTAAAACTGACATACATGAATAGGTAGAGAATTACTAGGAACGCAAGAAAATTCTCTCTATAAACTCGATATAACCTCATAACTTTGGAGAATAAGGGATGTCTTCTAACAAAATGGGTCGAAATAACTGGATGGAATAATTGTTTATTGAAAACATAGGTTTCCTCAAAATCATAAAATCACGTACAAAAATTGCGTGGTGACTTCCCCTACATTTTTATTTTCAAGATTTAAACTTGTTTCTTTCGCACTTTTATAGTTTTATTCATCTTTTCAATTATGGTTTTGGTCACACCAATTTTATTATTATTAATTATTTAACAAATATTTATGATAACTAAGAGTGAAAATAATTTATTAAACAAAAATCAATTATATATAGTAAATTAAGTATAAAATTATGGCATTTTGTAGCTAATTTAATTTAAATTAATTGCTTTATATTATAATGTGCAAATAAAATTTCAAAGTTTGAGTATTTTTACATTTATATTTTTAAAATATATTTATTTGGCACGGAGTAGGTAAGTGTCCGTCCAAAATGTATTGTCCACTTTGATTGAACTCACAATTTTGTCATGAAAAATGATTTCTTTTGGAGGAGAATGACTGACTCCTAATCTACAAGTCACAACCATAGGTTACGCTCGTACTCATTTGATATGAAATGAATCCCTTTCACCGAAACTTCATTTAAAGCTGTCAATATCTTTGGGCGGTCGCTTATTCACTCCGTAATATATCAATATTAAACATAGATTATATTTTCTTAATTGAAGGGGACAAAGTGCCAAAGACAAATTTACTCTAATTTAGTGTTCATTTTTGATTAATTTATTCAGTTTTAAGACAAAGTTTTAGATAGTCTTAAAAAGATTTACACTCACATATTGCACTTGCCTAAATTCATATTTGAATATTATATAGAGTTTTAAATTGTAAATAAAAAATAAAATAAAATGTATTTTTTACAAATTTAATATTGACAAAAAGGCGACATTTGATAAATAACTAAATAAAATCAAAAAATGACGAAAATAATAGGTATTTGTTAGTTAAATAACACCATACGGGGTTGTTTTTTTATGGGTTTTGGGATTTGCAAGTCTCATTCATTATTTAAAATCTACACATATATGATTATATTTAGTAACCGACCAAAAATTCACCTATACAATATGGCATTTAAAGTTCTATGAATACGTAATTACAATAATATATTACAAGTTTAAATAAATTTTACACACTGCATTACAAAGAATCAATTTTAGTATGTGTGGAAATTCTTTGTTCGAATTCAAACCAACTCCTAGTAAATGAATTTACACGTAGTTTATTTTAAAATAATTAATTATAAATAAAAAATAATTATGCTTATAATTGTTGATTTAGGTAAACCGAGTCTCAACTAAAACTATATATCCAGCATACCTTGAGTAATGCATGTAAGGATGTATTTATATCTATTTAATTACTTTTATGAAGTTGCCATTTTGTTTGGCAATTTAATTGTAAGTTATTTTTAACCTAAGAATATTATTGGAAAAATTACATTTTAGTCTCAAATTTTAGAGTATTTTGCAAGTTTGGTATCAAATATCTCGAAAAGAATCAATTTTACTAACAATTGTCACTTAACCATTGTAAATTGTGTCACGTCTTAGTTTATAGATGGAAAAGCCACGTGCTCTGCAAATGGCTATTAACACTCCTTTGGATGTTTTGCAAATTTGATACTATAATTTCAAAATAACCAATTTTACTCCAATATATAACTACACACTTATAAGATTGGTTGCTCCGTTAAAAAAAAAATTAGACAGAAAAGCCATGTGCAGCTCATGTGGCCATTAACTTTACTTCAATTTAATGTATAACTTAATATTAAAATTATTTTGACATTTTGACTTCCACGTAGTAATTTAACTCCATTTTGAATTTATATTGAAACTCTAAAAAAATTATTAAAATTATTTATATGTATTGTTCGAATATCGTACAATTAAAAGGCACTTATTATAAGAATTTATGAAAATATTAATTATTCTGCAATATTAATTGCTACTCTATGTCATAATTATAAATTAAATAATATCGTGAAAGTATATAATAGTTTCTATATAATTTAAAGTAGGTACAATATATATTAAAAAAATATAAAAATAAATTGTATTTATGCTCCCAAATAACTTGTTTATAAATATTTTTTTCTCATACGTCTACGAATTCATAATTTATTTATTTTTATATTTTTAATTTTTTTTTTTGCCTCAAAAAAATTTAAATGTACTTATACGTGCTAAATGCTGCTTTTTTTGTCTCGTATTTAACTAACTAAGGACAACTATAAGTCATATTATTGTGTTATTTTATAGTATTTAGTTATTGTGCAATAATAATTGCTGATTGTTGTACTTAGTCATTTATCAAACATCACGTTATAGAAAATATGTGGCCCCAAATACTGTACGGTTTGAGTTCCAATTTTAAAAATATGAGGTATATGTCTACTTGCATAATAATTAATTGCTGATTGTTGTTATCTAGCATCTATCTAATATTCTTTTAGTTATTGCATATATTTAGAAAAACAATTAAGATGAAATTTTTATTGATGCTTGATAATTTAATTTTCAAGTGAAATGGTCAAATATATTATTATAACAAAATATTTTTATAATTAATTAGTTAATTAATAATCAAAAACAATAATTACTAAACTATTATAATATGTAGACATATATACTTAGATTTTTTTTTTATATTCGAATCTAAAATCTCATAGTATTGGGGGTCTTAGATTTTTGCCACAGTTTTATGCATGATGAATCAATAGAACAATAAATAAAAATTATGAAGAAAAAAAATAGTTTACCTAACATTGTCCTTGGTTAGTTAAATATAGAATGAAAAAAATAAATTGGCATTTAATACAATAGCGCAACCAAAAAAATGGATCAAAGAATATAAAAATAGATAAAAATATGAATTCATAAAATATGAGTAAAATAAGAATGTAAAAAAACTATTTGGGAGCAAAAATATGTTTTATTTTTATATTATTTTAATAATGTATCATGCAATGGTCAAGTGATATATTGAACTAAAATTAACTTTTTTTAATATATGGTACCAAACTTGCAAAATACATTATATATTAATATTAAAAGTGCAATTTTCTCAAATTATATGTTTAGATTAAAGGGTTTTGAAGCAACTTTTTTTGACATTGTACACTAATTTTCATACTGCCAAATATATGGAATCATTTTATATTTCGAGAAATTCGTTTTGAGCCCCAGTGGTTGTGCAAATAAGTGTGATAGTGCGAGAGTGATAAGTCCGAGTCATCATATATTTCTATCAATTAGGGAAACAAAAATTAACTGAAACGTAAAGCAAGAAATTTTGTTTACAAGGGAATTTAATTTTTCTTTCCTATTTATTTGAATTTTTTTATCAATTAGGGAATTTAAATGAATTTTTGTGAAAAATGAGCCCCCTACAGTTAGTGAAAAGGGCTTTTCTTCTTTTTAGAAATACAATTTTTTGTATGACTTTGCATATGATTTGGCAAAATATAACATGAAATAGGATTGATATAACAAATGTATTTTTGGACCAAAACCCCATTGAACAAAATGTTTCAAGAACATTTTAAAGGCTAAATTCCATTTGCCCCTCAAAACTATTTCTAATTTGGATACTACTTCATTCCTCTTAATCTCTACTTCATTCCTCTTTATCTTTTTTGTTTCAATAATAACAATGTATTATAAGATGCAGGTGATTTACCAATTTTGTCCCTAATCTAACAACTAACATTAAAAAAATTAAATTAAATTGAATTGTCCATAATCTACTAATTCAGTCATTTGAAGGAGCTTTGGCAGCACAAAAAAATAGATGAAAAAGTGTGGGGCTCTGAATTAAATCTTCATTCTGTTACATGCCACATAGGATGGGAGAATAGACTCTTAGATTACATAATTGCAATCATTCCAACAAATTCCAATAAAATATTTATCACATTTTTAAACAGAAAAAGTCAACCCCAAACTGAAAAACTGAAAAATCCTTATAGATGGTATATATACTTGGCGTACATGTGAAGAGCTTGATAGAATACATATTGAAACAGATGGTACAAAACGCATATAAAAAGAGAAAATAAAGCATTTCATTAAACTGCAATGATGTCAATTACTGGTGATAATTAAGTACTCATACAAGGGAGCATAACCAAAGCTAACAGAGAAAAGAAAATGCATGGCCTCCTGATGCTGATTTTCCCTTTTCTCCTCAGTCTAAAACTGATCAAAACCATTTTACAAAACCACAATCCTAAGGCTACTGACTGCTAATCCTTCCAACCATCAATACAGAGATGACTCATTATCTTGCTCAATTTCAGAAGCGGGTTCTTCCTCTTCAAAGCAATCAACTCCACAAGGGCCGTGTCCATCCCCAAAGGCCTTGATATGGTCCTTGAGTGATCTTTTGTGCTTGAAATCAGAGCCACAAGTGCAGTACCAGAGTTTCCCACAGTTCTTCTCATGGGTTCTCCAATCACCCCTCACAGCAAACGCCTTTCCACATTTCCTGCACATAAATGGCTTGATCCCATGCTTCCTTTTGTAGTGGGTTTGAAGGGTTCTGAAATCTTTAAGGGGTTTGGCTCTTGGGTGGTCTATGTTGTTCCTGCAACCTGGTGCACAGCAATAGCATGGGAGCCTCAGCATTGCCGTTGGTTGTGTGCCCCTTAGAGATTCTGGTCCTTTTCTGTACTGGGATCCGTGCCCCCACATATGCATCTGTGGCAAGAAAAATATCCAAATCCCAGATGGGTTTGAAGATAAATCAATCATTTTTCTACACTAAAGTTATTAAAGAGTTAAAATCCCTTTTAGAAATTTTATAATTGATTAATGATACATAAAGCAGTTCATGGGCTTATAAATTCTTGGCTGGGGGCTCAGGGTAGTGGGCGTTAATTAACTATAGCATAAGCACTAATGTTGAAGATTATATCGAATAAGAATCTGAAGTATAAATGCTTCACATTATTTACTGGTTTTCCGTAAGTATCAATGTGTTTGCATTCTAATGTACTCAAAACATTTCCAAATCAAGAAGCCTCATGATAATGCAAAGCATGCACCAGTAATAGAAACGAAAGGTCGCTGCTTTTCAGAGTATATATCATAGTTATGTAAAGCTCAGTAGGTCATAAAGAAGAAAAGTGGAAGCTTAAAAGTGGAGAAGCATCTCAAAACAGTGTTTTCTGCTGCTGAGTTTGTGATTTACAAGGAGGGCAATACTATGTTATGATTATGGTTGGGGTTTCCATGTTAACATCAGTGTAAAAAATTTTGAATCTTGATGATGCAGAAAACAACAACAGCTTTGGGGCTTTCCATGTATCATGAGGCGGTTCTGGTGTATTAAGGTTGAGTGTGCAGATTGAGAACCTTTTCTTTTCCTGATCTTTGATGAAAAATAATCTGTACACAGGCAGAACTGGTAAATATTCAGTTTAACACCCCTGCCAATGTGAATGATACAAACTTCAAGGACAAAAAGCATAATGGTTGTGTTGTTCAATCAAATAAAGAGGGGGACTGACCAGGTTATCAGTTGGACCAGGAAGATTTATGCAGATCCCAAAACCCCCAAGTCATGCATTAATAAAGAGAAAAGGAGGGAGAAAAAAAAAATCAAAACTAAATAAGGATTAATTATTTACTGTTGCATAAAGCAAAAAAGTTTGAAAACCCTAAGGACCCATACAATCACTCATCCAATCAATCCAACAAACTAAATGAAAAGTAAAAGGTTGAAATTACACTAGAAAAGATGTGGGCAAACAAAGAGAGGGATGGGTTTTCTCTTTTTCTGCAAAATCAAAAGGGAAAAAAGAAACATAAAGAGAAAGTAGAGGTGAAATTAGGAAAAGGCATAGCTTTTAGTTGTATCATATGGACTTCTCCTGTTGCAAATAAAAACATACCTGCATGTTATTGTATCTATTGAAGGTCTTGAAGCAAAGAGGGCATGAAAACTGGGTAGGGCCGATCAAAATCTGGGCAGGGGTTGGGATCCAATACTGACCCTTGTTGAGTGGGCTTGTGGCATATCCACTGTTAGCAACAGTAACTTCTTCTTTATGACTGTTATTCATTGCGTCTGTGGGGGAGGAGAGCCTTGAAATCAGATCAGAATCAGTAAAAGGACAAGGAGTAGGCAGCCCTAAGTTCAGAGTTACCGTCACAGTTTCATCTTCCTCTTCTTCATTGTTTTTCATGTTCATGTCCAATTCCATAGCACTACAAGATGATTCTTGATCCTCAGACGGCCTTGTGGGGTTCAGACTGAGGAGTGGGAGAGCCTCTTTCAGTGGTGGGGAAGGAGGTAAAGATTCATACTGTGTGTAAAACAAAGAACTTTTGTCGACTTGGCTAGTGGAATAAAAGTTGAAGCTATAAGGATATGTTGTTGTGGAAGAAGAAGTTGAGGGGGTGAAGTTCTTCATAGGGTTGAGACTGAACCATCCATTATTGAAGTAATTGGAGTAGGGATCTGCCATGATGAGAGCTAGGAATTGGAGGATATACAGTTAGGTAAAGGAAGCCAGAGGAGGTGATTGCAGAGAGAGAAAATGATCAGAGAGGATCAAAACAAGAATACCAGATGACCAAAAAGTTGAAAAGGTAAAGACTGAACAACACCGCCAGAATTAAAATAGGAGAACAAATGGTGGTTAAAAAGATTTGAAACTGATTATTGCAAGGGGGTGATAAAGTAAAACCTACTGAATAAAAAAGGAGAGACAAGATATCACTTGTGTGAAATGTGAGTAAACAAGAGAGAAAAATATGCTAAAGCACCCACACATACACACACACACACACAGGAAAAACAGTGAATGGTGGGATTAAATTTGTGAGAGAGAAAAAAGAAGAAGAAACCCCTTTTGAATAGTGACAGAAATGAGGTTAAGTACAACTGTATATTTCATAATAAACTTATAATCCAAGATTTACACTAGTGAGAAGGGGCCAAAACATGTGAAAGTAGGGTTGACTGTTGTCCCCAAGTCTACCACACTTCTTCAAATGGGGGTTTGGGGTATAGATGATACAGATAGATACAATCAGTAATTGCATCTAATTTGGAGTTTCTTGGGAAACAAATAGTAAGAAAGGATGCCGGCAATTGCATTGATCGGCGAGCACTGGTCGGGTTGCACAGTAGTACGAAGCTTAGAGAGACTGTCCCCTACCCTTCACGCTTATTCACTGTTCACATTCATCAGTCTTTCTTTTACATACACATCAAACTTACTGTTCACTCGTCACCCTCCTCCCCAATTTCTCTCTCACACACTCCAGGCTTCTTTCAACTCTCTGTCTCTCTGTCTCTCTCTCATACGCAACACACACATACATATGCCTATCTTTCTCTGGCTCTGGCTTTCTGGATGCGCGCATGTGTGGATGGCTTGGCTCGTTGTGTACAAGGAGAAACCGATGAGGCCCCCATACATTGATTCTTGAGAATACCATAGTGTAGTAACTATCATGCTTGTTACGTATATGGCTTTCCTTTCTTTCCACCACATCCAAGTACATATAGAGATATAGTTCGTGATTCACGTATAAATGAAATGAGTGTTAATAACGACATGTACACGTTATGACCATGATCAGTTCAAAAATATATAATTACCTAGGATTCGGATTTTTCTTCTTTTAAATTTGTTTATATTTAATAGCAGACATACATAACAAATTCTATTATATTCTTATCTAAATTTATTTGTCTATAGACATACGGATGTTATATATGGGAGTTGAACTGGGAAGATGGATTGTAGAAAAGTTAGGGGTGACATTACACAAGGGCAGGAATTTAAAGGGAAGTTGTAAATGGGCTAAAAGATTTATGGAGGCGAATTCTCCAGATTGCTGAAATTGATGATCCAGTTCAAGAATCATTTTTGCAAACTGGTTAGGGGTGCAAAACGACATCAAGTTTTGGTTAAACAAACTCGAATCCTGTCATATAAACAGACATCATAAAATGCTAAAACCTGTCTTGTTTACGACTATAGATGCATTATTGAACTGCAAAGTAACAACAGTACTAAATGATTGTCTGAAGCTCTTTTTTTTTTTTTTTTTTTTTTTTTGGAACCTTTTGCTGTGAAATGTTGAGAAAGAAAACAGGGTGATTGAAAGTTAAGACCCTGTAAACAGGAATATGTATATGCTGGAAACACCTGGCTGCATCTAGCGAATACCGCGGCTAATCATACATATATCCTTCTGCTTTCAAACCCCTTAATTAATTGAGAGCAATAGATCTTCTTGAATGGATTCAAAGCTTCATCCAATGTGGTCTCCACAACACTACATTTGTACATATCTATTTGATTTGTGTATATTAGGACAATGGATTTAACAGGCAAAAAAGAATGGGGACAATTTGGATGTCTGGCACTCTTTTGTTTAAGGCGATAAAGGGGGCGCCTATAAATTAGGCTTTATTAAGAATGTAATGAAGCTGATGATCATCTGCGTAAGTGTGAAGCAGTGAAAGAATTTTCAGACCAGAATTTGGCTGCAGAAGAAACACTATACAAGATCTTTTTTCTTTAATTTCAAACAGTGTCAATGATTCTTCCCTGTTCATTCTTGATTTTTCCAAGCTCAGAACCATGAGTGGCAAAAATAAATAGGCTGGAGCTGATAGGTGCATTTAATGTACTTCTCCATTTACACTTTGCGACCTCCTTTTACTACCAAGACAAAATGTGGTTGATTTGGGCCACTAGTTTATACGAATAATGATCAGAATTAGCAATGGGATGTGTTTAAACTTGATATCTTGTTGGAGTTTGATTTCCTATTTGTTCTTCGAGTTGACAACAATCTTATTAACATGAAACCGTGGTTTGATTAACTTACACAATAATTTTTATAATTTGTTAAGTGAATTGTGTTGGAACTTGCATGGTTTTAAAATTTCATGTTGACCAATTATATAAATAGGTCACATTTAATCATTATGGGAATTTTTTTGCTTATCATAATCTATTCTTATAGTAGATGAGTATCATGTATTTGATTTCTCAATATTAATTTTAGGTTAATGAAAATTAAAATAAAAAAAATGAGTCACTTGAAATAATATAAATTAGTGTAAATTGTTACGTTGGAGAATGATGGGAGGATTAAAAAACATCCTTCTCACATTGAAAAATGGAAATGCTTTAGACCAATTTATATTTTATTTTTTTATTATTTTTCAATTTATTAATTTACACGATTTTAAGTGGCTTACATTGATTTTAATTTCTTATCCATTCGAAATTGTTTTAAAGCAATCAAATATATAGTACTCAAATACTCATAATATAGATTACTTTAAGTAAAAGAATGTTCATGAAACAATAAATGAAACCCACTTAAATAATTGATCAAAATTTGATTAAGATTAAATTTTTAAATCAATTTCCAACAATCTCCCATATGTATGAGATTAATGAATATGACTATGCAATTTCTAAAGAGAGTTCAAACAAAAAGCTATTGCATTGCAAAATGTAGTTTGTGGCCTTAACTTTCCTAAGTGGAATATGTCGGATTTAGTTGACTAATTAGTGAACTATTCAATTGTTGGTGTAGATCATGATAATTACCCACATAATAACTTTTCTAATACATTTGGTTCTAACGGTTGTGTTCTGTATTCGCCCTAAACAACTTTTTAAATTCATAAATGTTAAATGGATAAGCAACTACTCTTCATCAGTAACTTATCGTTGGATAAGCTTTTAATTAATGGATCCACGAGATTCTCTTTTGATTTCATACAATCGATGGAGATATTGTCATTAGAGATCAAGGTATTATGTCTACAATGTATATATTGAGAATACATATTACTTTGTATCATTTCGATAGATGATTGACTATCGCAATATATCATAATTGCAGACAATATTGGTTTAAGCCAAAAAGAAATGTCCTATAAGAAATTACGAGGTCATTCTATTCATTCTCTAATTTTATATAAAGTTATGAACTCTGAATCTATCTTAAATCGAGTTATACAAATTTATTTTGAGAATTTTCATAACATGGTTGCACCATTAATAATAAAAACACAACCACTTATGTACTAAGAATCTTTTGTGTGATATCCAATTTGCATCACTAGAAGGATGTATATATATCTTAAATAATACAATCCAAAATTTAAGGTGATTTTTAGATATCTAGGAACCGTAATTAATATCTTCTAATAAATATTGCCAACATTACTAGGTTATTTACTAGACTCACATAGTTCATGATGTTTATCAAATTATCAAATATGCACCGAGTTGAAAACAATTTTATTAAAACAAAAGCGTGGTTTGATTAATCATATAATAATATTTATAGTTTTTAAGTAAATTGAGAGACAGATCGAGCATGGCTTTATCCATATAAGACATTTCCAAGTTCCAATTGTCTCAAAACTCATACACTGAGAAAGCAAATATGACTTGCATGAGTAAGATTTATTTATGAATGGATGTCGTGTCCCTGCTTTTATTAATTTTCGTAAACTAAAAGTAACCTCCCACTTCTATAGGATCGTGTATTTGGAAGAGAGAAGACATTGTATTGGCTCTTTTGTTACATTTTCTCTAGTGATAAGTATAAAATTATTCCAAATTAAAAAGGGTTTTTTCACAAAATGACTAGTGATAAACACAACTCATGTATATTGTATTTTAATTTCTACATTTCTTGTACCAATTCACGGATAGGAATATATATATTTATGAATAGTTTCAAGTACCTACCCAACATATCAAAACAAAAAAAGTACCTACCCAACTATTTGTTTATAAGACCAAGCACGTGAAATATTCATAAATGTGATTTGGTGAAATTCTTTCAGGTTATTTTGTATCTTATATTCTTGTTTTATTTTATACTTTATATTTACAAATGCAGGTTAAGTATGTATTTAAGGGAATTAGCTATTAATCAAAAAGAATATAGATATAGCAAATTTATAATGTGAAGTATATGATGAAATATCAATTTAAACTATTATTGGAAAGTTAGATTTGGAAAAAAAAAAATTCAAATGATTGAAGAATTAACACAGTCATTGATTTACTTATTTAATGTTTTCCAGTTTCAACAATGACGTTTAACTGGACTGAAAGCAATGGTTCAAGAATCAAGCTTCTTGTGCATTAAGTAATAAAAAGAAAAACCTAAGAGTCCAAACTGTTATAGCATGAACCCAATCACTCTCTCACTATGTGTATGTTGTTTTTATTAGGAGAATAATGATTGATTTTTTTTTCTTTTTCTTTTTCATTATTTATTTATTTGTTTGTTTGTTTGTTTGGGAATGTTTATAAAGTTTAAGAACATATCTACCAATTGCTAAAGATTAGGAACTTTTCCCATTACCATTAAATGCCGCATTCAACATTTTGGCAATAGTTGGAAGAGAGGCTGAAATTAATGAAACAAAAATTCATGGGGATTGACGCCAAAGTTGTAGGTATTCATTTGTAGATTTTCAGAGTGTGCACATTCTCAATGCATGGAAAGTTACACATTAATTATGTGGGAGACATTGAATGCATTGTTTCTTTGGATGTTGGTCATATCAAGACAAAACAATAGAAGTAGGTGATTTGCTATATATATAAATATATATATATATATATAATTTCAAACTATTATAAGGCTACTTTAGTAAATGCAAGGTACATACGCGATTGAAATGTGGTTTACTAATAAGGGTCAGTCCCTCTTTTCAATCTTTTCAAAAAAGTCTTTTTTAAATATAAAATCATGAAGGTTCGATCAAAACATATAATATATTTTATACGAATATTTTTCAAATTCATATCACATCAATATATATGCTCAAAGATAATTTGCATTTAAAGTGGGTATATGATTAATTAAGTTTTTATTTCAAATTAAATAAAATTCAAAAAATTATGTTTCCTTAAGTTAGTAAATTTTCCTCCTATGTGTGTTAAAGAATACTGGCTCCACCCTGTATTTTCTCTTTCATAATAATTTTTAGTGTAATCAAAGTAATGCAGAAATGGACATGAATGCATGTTGGCTAGAACAAACATGTAAGATATAAAAAAGAGTGACCTTCTATATAAACATTGTATGGTTAGAAATTTGAGTGAAGAAATTTTATATGTAGAAAGAGAAAAAAAAAACACAAATTATATATGACTCGGTCATTTGATATGTATTCACTAATAAAATATCACAAAAAGTTATAAAATGTTAATTTCTCTTTTAATTATGAATTAAAATTATCACCTCTATATATAAGTGAAATAATTATGTAATAAATGATTAAATGTAATGATGGTAAAAGTGGAACTCCTATCAGTCAAAAATAAAATTAAATGATTCCACAATCCCATAATGGATGCATATATTATAAAAAATATCAACATGATAGATTTCTTGATTCTAATATACATATATATACGTATAAGCCTGTATATATAATATAATATATATATATATATAATGTTAATCTTTTTTATGATCCTAGCTATATATATATATATAATGTTAATCTTTTTTATGATCCTAGCTATGATCGCCCCAAGACTGCACGAGGTAGAAATTCTCTACCATTGTGTAGAGAGAAATATGTTTGTTGTTTCGACTATTTTTGACCTCTGTTTGTCCATAACTTGTCCCGAGATTTACCAACATTACCGTCTACCCTGCCGTCACTGAGTTGTATTTCAGATTTTCATTTTGTTTTTTTTTTTATATTATAGGTAAGAATAGGTTATTCTCACTAAAAAATAAGAAAGATCATTAATGAATAATTACTCCATTTAAATGGGATTCATTTACATTTTCAATGATAATTAATCATTGTATCGACGTTGGAGTCTGCATTTTTACATGATGATTTATGATTTTATTAATGAGTATACATATATAGATAGATAGATAGATATCGATTGATTTTTTTTTTCTCTTTAAATCAATCACTCCTAATTTTTTTACCTTTAAAAATAAAATTTAATTTTCTAAATTAAAAACTTTTTTTCCCTTAAAATATTCTCTCACTTAAAATAATATTGTAATACCACTGAATTTTAATCACTAGGAAAAATATATAAAAATACACAAAAATTTTGACATCTTAATTTATCTATAACTCATATTAAGTATGAGCTATAAAATTGGAGTGGAAGGAGTGTTTGTTTTCTTCTAAACACGTACTTACCTGTCTAAATGCCTGTAAATTTACTAACAAAAATACCAATAGAAATAGGCGAAGGAAAATTATGTTCAGGTTTCAAGTTTTATTTGATTTTATATTTTATTTTTTTTCAGCATCTTCACTGAAGGCATTTGATCTATATGGATGCCTTATTAAACCAATCCACATATAGGCACTTAATCCAACTTAAGTCATTTTCTTTGGTTCCTCAATGTATTGGTAGTTATATATTTACCACCTGATTCAAGATCTTAAAATTCAATATATAAACCCAAAAGTAAACATAGCCAACAGATCCAATATCATTTTCATGGTCAGTGACATAGGATGTGATTGTTTATGCTTTCATTCATGATATGTCATTTCAAATCTTTATATGTTATTTTAAATAAAATAATAAGAGTATTATGATAGGTGGTGCAGTGAATAACGCGTTGAGTATCAATGTAAAGATCGAGAGTTTAAAAAAATTACTTCAAATATGAGTTTAAGTGTGTTGTTGCTTCAAACAAAAGTTACATAACAAATTACTGATTCAGGTGTGTATACAGTGTGTATACCACGTGGTCGGCTTTATTCGATAAGTGAACATTCGCTTTAAAATTTAATCGGATACCACGTGGTCGGCTTTATTCGATAAGTGAACATTCGCTTTAAAATTTAATCGGATCGTAAGTTTCAAATATTTGGATATAAAAAAATTAAATAAATAAATAAAATATAATAAAATAATGAGAAAAAAGTAGTTTTAAAGAAAAAATAATAATTTTTGATATTGTATTTGGATGTGAAATGAAAGTGCAATAATTATAATTGAAGTGATATGTATTTTTTTTTTTTAGAATATATTGGAATGTGGAATATTTTTTTAAAATAGTACATATGTTGAGAATAAAAATTTAATGATTATAGTTGATGTTAAATATTTTTTTTTATGAAAAAATGTATGGATGTGGGTATATTTTTTAAAAGTGAAAAAACATATTCTCCAGTGTGTACAATTGGGCTTTTTGGCTCTGATAAAGGAGACATATCGGCTGAACCATTAGCCCATTTTCTGTGACATTTACTAACACAATTAAATTTCCAAGCGAGGCCCATTTCATCACATGTTTTATTGTGTATCTTATATTTTACCTCTGCAAAAAGAAAATAAATTGTGAAAAACGAACTTAGTATTTCCAGTATAAAAAAAATACACCATGTCATATTATGTTAAAAGTTATTTAAAAAGTATAAAAATTATTTTTTTATTTTTGTTTGTATTTTATGCATTGAATTTGAAATTTGGATAAATGAAAAGGAATTAAAAAAAAACATCCTTAAAAAGTCATATAAGCAAATGGAGAAAGGAGAGTCCCAGTTTCTGCTCAGTTTCTGTAAATAGAGAAGGTGTGCCTTTGATTATATTATATTAGTTGTTCAAGCTTAGACCAAAAAGAAGACTCCAATTGTGTAAAAACATCGAGAGTTCTCAGCAGAATCGTGACCTTTTCTTCCATTTCTATGAAATAGTACAAAGTCCCTGTCGGATACTTTCAATGATAGACTTTAATTTTAGTATCATTTTGATCTTATATATATATATATATATATATTATATATATTATCAAATATTTTATTTGACATCAAATTAAACACTTAGCGTACATCTACTGTACCAATACACATATATTGAGTATACCTGAAAATTAAGATTGAGGGGGTGAAATTTTATTTTTTCTTAAAATCAGAACAGTACATAAATAGAATTTTTAATATTTAAGAAGGGCAAAATTTTAGAATTTAATAATTTTGTACATAAATTTTATACTAATCTTAAAATACTTATAGAGTTGACGAGATGCCACCTCCACCAATCTCCTAGCTCCACTCCCTTCGTATCGTATGAGCGCATTTTACGTTTTTTCAAGTGAATCTTATCTCTTTCTTTAAGCACTCTAATTAAAAAAATAAAGATTATAAATATTTTGTGTGTCATATAAGTTAAATTTTAATTAAAATTAAATATTGTTATGTGAATTTTAATTAATCATTTAAAGGCATGAATAGCAAAAATTAGTTTGGAGTATCTATGCATTTTACAAATTAAAATTTACCCAACTAAATGGCACTTGCATATATTATAATTACTTCTTAATAAAATGTTTTGGCCTTTCAAAATATATTTAATTTCTTGTCAAAATCATTAACATAATTGAGTTTGCTTGTTTATTCAACGAAGTAACTATGAATGTGTTGAAATTCCCCAGTTGAAAAGATGAATCATTCAAGCATTTGAATTTTAATTAAATATGAGACTGAAAAATTCTATGTATGAATATATTATGAATTTTTGTTAAAAGTGATAATAAAAAATTCGATTAAAAAATACAAAAATTGAAAATATATGAATTTGTAGGTATATGTCTAAAATACGAATACAAAAGAATTGTTCGGGAGTAAAAGCACGACTTATTTTGACATTATTTATATGTATATTATATTTGTATTTATTTTTAAATTGCATAACAAAATTATACATATATTTATATGTTATTTAATAAATAATTATAAACACAACTTAAAGATAATTATTTAACGAGAATCAGTATTTATATAAATTATTAGGATTTGTATTTTTTATCTATATGATATTCAATTAATACATATAAATAATTCCCATATTTTAATTAAGTATTAAGAATATTTATTAAAATAAATTATTGTTCGTCAAATATTATACGAAATAAGTATAATATGTGTACTAAGTGTTTCATCTTAAAAGTACGAGTATTATTTGATGAGTTTAAAATATGTACGAAAAATAATTTTTTTTATTAATTTTTTGTACATATGTGTAATGTATAGGTATAATATGAATTTTAAATAAAACATAGCATTTGATATTTTCATAAATTATTTCTTGATTCACCAACCAAAAAAATAAAAAAATAAAAAAAACTTAACAAAAGAGACATGGAGTTCAACTTAGTTTGAAAAACTAATAAATCAATTTCCCAACTTGTAGGCAAAATTTTGAATTGCTCGGCTCATTTTACTGCCTCACTTTCAACTTAGAACTTAGATAGTGTTTGTTTTATTTTTTATTTAAAATATTTTTATAAGTTTCTGTAATTTATAAAAGAAATTTGGAGCTCATAAAATATTAAATTTTATTGTAAAATAAAGTTTAAAATATTTGAATAAAATAAGATTATGAACTTATAAAGTAGTGTAATGATAATTTTTACAATTACTATAGCCAAAACTATAGGAATTTGTTAAGATATAATTTATTTTTAAAGTATTTTATAAGCTCTCACAATTTGAATAGCTCTAGCTTGCACATCCATTTGGTACAAAATGAAGCTGCCTTCCATATATTTCTCAAAAAATTAGTGGTGCAGTCAAATACTAAAAGCTCGTTTGTTTACATTTTCTAAAAGACATCGTTTTATTCACTTTTCAACAAAAATATCACTTATTTTTATTTTTAAAACTTTTTAGTTAAACTTAAAAATTAAAAATGCCCATATCAGATATATATTGTTTTCAGATTTATAATCTCTATTTTACCAAAATATGACTGATATTATTAATATGTAATATGATGTTCTATCAATTAAAAAATAATTAAAATCTATTAATAAGTTAAATAATATTTTTCTCTCATCAACTTAATATTGATGTGATATAAAAAAGTAATGAGGTTCACATCATATTAAATAATACTCATTCATCCCCATATAATTTAATTGATCAGATAAAAAGATTGATAATGCGACATATAAATTATAAATTTTATATAATAATATTCATTCATCCAATACAATTTGATTGACGAGAAAAAAAGATGGATTTATCATATACAAATTATTATTCTAGAAATATCAAAACACCAAGCATATTTCAAAAAAAATCATTTTTTCTCACACATAAATTAAAGAATATTTTTATTTTGAATTCTATAATATTAATATATCTATACAAATAATCCAAATATATACAGTTTTTTTTAACATAAAAATATAATAAAAATATTTTTAATTTATTTATTTTTAATCATTGGCCTTGCCTTGTAAAATATTTATAAAAAAATAGGTCAGCCACTATATAAATTATACGCCAACCTTCCGCCATTGGCCCTCTCACATTTCTCCCACATTGCTGCTAATCGCCTCCTCTTACCATTCCCCTTCAAAATTCCGAGGCGAGTCGAGAGCAGGTAAAATCCTCTGTCCGAAAATTCAATTACGAAAATAGTTTTATTTATTTTTAATCTTCTGTTGTTTCGTCAATTTTTTTTTAGTTACATTGGTTTCATTTTCTGAGGATCTAGCATAAATTTCGCTTTTGTATGACTGTCCTTTTTTCTCTATTTTTTGTTGTTTGATTTTTCCCTTTCGGTTGCTACAAGTTTACATTTGGTCACTGTGCTTTTGCTTCTTTAGATCTGTGGGTGTATTAAGTATAAGTGGAAAGCTCAGGTTTTCTGTGCACTTAGAGAGAACAAGGTCTGTACGCCGCTAGATCTGTATTTTTGTAGATCTGAACGCATTTTGTTAATTAGTGTATTGTGTAGATCTGATGAATATGTATGCATACAAGCGAGGGAGATATAAGGAAATAGTGATATATTGTATAATATAGTCAATTGTTGTTGACTGTGTTTTTGTTATATGAGATCTTGTTGGAATGATTTTTTTGTTTTTAAAATACTTGGCATTGTTGTCTTATAGTTTCATATTTTTATATGCTCTTGTTATGCTATGTGTTTATTCAGAGTATATTACTGCTTTGTATTTCGTGATCTTTGTTTTCAGCTCATGTTATATTGTTGTTGGGTGGTCTCTGGTGACTAATTTTCCCTTTTTTCTTTTGAAATTTAATAGTCTATGTTCGGAGATAATGTTTGATATGATATCTTGAATGATGCTGAAACTATGGGGATCAATTACTGCTAAATTGCATAGTGCTTTTAATTGTGTATTTATATGGTTTTTGTCATCGTACAAATTGATCTTTCGTGGATGTTGATGTTGAGTGGTTTCTGACGTGGGCCTGTATGAATGGTCAATATTAAGATTAGTGGCAGTCAATAAATGTGGGCTTATTCTTTGATGAGATGGGACATATGTGCTTAGATTCAAGTCTGATTACACGCCACCTAACAAGTGGCATGTAAATGTCAAAAATAAAAATAAAAAACACCTTGCTGTGTTGGTTTAAACTACAGTGAAACCTTATACTGGGCATGACTTAATGACCGCTATCTTCTGGAACAGAAAGTAGGTTCATCCATCATTGTCTCTGTGACTTCATCTGATAAAATTGAATTGTGAATCAATGGCAGGGTTCAAATTATTGGTTGGTGTGATTGATTATGTTGATAAGTTTATTTTGCTTGATCAAAATGCATTTCTGGCTTTGCTATAGCCTTTGTCGCCATAGAGTATCCATTATGCGAATGAAGCCATTTTGTTTTGTATTACTCCAATGTTATCACAGTTTGTACATCGGGCATGCCAATCATCAGTAATTATTGAATGTTAAGAGAGGAATGCTAAATATGTAATATTCAGTCAAGTGTTGTTGATTGTGAATACTTGTTTTACATCATGCATACCTTTTCTCGTCACAAGAATTGTATGGTTCTCTCTTTTGCGATTTTCTTCTCCTGTATGAGTTGAGGAGTTCATGACATTCTTTTGCTGGATTCGCTGTATATTTGAATAACTGAAATATTATTTGTCAATGTTTACCCTTTTTCTGTTGGTCTGACCAGCTATTTTACCTTCAGGAGTGTTATCTAAATCTACTATGGCAGATCAGCACCAGCACCCAACCATTGCTCAGAAGGTAGCTAATCAGCTACATCTTAGCTCCAGTCTCTCGCAGGATGTTCAATCTCGCTACGGGCCTTCTGTATGTCAGAGGCGATTTGCGTATGGCAATTATACAAATGCAGGATTACAACATCCTATGTCTTGCAGAGCTACTCAGGATCTATCATTGATTTCTGCAAATGCTTCTCCGGTGTTTGTTCAGGCTCCCTCAGAGAAAGGCTTTGCTGGCTTTGCCATTGACTTTCTCATGGGTGGAGTTTCGGCAGCCGTGTCAAAAACGGCTGCTGCTCCTATTGAGCGTGTGAAGCTTTTGATCCAAAACCAAGATGAAATGATTAAAGCTGGCAGGCTCTCGGAACCATACAAGGGAATTGGAGACTGTTTCAAGAGAACAGTTCAGGATGAAGGATTTGGATCATTGTGGAGAGGAAACACTGCTAATGTCATTCGTTACTTCCCCACTCAGGTTCACCCAATCCTCCTGTTTACAGGATGCACGAGCATACATCCCTTGCATTTGCTCTTCACATGTTTTACTAAATATGATTACATGTTCTACAGGCCTTGAACTTCGCATTCAAGGACTACTTCAAGAGACTCTTCAACTTCAAGAAAGACCGTGATGGCTACTGGAAATGGTTTGCTGGCAACCTTGCATCTGGTGGTGCTGCTGGTGCTTCCTCACTGCTCTTTGTCTACTCCTTGGATTATGCTCGAACACGTCTTGCCAATGATGCCAAGGCTGCCAAGAAAGGAGGTGAAAGGCAATTCAATGGTCTGGTTGATGTCTATAGAAAGACTCTGAAATCAGATGGTATTGCCGGTCTTTACCGTGGATTCAATATCTCATGTGTTGGTATTATTGTGTACCGAGGTCTATACTTTGGAATGTACGATTCTTTGAAGCCCGTGGTCTTGACCGGATCCTTGCAGGTTAGTATATCTCTGTGTCTTGTTGTCACATTTATGAAATAGTCATTTTCTAAGCTACAGATTTGAAACACACTAGTGCAATGAATTTAGAAATCAATCGAATTGGATTTGCAAAAATACATTGATTGTGGGGGCACATGAGGATGTGGTGTTCTGTTTTTGAGATGGGTTCCTCTCAGTTTAGTTTTATTGACATTCAGGTGTCAAAATCCTATCTCTGTAAAATGCACATAATGCGGAGTATAACATATATACTACTATATTTTTGCTGATTGGTATAGGGGTTTGGTTCTTTAGAATTTCTTAGTTCCTGGGATTTCTTAGTAACTGAATTTTGCCTGTATGATTACAGGATAGTTTTTTCGCCAGCTTTGCCCTTGGTTGGCTCATCACAAATGGTGCTGGTCTCGCCTCTTACCCAATTGACACTGTTCGTAGAAGAATGATGATGACATCTGGTGAAGCTGTCAAGTACAAGAGCTCTATGGATGCATTTGCTCAAATCCTTAAGAACGAGGGTGCCAAATCTTTGTTCAAGGGTGCCGGTGCAAACATCCTTCGTGCCGTTGCTGGTGCTGGTGTGCTTGCAGGTTATGACAAGCTTCAGATGATTGTTCTTGGAAAGAAATATGGCTCTGGTGGGGCTTAAATAACACCACCTTCCTTCCGTAGGAAATAGATGGTGATGAAAATCTTTTTTCCGGTTAGTTTGAGAATTGGTTCAAGGCGAAATTTACACATTTTTAAATAATTTAAATTTTGAGGGGTCTGAACCCAAACATTGTCTCTCCCTTTGAGGGGTGTTTTGTTCTCCTAACCTTGTGATTGAAGAGGTTTACTGACGGATTATGTTACCGTGATGTGATTTTGGTTTTAATATAATGCCTTTCAGCGGTTCAGGATTATGGCTCAATTGAATCTTTGCCTGCCTAGAAGAAACATGAACTCATAAATGTGCTCGTACATTATTTTCAACTAGCGGAATGGTTATTTGTTTTTAATCTTGTGGTTATGCTCTGCTGTCATAAATCAAGATTGGAATTTACTAGTGTGGAAAGAATGTGTATGCAATATATATATATGTTTATGTAAATAAGGCAAATTACTAGTGCGGAAAGAATGCGCATGCAATATTTTGTTACGAAGTAGTGTAATTGCAACTGCCAAGTTAAATCAGTACAAAGAGCAAAGAGTATTATCATAATTAGCAGAATATGGAACATAAAAAAATGGATATTCTAAAAAGTAAAGAGTGTATTTTCAAATGGCCAAAAGTATGTAAATGGAAAACAAATTTACAGGCAAATTAAAATCAGACTTTGAAATTCAACGGCTAAAATTTTCCCGGAAGTTGTAAATTGAAAACCAGAAAATAAGCATAATGAACCAATAATGGACGTATTTTATCTTTTAAGGGATCATTTTCCGACCTATGAATCTATACAATATTCGCATTGTACAAAACCATTTCGAATTGTATTTGTTTCTTCTTATAATGCTTAGTATATATAATTCACATTTATAAATAAAAAAATAAATAAAGAATTCAAATTGGTACAAATCAGCCCTTAAAATTTATTATGCGGACTTTTCCATGGTTATATGATATATCAGCATTTGGTGCTCTCTTTATTGAATGGAAACATCTTAATTCCTAATCCACGAAACATGTTATAGGTTGAAGCTTTACAAGACCACTGTAGATACCCAAAAATTGTCTCTCGTTCTCCCGCCACAATTCTGATGCTGTCTCTCTTCATCGTCAGGTCCCAACAACGTTGTACCCGCAAACCCTTCTCAGATTCCTTCAAACTCTGTCCATTTCATCTCCACACACTCTCTCTGTTGCCCCAAAGAAACAAACCCAAGAAACATTCTAATATTACAGCCAGCAACTGGAACACACAACACATATTTGTACTCTCAAACCCCACACTCTCTCTTCTTGAAACCAAATGCAAGTCCATGATCCACCTCAAGCAAATCCAATCCCAAATGATTGTCACTGGACTTTCTTTAGACGGGCTGGCTTATAGTCGGTTGATAGCTTTCTGTGCACTCTCTCCAATGGGTGATCTTAATTATTCCAAAAGGTTATTGGTCGCAATGCAGAACCCAAATGCATTTTCTTGGAACATAGTCATTAGAGCCTTCAGTGAGAGGCAAAACCCATCTGAAGTTTTTCTTTTGTACAAACAAATGTTAACTGTTATTAGTGTTAGTGGTGTTAGTTTAAGGCCTGATAATTATACTTTTCCTTTACTGTTCAAAACTTGTGCTAACTTGTTGCTTTTTCATATGGGCCATGAGATTCTTGCTCATGTATTGAAAATGAACTATGACGGTGACATATATGTGCACAATGCTTTGATTCATTTTTTGGTTTCTTGTTGCGAGTTAGAGGCTGCCAATAAAGTGTTTGAGGAAAGTTGTGTGAGGGACTTGGTTTCTTGGAATTCTTTGATTAATGGTTATGTGAGGAGTGGGAGAGGGAAGGAGGCTTTGAGGATATACAAGGAAATGGAGATGGAGAGCAATGTTGATCCAGATGAGGTTACTATGATTGGAGTTGTTATGGCGTGTACGCAGTTGGAGGATTTGAAGCTAGGGCATGAATTTCATAGGTATATAAGACACCAAGGGTTGAATACGAGCGTCCCGCTTGCTAATGCACTTTTGGATATGTATGTGAAGTGTGGAAATCTTGAGGAAGCGAAGGAGTTGTTTGAGAGGATGGAGGAGAAGACGATTGTGAGTTGGACTACCATGGTAGTGGGGTATGCTAAATTTGGGTATTTGGATGTTGCTCGGAGACTTTTCAATGCAATGCCAGACAAGGATGTCGTCCCGTGGAATGCAATGATAAGTGCTTATGTCCAAGCTCAGCGCGGCAAAGAAGCATTGTCTTTGTTTCATGAGATGCAAGCAATGAAAGTTGAGCCCAATGAGGTGACCATGGTTAGCTGCTTATCTGCTTGTGCACAACTTGGAGCACTTGATGTTGGAATTTGGATTCATCATTACATTGAGAAACATAATCTCTTTCTGAATGTTGTTCTTGGAACAGCTTTGGTTGACATGTATGCCAAGTGTGGTAATATTACAAAGGCGCTTCAGGTTTTCCATGAGATTCCTGGCAGAAATGCGCTAACTTATACTGCAATAATTGGTGGCTTAGCACTTCATGGGGACGCACAAGATGCTTTATCATGCTTCCTAGAGATGATTGATGCTGGTCTAATGCCGGATGAAGTAACTTTTCTGGGGGTTTTGTCAGCATGCTGTCATGGAGGTTTGGTGGAAGAGGGTCGGAAGATATTTTCTCAAATGAGCTCTAAGTTTAACATTTCCCCTAAAATTAAACACTATTCTTGCATGGTCGACCTTCTTGGTAGGGCTGGTCTTCTGAAGGAGGCCATAGAACTTCTTGAAAGCATGCCCATGGAAGCAGATGCTGTGGTTTGGGGAGCCATGTTTTTTGCTTGTCGAATCCACAAAAACATTGAGCTGGGAGAGAGAGCTGCCATGAAACTTCTTGAGTTGGATCCTTATGATAGCGGCATATATGTTTTGCTGGCAAACATGTATTTTGAAAGAAACATGTGGCAAAAGGCTGGGGAGGTGAGGAAGATGATGAGGGAGAGGGGAGTAGATAAGACCCCTGGTTGCAGCTCCATTGAGGTTAATGGAAATGTGTACGAGTTCAAAGTCAGAGATAAGTCACATTCTCAATGCAACCAGATAAACGAATGTTTGGTTCAGTTATCAAAACAAATGGAGCTTTTAGAATGTGTAGCTGGTGTATCCGATCTGCAGGATGAGTTCTTGTTTGGTTCTGAAGTTGGCAGCTAATCCTGACTATCTGAGTGTGAAGGTCAGTCAGAATCCCATTCATTAGATCTATGTATTACATGGTCATTTTTAATACTGTATATCAGCCGACCATTTTCATTTTTATCATGTAGATAGATTCCTGTATTTTTCTCATTGAAAAGCTGTTTTTCAAAGTTTTCTTTGGCTTATACTCAACTCTTCACTGTTTGTCAGGCCCATTCCTTGCTGATGTAGTGTTTTGTCATATCTGCTATATAAAATGGCTTAAACAAAGAGTCCATGTTGTACTAGTGCAGAATATGTACTAGTTTCTCTAAGACTTTCTACACCTGAACCAAAGAATACCAAAAGTGATCAATATTCGGCTATTGCAGCATACTCATAATTCTACTTTTTTTCCCCTTCTTGGAGACGATTGATATTGATCCATGCTGATGAACTCATCTTTTCAAGAAGGCTTGAAAATTGGAAGCAATTTTGATTTTTAATCAACAAGATATCAGTATGTAGGTGATTGTATATATATTAATATTTTGCTGCGGACCCTTTCTACTGTATTAGGTAATGAGTTGTAGACAGAGCAAATCAAGCTTTGTTAAAGATGGCGCCTATGGCTGAAGAAGAATTGAATCTGAGATTTTATAGCGGCTAGCCCTCTCAGGTTGGTTCTGCTCTGGGATTTTGGAAGTCTTATTTGGCAATGAATTTCCTTTAAGAAGGTATATATTGCTTCTTACGTGCACTCTTCAAGAGAAGACGTCAATGGAAAAATAGTCCACAGATTTAGGTTAGTAACTGTTATGTCAATCGCTCCTGTGAATATTAAATCAGAAATTCCTGTTCATTATTGATAGAAAATTTCCTAAGATTTTGATATGCAATATGACTTAGGGGACTTGTTTTACAAGCTAAACCAACTCTGCCCCTTGACAGCCCCCTCTCCCATGGCCCCAACCACCTTCATCTAACTGATTAAAATAAGCTTCCACATATGTCGATTATAATAAGAATTATCCCCTTCATTATAAGCATATTTAAAGAATTTTAATATATTAATCTGGGCAGGTCATGTTGATGCAATATCGGTATGTTTCACGGGCTTCACACCTGCAGGGATTTGCATGTTTCTGAGTGCTGAAAAAGACTATGGTAGGAGTCAGCTTTTAATCGTGTCAAGGCATCACTCTAACTTTGATGAGCCTTCATATGGTTCCCTTATTTTGGCATTCAAATTAGCATCTCAGAATCACATACTGCAGGCTGCTGCAGAAAACTGTGAATTGCATTTTATTGCTCAAATTCCTTGAGGCTGTTCTTAAACTTGGAAATCTGGCTCGGGTACCTGGACTCAGTCCCCAAGATTTGCTTGAAGCTCGGTTCTTTTGCCATACAATAGGGTCCTGTCTCTAGCATCTGTACTTAGCTTCCAAAATAGCAGGTTTTATTGATAACAAAACAAAGAATGGTTCAGTGGCAATCCTAATTGGTAGATTTTGCCAACTGTGAAACTGGGCCAATGTTTGGATAGATTAATTAAAACGAGCATGTTTTTTGTTTATTCTCTAGAGATTGAACATGACAGCTATTTGTTGGACAAAAAGATTTAAGATAGCTGCGCATGTGATAAAAAACTCTAGTCATGCTGAAGTCAGAATGTGTATTGTATTGAACAAACATAAAAGCATATTATGGCATAAAACAATCAGTAAATATACAAAGATAATTGAAAATTTCGAAAAATTTAACACTTAATCCTCATGGTATTGTGATTAATGAGTATATAAATTATTAAAGTACAAAATGAAATAAAAAGGAATAAAAAATGTTTAGCTTTTTTTCTCACCCAGTGACAGGTTCACTGATGCTTATACTTGCTTCATGCTAAGTGCTTACCACTCATAGCCGCAAGGAAATAACTGAACCAGAACATTGATAAATTCTCCCATTCAGTCACAACTTGAAAAGCCAACAGAAACAGGGTGATTGCACCTGGACTAAAACACTCCTATTAAGTCAACTTGAAGAGGCCAGCAGTCATTAGTATTAATATAGTTTTTCAATGACGGCTACATCAAGATCCAGACCGTAAAGGCAAAATTTTAGGTTCCTCTGAAATTAATTCCTGGATTTCTTCCTGGATTTTGATGAAATCCTGGACTGCACTGTGCTTACATTCTGAGATGTTCCTTTAGAATTAACTGTTTGGTTCGACTTTGAGCTGGCATTGCTATCAGCCTCTTTAACAACTGCACCCTGAGAACCCCTGATTTGAGCTGCTCTCTTATCCTTTCTCTTTGGCCTATAACTAGATCTTTCCCTCTTCGGCAGCCACCTTTCTGGATCCGGTGGAGGACCTGGATTTGCAGGGTCAAAGCCTTTCGGATACTTCGGCTTTCTCTTCCTTTTCTTTTTTGATTTCTCCTTATTCTTCGGCTCATATGCTTCAGCAATGCCAACAGTGGGACCATTCTCAATGTGCTTTGCACCCGAAGTTTTCTCCAAACTCTCAACATCAATTCCTTTCAGACCGGGTAGCGGTTTCAACTGCTTCTCATAAGATTCTGCCTTTTCAACATCTGTATGAGCAGCAGTCTGAATAAGCCCTACCAAAGCCTCAATGCTTCCATGGCTTTTTACAAGCTCCTCATAGAGGCGAGCAGCCTCATCCTTCTTTCCATGCCTGAGCTTAAACGAGGCGGCCTCTTGCATGATAAGATCAAGCTTATTGTCTTCAGTCATGGCATTAGACCACCACTGTATTGCAGAATCCAACACAGCATCAGCACCATCAATATCTCCAGCACGTTCTTTGAGCGAGACAACGGTGGCAACAGTCGCGGGCTTATGTTGAATGTCCAGAATTTTTAGCAGGGACTCGGCTGCTATTTGAGGATGGCCTGCAGCCGCAGCAACCTGAGCCCTTGCAAGCAGGATGACCTTAGACTTGTCGGGAAACTTATTTACAAACTGCCATAGCATCTCCTCTGCTTTATTGGCTTTGTTCTCTCTTACATGCACTGCAGCTTGAAGAAGCACTGGCATCACACTATTTGGAAACATACCCGGAAGTGCAGAAGCAAGTTCTCTGGCCTGCAATTCCTTTCTCAATCAGCTAAATATTCAATAAAAACCTGGAGATCCCTGGGGCGTTTAAGTATATTCTCAATGCTGAAGAATAACTTAACAATAATCTATGAAGAGTCCCAAATGTATTACCTGATCCACCTTATTAGAATGAAGAAGCAATAATAGACGGTTCATATATAGGGCTTCGCTTTGCTTTTGTGAGAGCTTTAGGTCAAGACCCCGAGCAAGCTGGAAGCTGAGAGGCCCTTCACCTTTCTCTATCAGCTTATCAAGTTTTTTTAAGCCATCCGAGACATCCTTGGGACCCTTCAATGCAATAAGGTTGCTTATTGACACTGCAAGTGATGATTCATCTGCCAGATTTTTCTTGATAATGTTGGAATACGATTCAAATGCTTCTTGAGTGTTTCCAAGGATCTGGAGAACCATTGAAAACCTGATTGTTTCACTGTCACCAATGAATAGGTAAAACAGTAATGCAAGTGTAATACCACTTATCTTACCTGTTGAACATATGCTAATTGAACAGCTATAGGGGCCAGTTCAATTTCTATGTCAGCATCAGCTAAATTCTCTTCCACTAGTGTCTCCTGACCAATTCTGCGAAAAATAACGTCAGCTTCAAGCAAAAATCTCAACATATAATTTCAATAGTCCAATGATGCCATGAAGTCCAGGAACTTTAATTTTTCAGCTCCATGCAAATAACTGAGACTCTTGCAAGTGCTTAAGTTCAAAGCTTTACATAAAATTCTGAACCAATTATGATGGAAGTAACAGTCCCAATTTGAAACATAATAATAAATTTTGAGTTTCCTAAGATTGTGTATCACCTTCGAGCTGACAGCAACAGTTGCTCTGCATCTTTGTACATGTTTCTTTCTATCAATGAGCAAGCAACATTATATGCCATTTCAAAACTGCTGGTTGATTTAACTCTGAGAGAATCCATTGTCCTCTGCACTTCAGAAGCCCTCCCAGCAGAAACCAAGCCAGCAACAAAATTTATTTCTAGAGAATCTATCTTGGACTTCTGAAGTATTTGATAAATATCCACACAAGCATCCATTTTTCCTAAACGAAATAAAATCTGCGACTGTAACAACATATTTGCAAAGTTTCCTTCTTGCCCTTTCAAGGACTCCAAAGCTTCATCCAACCTATTTTGCCGATACAAGCAGTATGCCTATTCAGAAACAGAAGAAGACATAAATCTACAGTGCATATGGCCTAATTTTGGGGCCAATAAATAGATGACCCTAAACAAAGAGGTTAAATCATCTTATAAATATGAACTATCCAAGTCAGGCAAATAGCGAAACAGGGTTGCAACAGTTAAATGGATTGAGGAAAGGTGTACAAAGAAAATGACAGCAATGGAGGATTATAATTGGAAAAAGCTAGTGAGTGCATTAAATTCCTCATAGGAAGTAAACATTCAATTTCATTGTTCTGTAGAAAATCTGAATATGTCCAAGAGAAATGACACAAATCTCCAACACCAATACTTGGTCTTTGAGAAAATAACTCTGTGGCTATAGACCAGAATACCTGTCCAGTGAAGGATTACAAAAGCATCATAACAGCTTCACTAATTGCACAAGGTAAGATAAGAGAGAAAATTCTCTCTCAACCTCCCTCTCCCTCTCTCTCTCTGAGCAATTTATTCAAAATCATGGTAGACACCCTTTTGGAAATTGTTATCAGAATCCTTTCATTTTACAGCCCCACCCCCCACCCAAAAAAACAAAAAAAAAAAAAAAAAAAATGAAGAAGAAGGAGGAGAAGGAAGAAGAAAGAGGGAAGAAGTAGGACATCCTCATAAATCAGGCACCTGTAGCATTATGTCTCTCACTCTCAGACTCATTCTCAAGGCCATGCTCCTTATAAAGAGTTTTAGAAACTTAATCATGACAATGCTTATCTTGACATGGTAGACATCCTAAATGAAAGGTAAAGCAGTAATTCCCAATATGTCAAATCGCCTTCTAGCCTGATACACTCTCACACAAAGTTATGTTCATGTGCAACAAATTTGCCTCATATGCTTAGTTCTTATACATAGTTCAGAAGCTCTAACATCCAAACTTATATTCATCCCAAAAAAAGGAAATTTGATGATCGCATATCATATTATCTTCTCCAGAGACGGAAACAATTGAGTGAAGCATGTGTGTTGTGTGTGTGCAAGCCCGAACTTATATGGCATTCTTTTGAAACTAGCTTCAGGCATGTGAAAAAAGAGCCAAAAATAAAATTTGAAAAAGTAAATTTCGTAAATGACTTGGGCATTGAATCATAATCTTTTTCTTAAACACAGAAACATCAGGGCAGAAAGTTCAAGGCATCAACACCGCAAACCCACATAACAGAAACTGAATAATTACCTAAACCACAAAGTTATTGCCCCGAAAGAATTAGGATATGATAAAACATAAAAAACAAGAGGTACAACATCACTTTCCTGCATTGCTTGTACCTCACATTGCACAAAGCATGAGAAGCCAGAAATCAATAAGAATTGAATTAAATGTATTGAACTCATAAATCAAACGTACATTGAATAAACTGAAATCAATAGAAGATTTCTTCGAAAACTCTTGAATTGTTGATAAAGCTTCTTCGATGTTATCGTTCTTAATCAAAGCCACAACTTTGCATCTAATCGCGTCCTCATCTCCCGGCGCAATCGAAAGAACTAAAACCCCAATAAATAAACAAATAATAATTATCAAAAGGAGACGAATTTTCAGTTACCGCATGAGTGTATGGATTTGAACACATAACTAGTCATCCAATCCTGCATACCTTGATCTGAGACTTTAACGGCTAGGTCCAATTCGGACCGTTGGATGTGGCGATTGAGGGATGTGAATAGATCTTCGATGGCCACCGCGGGGTGGCCGCCGGCTTGGATTTTTCTTTAGCCTTCGGAGCCATATTTTGCGTCAATTTCTGTAATTCTCCTTGCGCACATGGAGAAAGATGATGGGGTTTTCGAACTAACATTTTTTCGCCTGCTGAAATAGAATTGGGCCAAAGGCCTGCTTTGGCCCAAACTGAATTAAACCGTGGCCCGAGATATATCAAAGGTCCATTACAATATTCTGGATATCCTTTTTCATATTTTCTACGCTTATTTTTTTTTTAAAAAAAAAACCCACATGTGAAAAAGAGAAAAGAAAAGAGTCCAGAAATTACGGAAGTGTGCTTAATCTTTTTAATATTTTATAACAAAAATATTTTTTAAATCTTCATATGATTTTTAAGAATAATTATTATGTCACTGGTCAGCTTTTAAGAACATATTGTTAGATTAACTGACAATAGAGTCAAGGCAATTTTATCTAATAATAGAACATACACAATATAATCAAACTCTGCTAGTTTAAAACGACTTATCCTTCAATTGGAAATAAATGTTTCATTTGTCTTTTGTTGCTCATCCTAGGAAGTAATGAGATAGTTTGTTACATTTTTTAAGAGCCTCTTTTTAATTTTTATTATTTGAAATTTTAAAAATACATTTATTTTATAATTTATTAAAAAATAGAATCTATTTTTGTTTTTAAAATTTTTAATTAAAAATACACCTACAGATTACTAGCTGTTAGCCAGTTAGTGGTGTGGCAACGTGTCGGAAAGCAATATTAGCTGGTAAATATTTCCACAGATCCCATCATGGCATCATACCAAACCCCAAAGTCCAAACCTCAGCCCCGCTTTCCTCTGTCCCTTTCATCCTCTGAAACATCCTCTCGTGACCCTCACACTCTCAAGTATCAAGAATCTTTTTTTTTCCTCTCTATTTCTTTCTTAATTTCTTCTTTTCTTTGGTGGTCATTTTCCCATCGCCTTTTAGAAAGTCAAGCTCAAGAACAAATCTTGATTCGGAAGACTCCATTTTTTTTGTCCTTCTTTTGCCTAATAATTGAGCGCCTAATTCAAAACCCAAAACAGGAGTACTGCTCTCATCCTATCAGCACCCGAAATTGCAGAAAGAAATGGGAGGTAAAAATTCCACTCTCACCTGAGAGTGAATCTTTTAGTTGTAAATCTGGGCATGTCAAGATTTATAATTTTTTTTTTCTTTTGTTGAACTCTTTCTTGGGGTGAATTTTGCAGGTAGTGAAGTGGGTTGCTCAAGTTCAAATCTTTGGTTGGCTCAAGACCCCAGCAAAAGATGGGGTGAAATATTCTTCCTTCTCTACACTCCCTTTTGGCTCACTCTCTGCCTTGGGATTGTTGTTCCCTACAAACTTTATGAGGTATTTCACACTCAATACTCATCACTCTTCTCTAGGACTGTCTCTAATCTGTTCTCATCCATGTACAACGAACATTTCTTCTGGTTGATTTAGTTGACTAGATTTGTTGGCAGTACAATGTGAACTTTTGTGTCAGAGAATAGGATGGAAAAACAATTATTGATTTGTTTCCTATGAAGCGTGTAAAAAATGATGTGGAAAATTTCTTTCTATAAGGGAAAAGGAGTGTCTCGAATTTCTACAATGTAATGAAGATGCGAGCAGGAATTTATCATGCTTCATGATTACCACTTTTAGATATTCAATTTCCTGTTTGGTACTGAAGAACTAATAGATATTCAAATTATAAGCTTAATAACATGGATGGAGAAGTGGAAATGTTCGAACTGATGGAAGAATTGCATTATTATAAGGATTTGAACATTTCAATAATGAAATTGTTCTGGGAAATTCATCCTTGGCCCCGAATCCAGGAGATATGGCAAGATTTAATTTCCCAAGGCTAGTTCATTGCCTACTAGTGTCTACTACTTATTGGTTTGTTTTACAGTTGGTAAATCTATTTGGAAGAGCAACATATGTCGCTTCGCATCTTTCTTTGATTTATATGCTGGTTTGCACGCACTATTCAATAACTTTATCGAGCAAACCACTGTGTTCATTGTGACAGAAACTTGAGGTTATGTATTCTGGGCTGGAGACTGAATTTTTTTGCTGATGACAGAGGGAAAAGAATTTGAAGAATAATTTTTGCAAATAAGCCTTATTCTTGCTGGCTTCCAAGTATTCACTTTTCCCTTACTCTGAATGGCATTACAAGTTGGGGATACCAACAATGCTATCTTTTTCGTGGTTGGCTTGGATTCTGATTTTTATTTTATGTTCATTCTAGGCTGTTTACTAAAAACTGGAAATAGGACATACTTATATTTAGAAGTATTGCACTGTATTCTCTCTCTCTCTCTCTCTCTCTGGTTTAAAGAGTATTTGATGGCTGTATCATAGTGGCATCAATTCTCATATACTATTCACCACTACATGATCCAGTCAAGCGTAAAATACTTGGTCAATTAATTCTCAGAGCCATTTGTAATATACAATGACGATTGTGTTCAAAACCATGATTTATGTATATCTTGTTTGTGTACTTCAAATTGGAATAAAAGCAATGATAGCAGAGTCACATCATGGGCTGACTGCAGCCGCCTTTTGCTCTTTCAACCATTTTCTCAATTGATTGTCATCTTCTTTATTTGTTTCTGTAGATGAACTTGGATGTCCTGTAGCCTTTCTGATGTCATAACACATGCCAGAGCATGTCTGCTTGACACTATCTTAACTTTTCTAATTTTTTTGTCAGAATTTCATGGAGTGGGAGTACCTGGTTCTGGGACTTGTTTCAGCACTGCCTGCTGTTGTTATACCTATGATTCTTGTTGGAAAGGTAAATTGAGGGTTGCTTCCCTGTGGTTGAATAAATTCATATTTTGGCAAAGAGTTGTACTGACCTGTGAGGATGTAATGGCATATAATGCCAAAAAAAGGTCATTTTCATTGGCCTGTTGGCCAACATTGTCATTCTGAATCTTAGTCCTTACCCATTTCTATGTACAATGTATTCCTTTTCCTAGGATGACACAAACTGACAAGCAAAGTCTGAAAGTTCATAGTTTTCGGAATGTCTATGTGCCTAATGTGCTAATGCATAACTTGCCATATTTATTTTATGGTAATTATAAACAGTCAAGCTAGTGGGATGCTCAACAAAAAAAGAGCTTTGACAGCTTTTCCTTTCACCTTGTTAATGTGTGTAACATATTTTTTTTTTCCTCTAAACTTTTTCCAGGCGGATAGCACCATATGTTGGAAGGACCGTTATTGGGTAAAAGTAAGTATTGTTTGTTGCTAGCTCCAATTGATTATTAATGATTCTTCTAAATATTCACCCTTTACAGGTTTTCAATTGTTTCTGTGAAGATCCCAATGAGACAGGGCAATAGGACTGCTGATCACATGCATGACATATAAAAGAGAATATCAATTACACTTTGTAAATGAAATGCATGACAAAATGCTAACATCCCAGCTTGTAATGTATCTTTATATCTGACGTGGAAGAAGTGAAGCCTGTTTTGGTGTTGTGCCCAGAAAAAAAAATTTCTCTTTCTATTGAAGCACTCTTAGAACAACCGCTGCTCTTGCTCAAAAAGTGATTTGATGCTGGGTGATGGAAGAATGATATAGAAAATTTCTTTTTATAGACCAGTAATTTTAATAACTTACACTAAAAATAGTCCTTGCCCATGTCGCATAGCTTGGAAGCTTTGTACTAACTTCATTTATTTAACTTTTTGTTCAAAATTCTTGACAAAGTGAATGATATGATGGTTCATGCCAATCCTTTTCTGTTTACTACTGGTTTTATGTCCATTAATAGCTACTGGCTACAAATTCTTTCATCACTTGTTTTTATTGTTTACCTTGCTGTAACTAGAAAATTGTTGTTCTGCCAGGCTAATCTGTGGATCATACTTTTCAGTTACGTTGGAAATTACTTTTGGACCCACTATTTTTTCACAGTCTTAGGTGCCTCGTACACATTCCCGTCATGGAAGATGAATAATGTGAGTTGAACACTTGTATTTTTTTCCATCCAATTGCCATTTTTCTTAATTCATAATCATTCAAAAGTGAGCAACTCTCTGCAGGTACCACACACAACTTTCCTTCTCACACATGTATGCTTCTTGTTTTACCATGTTACATCAAATATGACACTTCGCAGAATCCAGCATTCTGTTGCTCACTTACCAGAGAAAACACAGTGGCTTTTTAAAGCTGCCTGGATTCTAGCTCTTTCATACTTCATAGCATATCTGGAGACTTTAGCTATTTCCAATGTAAGTAAAAAGGATAGTTTATAAAGATATATACATACATGTATATATATATATATATATATTTACCTGGGGCACATTTTTGACGTTGTATCAATGTTCATTATCTGTTAATGTGACTTATGTATGATAAGCCTTTTGAAACAATCTTCTGCTTTAATCTTGTGCAGTTTCCCTATTACGAATTTGTGGACCGAGCTTCCATGTACAAAGTTGGCTCCTTGTTTTATGCAATATATTTTTTTGTTAGCTTCCCTATGTTTCTGAGGTAAACATTTTATTTGGTTCTCTCTCTCTCTCTCTCTCCACGTGCATGATCGTGTGTGTGTGACAATTTTCAGTGCTGATATGTCTGTTTCTCATTAAATTGGCCTTGCCTTTTCACCTTATGGCTAGTTATTATGGGTGTGAATTTTGGGGTATTTGAGAATTGAGATTTTATTGCTTGTTTTTTTGTTTTTATCAAGGAAGGAAAAGAAAGTTTTCTATAAGGAGACCTACTGATGTAAAATTATGAATCATGAAACGCTCTACAAGAATGTAGAATTAGTAAATGGCTAAAATAAGAGGAAAAAGACTAGCACTCTGGGTGGAAATAGAAATTTGAGATAGAAAGCGATAGATGACGGTCCAACTACTGAAATTTGTTAATATTATGGTGTTAATTGTATGAGCGATTTTGAATGGAAGGTTAAAATAGTTATTCCACACAAATTTGTGAAACAAGGATGAGGTAAGAAGAAAAAGGATAAAAATATCACTCTGATGTTCAGCCTGTAATATAAAGATTTCTAGAGTAGCTATATTCATTTGAAATGAAAAAGATTATGAATTGACATGAAAAAAATATTAGGTATAAAATGACGTGAGGCAAGCATGATGTCCATGAGCCTCACTTTCATAAAAATCATAGATTACCAGAAAATTAGACCATGATACATGGTTTCACAGACAAGACTATGTGAATTTTATATGACCCCAGAATTTAGTTGTAGCAGAAGACCACAATCTTGCTTGGTCGTATGAAGTAATTGTTGCTGACACTATATGCTAGTATGACTTTATTGTTCTTTCAATAATCATTATGGTAAAGTGCGATGGAAAGGAACCATGCCAACTAAAATGTAATTAAGGAAGGATGAGAACTTTGAAATCTTTTTATTGAAGCTGCATGATCTTCCCGTCATTTGTCCTAATGGGCCTTATTTGCAATGGCCAGGATTGATGAGAAACCTGGTGATCGGTGGGACTTGCCCAGAGTGGCAATTGATGCTTTAGGTGCTGCAATGCTAGTCACCATTATACTCGACCTATGGCGTATTTTTCTTGGTCCAATTGTTCCAATTCCAGATTCCAAACAATGCCTTCAACCAGGACTGCCCTGGTTTCCAGGAAGCGCCTAGGCCTTGAGTGTGTACAACATATTGACAATCAGGTCACTCGCTAAGGTAGCAGCAGAAGTTCATTCATCTTGTTGTTGGATTACTTGGACATCTGTTTCATTAGCTCCTTCTTGTAACTTTATGTATCCAGGACATCCCATTAAACCTATGGGGAAGATATTTGCCTTTTTCATTGCTACAAGTCTTTTCAAAGATGTTGGTCAATATGTTTTATTTGATGGCAAGATAAAACTTTGATGCATGATCCTGTGTGTGTGATTTGCAGGTTTTGTTCTCTGCTTTCATCCACGTTGAAGGGACCCATATACCTAAAAAAAAATTAGAAATAACAAAATTAAAATCAAAAAGAGAATGTAAAACTGAATTAAGTGAAAAAGAAAATTGAAGAAAGTGGAATAAAGAGAATACTTGTGAAGAAAATGGGCGACTCATCTTAGCTGTTTGAAAACCCTTTTTCTACGTTGCTTCCCTGATGAATGGAACTCATAGTAGTCTTGAAATAGATAATTATATAAATCCCATTACACTTTTTTAACAAATTTATCTTAATTTTTTGACATTTAATGTGTATTTTAATTAATATAATCCAATTCATAAAACAACTAGTTGATCATTAGTTGGGATTAAATACAACATTAATTATTTTTAAGAATATAATTAATTTATTACTTTTTTTTACTATCAAACACTAACATGGTGTCAATATATTTTTTCAAAACGGATGAATTTGTTGGTAGTGTGAACAAATTTGAGGAAGCATTTGTATAATCATTCCTTTATATTATAATACGATGATGCCTTGCGTATTTTAATTGTGTTAGTAACTTGTAATACAGATGCACTTTATGTTTTCATCGAAATAATCAGTTAGAACTTTGAAGTCGTTTTGAGATAACTTTTCAACTCTTAAATTATTGTAAGTTAAAAATAATATAATAAATTTGTAAAAAAATTAGTAGTCAAATGAATGTGACGTATCTTCAATTAAATTGGAAAAAAATATTTAAAATTATTTTTAATGTGCCAGCACTTTTTACACCATTAAAATTTATTACTTTATTCGAGCCCAATAAACTGAACCTTGTCATTTATTGAACTTCAAGTAATTAATTGAAATTGATTCTTTTCAGTAATATTATGTATATGTTTGATGAAGCAAGTAATCAAGCAAAAAACATAATTAAAGAAAAAAGTGGGAAAATATTCTTGCATATCTTCAACTATAGAGTGATGGGTTCCGACTAATCTAAATCCTGTTCCAAATAGCCATGAATTAGTCCAAAATAGGACTTGGTACGATATGCTGTACGGCTGAATGTTTTCCCTTCTAAATCATGATCGTGCACCTTAATGTTTGTCTTAAAAGTTCCATGTCTATGCACGAATATTGTTTTTTTTTTTTTTTCTCTTTATTTTCATAAAAAAGATCAAAACAGGAATTTTATGATGTGTTTGACCCCAAAATATCATAGAGAAAGTCAAATAAATGTAGTGGGGTCAAGCTTCTTCATTGTGTTTGTCACGTTGTTTGATTCAATTGTTACAAGCACTTATAATAAATACATTGACAGATTGAACATGTCCTATCATGGAATTATTGATACATTGTAAACAATATGATAAGGGCTCTCAGTTCACATATATGATTTTTGTCCATTTTTTTTTTTTTTTGGGTTGGAGAAATTTAATTAATGCATAAATTCTTTAAGTTGACTCTGCGTTAAAAAAAATTCAATCTAAGTTAATATCGATATATTAATTAAAAAAGAAATTCAATTGACATACATGCCCAATACTTTTGACATGTATGCATTTAATGTTAATACTAAAAATTTAAGCTTAATTATAATAACCATGCCATAAGTTATAAATTCAAGATATCTATTCTTATCATTTAATAAAAGTACTCAGTGTTTAAACTTGCTTTCGAATTATACTAATTTACTTAGTTCAGTTCATGTGGTTTTCAGTAAAATTTTCTACAATTTCAGTTAAAGAAAGTTTCATTTTCAAACCACATCTGCCTTTTGGTACAAATTGCAATTAAGTCCCAAAAAAATAGCAAGATTACCCTAACTAATGAAAGGTATCGTGCAAATAACTGGCTATCACATCTGTTTGCAGAGCAAGAAAAAAAGTCTCTAATGGCATACTTAATTACTTAAACAAATTCAATTTGATTTATTTTTCATTCCTTTTCCCCCATTTCTCTGTCTACTTTTCTTTTTTTTTTTTAAATAAATTTCTTTTATTTTTTTAATGTTGTTTAAATAGAAAAAGAAAGAATATATCCAGTACCAAGGGTGCAATATTATCAAATTGATTCTTGACTAATTCATGAGCTTAATGATTGAAATCCATATTAGAAGCAGTCTCCCATTATAATGTAGTTCAATGATGTAGAATTTGATAAAGTTAATTGTCAAAGCTTGAGCCGGCTGTTTGCTTCTATTAAATACTGCATTTTCAGTGTAGATCTTGCTAAGATTGATCACTATATAAAGGGCTAAACATTTCTTCATTCTTCAAACTTAAAGTTGGAGCTCCTAAAGATGGAAACCATTGGAAAACCAGGGCAAATGCCCTTATTAGCATGTGCTTTGGCATTTTTCATCATCGTCGCTCAAGTGGCTGCCCATAAGCCATATGTTTATGCGTCATCACCTCCATTATCCTACTATAAATTGTCGTTACCTTCAAAACATGTAGAACATCCAAAATATTCTTACAAGTCACCGTCTCCACCATCAAAAAAGTATTACTACAATTCACCGTCGCCGCCTCCATATTACTATAAATCACCGCCACCACCAAAGCATATAGAGCATCCACAATATTCTTATAAGTCATCACCTCCACCACTAAAAAAGTATTACTACAAGTCACCACCATCTCCAAAGCATGTGAAGCATCCTAAATTTTCATACAAGTTGCCACCCCTACCATTAAACAAGTACTACTATAGCTCGCCGCCCCCACCATCATACTATTACAAGTCACCCCCACCACCAAAACACGAAGAGCATCCTCAATATTCATACAAATCACCATCCCCACCAAAGAAGTACCAGTACAACTCACCCCCGCCACCATCATACTATTATAAGTCTCCACCACCTCCAAAGCGCATAGAGCATCCCCAATATTCCTACAAGTCGTCACCCCCACCAGTAAAGAAGTACTATTACAACTCACCTCTCCCACCACCGTACTACTATAAGTCACCACCACCTTCAAAGCGCGTAGAACATCTACAATATTTCTATAAGTCGCCACCTCCTCCACCAAAGAAGTACTACTACATCTCATCTCCCCCACCACCATACTACTATAAGTCACCACCACCTCCAAAGCATGTAGAACATCCACAATATTCCTATAAGTCGCCACCTCCTCCACCACAAAAGTACTATTACACCTCACCTTTTCTACCACCATACTACTATAAATCACCACCACTTCCAAAACATGTAGAACATCCACAATATTCCTACAAATCGCCACATCCTCTACCAAAGAAGTACTACTACACCTCACCTCCCCCACCACCATACTATTATAAATCACCGCTACCTCCAAAGCACGTAGAGCATCCACAATATTCTTACAAGTTACCATCTCCTCCACCAAAGAAGTACTACTATACCTCACCTCCCCCACTACCATACTATTATAAGTCACCGTCACTTCCAAATCACGTAGAGCATCCACAATATTCCTATAAATCGCCACCACCACCACCATATTATTACAAATCACCACCTCCACCTTCTCCCTCTCCTCCTCCGCCATACTACTATACATCCCCACCACCTCCATCAACATCCCCACCACCACCTTACTACTACAAGTCACCTCCTCCTCCCAATCAGTAGTAAGGGAGTTTGTTTGCTATTTCAAATTTTTGTTACAACACTTGAGTTCATATGGAACTGATCGTCTTCAATATCTTTAATTGTTTGTTCATCCATTAGGAATGCATGCGTCAATAAGCAACAGATTCAGTGAGATCTTTGCTTTGTGTTTCTTTCTTGAGGTGTCTTTGTATCATTTTCTCTTGTATCAATTACTAATGAAAATTCATTTATGATTTTTGAATTTTGAGTATCCCATGCATTCATATAAGGTTTTGGTGGATTACTAGATTATCTTTCTATGAGTTCATGTGCTAGTATTTCTTGCAACCTGATTGAGGTGATTTTGCTGCTTACTTTGCAATTTAGTTCCCTAATTAATACCAGATTTTTTTAGCTCAATCAAAAAAAAAAAGAAAGAAGGGAAAAACACAGCCCCAGGCCCTTGTTCTGGTGGTTACAAGTATAATTAGGGATATTAATTCATCAAGCAGGGCAAGTCGGAGTTTTGGCTGGTTCATGTTTCAAGTATAATTTTATTTTATTTTAATCGAAAGTTCAAGCTTGATTTGAAAACTAACGAGAACTTGAACTGAACTTAAACACGTTCAAGCTCAATCACTTTTCTATTAATTTCAAAGTTTTTTAAGCTTATCCTGCATTTGCAACAGAACCAAATTAACTTTTGAATTGACTTTAGTTGTATTAAATTTTATCTTCTTCGATTTGTGTAACTTCATGTTTGTGCAAGTGAAAAACTACATTTGCCTTTTTGTACGAAGTAAAGCGGCGGCATAGTTTATGTCCCAAAACTAGCAAGAATACACTAATTAACGACTGATGTCGTGCAAATTACTTGCGATCACATCTATGTTTAGTGCAAAGAAAAGTCACCAACAAATCTAATAGCAAAGCTAAATTCCATAAACAAATTGCAATTGGACTTAATTAATATGTGGGACTTTTTCATTTCCTTTCCGCCACTTCTCTGTTTTGCCACATCAGACCAGGGACATCAACATCAAATACCAGTTGCTTAATTTAATTAGTCAGGCGTGATTATCTATTATAAATCTCTATTACAATACATTAGTTATTTTGTACTGCAAATCCTATTACAATATATTAATTGTCACCATGTATATACTTAACCTCACCATATATACACTTAAAGTGACGAATAACAAATATCATGCAACAAAGAAATATAATAGAATTTGCAATTGAAAATTTGTAAACAAGGTCTACCCATATCTTCATTCTTCATAACAAAATCAGTGATTTCTCCAAGCAAGGAAAGGTGGAGTATTAAAAATGAAAGTCGTAGAAAAATCAGGGTACTTGCAATAGTTAGTTATTGTGTATGATAGTTCAAGAATTGGCACGTGCATAATAGAGAGATTATAATCCTATTGCTGTACACAAGTGACAGGTTAATGATAAAATAAAATTACAACTCACATTCCTATTTTGTATATTCCCAGGTGTAATATACAATCCAGAGAGTTGGTATAAATACACCTCCACCATTGTTATGAGCCGCTTCTATCATGCAATCATCTTCAATCTTCAGGAAGACAGCCTAGGTTTACGTATGCATGGGCGCTTCTCCAAAATCACTTACGAAGGACACCGCTAGGCGTTCATTTCTTCACCTCCATCATGGTTCCTCAGGCGGGGAGAGCCTCTAATTTAGTGACGGCCCTTTAAATTAGCAAAATATTTGCTTATGTTGCTACTGCCAACTTTCTGTCAACTTGTGATAAACTCACCTGTGTCCTCATAGAAGCATCCTTTCCTGGAATAAATGATAAAGGAAACATAAATTTGCTGATACTCCTAAAACAATCCAGATGACGATAAGGAGGCCTTGTAATTTTATTTTATTTTTCTTCTAATAAAACAGAATTTATTGAAAGAGTTCATGCAACGAATAAAAAGATCACCTAAATAATCAGAAAAAAAAATGTAATATATGGATATGAGCAGCAAAACTGGAAAAATGAGAGTAAAGGTTCAACCAATATAAGGGAATAAGGTGAGTGACCCAACTATATTTCAAATGTACTTATGTTGACGTAGTAATCCATGTAATAAGGTCATCATATGGTTCAGTAGTTTAGTAAACTTCAGCTTTACTGTAACCATCAACCATCACATAGACTACAGCAAGAAACATAAACTTTTCTTTCAACTTACCATCGTCTCTTTCCAATTTTCTTCTGCTACGCCATAGAAGCCGAATTGGTGTGCCTATAAACCCTGCGCTTGATCTCAGTTGCTTCTCCATATATCGCCGGTATGTTTCAGGGAAAAGCTTTGAATCATTTACAAAGAACACAAATGTAGGTGGCCTAATAGCTGCCTGTAAAAAATTTCGTTCGTCAGGTAAACTAGTTGTAGAGATGCGATTTTCCCATGTTTAACTCTTTCACAGGGTTTGGTAGCGGGACGTGCATTTAATATCTCTTCATGCACCAAATGCTAAAATATATGATGAGGTATGTGAAACAAAGTGATCAAAGATTGGTGTTGGCATAATACTTCTGAACTCCTCATTGCTTCACTTACAATTAAGGAATAATTCAGTTGAATGCAACTTAAATTTTTAAGAGTTCATCAAGATAAGTTTGGAATTATATAGCCTACATGCCACAATCGAGAGTCAGATCCTCTGTATGACTTTAGGTTCATGTTCCATTGCTTGTGATATCACATATCACATATCCTGATACAGCATAAGTACCTGAGTACAATAATAAAGACGACCTCTTTTTCCGCCTCTAGTTCTTGGAGGTGACTTGAATGCAACAGCTTCTCGTACCACTTGATTTAAAATCGCTGTTGATAACCTCCTTGATCTCTCTTTTTCAACCATAGCAGCAGCCATAATGATCCTATAAAATAAAAGAAAATGTAAAATTAAACAATGCACGCAAAATAAAAACTTAGCACCAGTAAATTACCTCTGCTGTAAGACTTGATATATGAAGGCAAACTGAAGACTTAACATCAATCAAATATCTCTTCTATACAAAATTTGAACATAAAAGGTTTTCCTCTAGGGCAGTAAGTTGGATGACAGATCCTACTGAAGTTGATAACCAGTGCAATAAAACTGGCACTTCTCAGAACTGTGATAGCATGTAATTGTTGTTCTGAACAGAGTGCAATGAAAAATGAAGATTCATCCAGCATATAATTCCTGATAACAGAGGAGTGCAGAGATGCTGTGTTTTGCTCCCTCAGCATTCTCTTGTCACTGAATATAGGATAAATTCTTTCGCTGGCTATGTAAGGGTCGAAGTATTGATATGATTCACTCATTCAGTCTCATCATCATTTGGTTGGGGGGGGGGGGGGGGGGTGTTGTGTTTGTTAATGCGAATGAATTGAAAGACAATTTTTTGGCAAAGAAGATTAACAATTCAAAGCCACAACCGTGAGCTTTATAAGAGATCTTGCATTCGCATCCCGAATTCTAATTAGAAACATACTTTTCAACACTATGCCCTTGTATTGCTGTTGAGTACACAATGGGCGCCCAGTTAAGAATGCGGAGCTTCTCCCTGACATCTTCCTCATAGTGTGTAGCAGTTTGGTGATTCTTACTGGGTATTGTGTCCCATTTGTTCACAACAACTAGGCAACCCTTCCCTTCTCTTTCTATCTGTTCAGCAATCTTGAAATCCTTGGAAGTTAAAGCCACGATAACAGAGTCAACAAAAATACACTTCAAAAGAACACAAGGAACAGAAAAATAAAATAAAATTGGACAAGACGGATAAAATTCATATGATAGTCAACAATAATGGAATTTCAATCAAAAAAGCTATTTTGCTAACACCCCAATATGAAAATAAAAAAACTGCTTTTCATTAAGTAACACAAGATTCTCCGCCTTTCCACTCCCCAAAGCCGCTTAGAAACTTCAAATGTTCACAAGGGTATTCAGAAGCCAAACATATAAACACACCCACACATACAGATGCACGCTCAACTGTCTGCCATGAAAATCTCAAAAACTCTGATTTAGGATGTCAGCATCAATTGGTGTTATTATAAAACATCATAATACCCATAAATCCAAAAACATTCTCAACATAATTCACTTTCTTGCTCAATGATAACTCCATTCATAAAGATCAACCTAATAGCAAACTCTGTGCACAAAATTACCTGTTCTGTAATGCAGGCCATAGCCTCAATGACAAGGGCCACAACATCAGAACGACGAACGGCACGAAATGCTCGATTCACAGATAGAGCCTCAGTGGTGTTACCTGATGAAGCTACAGCTGCTCTCTTTCTGATACCAGCTGTATCTATAAGGCGAAATTTCTGCAAAACATGACACTTATATATAGCTTGCCAATACTTTCACTTGTCAAAGGTAAAATTCAATGCTTCTTATTCTGATTCTTTCCAAGAGTCCTGTGCCATTAAATGATGAGAAATATGATGCAGGGACCATCTTCTGAGCTACCCTGCTCTCTGGGATTTAAGTGTCCTATAAACTAAATAACATTGGAGAAGAAGACACTATATGCTTATGGTTAAAAGAAAAGATCAGCAATCCGTAGACCTGGCTTGTTGTTTCTACTCTGAAGGAAAAACGAGAGGATTTACATGAGGATATTTAGAAGTTTCTGTCTTGTGAGTTCACATTGTCAACCTTCCCTTACTTTGAACTTGGTGAAAAAGTACAGCATGCTTTCTAGCTACTTAAAATGATCAGAACTTTTTCCTAGTGTAATTTCAATATCTCTGATCAAGCAAACATCATTTTACATATGAACACACACACACACACACACACACACACACATTTATTTTGGTTTTCTGAATAGAGACTAAGTTGGGTGGATAGAAACTTTCATAACAATCATGTTAATACAGAAAGGCAGCAAGCATAAGACATTATTAAAGACTATGAACTAACCAACCTGGCCATCTGATCCAGTAAATTCAGTGTCTATGGCATCACGAGTGGTTCCACTGATTGGACTGACAATCGTCCTGTCCTCCCCAACCAAAGCATTCAAAATACTACTTTTACCCACATTTGGTCGGCCAACTATGGCAATAGCTGGAACATATTCTTCTATATCAAGGTTCTCTGTCTCCTGCAAGGGATCATCAATAGAATAATCAATATTTTTTCCCATTCATTTCTGTTAACAATAGTTATTTGAACATGTCGAAGAAAAACCTTGATAGTGTTCCCAAGTAATAAAGAACATAGTGTTGGGTTACAAATCAGAAAAATAAGTAAAAAATAAGACCAAATATACTTGTTTAGGCTCAAAATTCAATGGTTTAAGCTTTTATGTCAAGACTGGATGCTATGCTCAGGTGACTTGTAAGCAGTACTTGGTATAGGGGTAGCTTCTAGTGTTAAACCAGCAATGCAAATTTTGAGGAATTCCAATAGAGTAAAACCAAGAACCTGGCATCGAGCTTCACTAGGTAGGCTTTCAATAGAAAGGATTGCAGAAGCAAATGAGCCTATATTTGGGTCCATTTTTTAGGGGCCAGCAAATGATGGAATCTCTGGCTGGCATGTGTGGCACGCAAGGTGTCTATTAAGAGCATCTTTTAAGCAAAACTTGTGATTGCAACTGATCACATGAATAAGAAGTTGCAAAGAGTCTACTAAACAGCAGGGAGATCAGATCCAACATCCCAGGAGAGGAAGGAACATGGAAGAAGGGAAGAAAATTGCTAGGTGTTCCCATGTGAACAAGAATTATTGTGTTTGGTGTTCGTAAAGGATAACTAATATGGCTCCACATGTTCATACAAGTTTAAAACTCAACCTTTAAGATTTAGGTTAAGATTAGATTCTATGCACTAACATTAAAGAAAAATCTCCTCCGGCAAACTATTCAAACTCACTCGCAAGCAACAAAGCTATCTTAGAAGACTTCCAAAAACAGAACAAATATTACTTGATGAGCAAAGTTTGGTAAAAGTTGTCCTACAAAGCACATTGCTCAGTCAGCTAAAAGCATGGGAAGCATCAGGAATCAAATTCTCATAGCATTAAAATGGTACAAAATGAAGCATCTCTCCTCATGGTGCAAGGGAATTCACCTCAATTTTTTCCAAGTGCGAGCAGACGGAATCAAGAAGCTCCCCAGTTCCACTCCCAGATATAGCAGATATGGGAAGGGGTGAAAATCTAGTAGATCAAGGATATGAGAATACACAGTTAACACCAGATGCCAAAAAATAATCAAAGTGATCATATATACTCTGTTCAAGCTAATCAAGCCAGTTTTTATGTGCTGCACTTATAGATACAGATGTATAGTATATAGCTGTAACTTCTAATGGATCAAAAATATAGTAAATGGTATAGTGAAGTCATTAATGTCAGCCACCCTCTCTCTTTCTCACTCTCTCATTTTTGGGGGAGGAACATAGTTTATAGTAACTATATAATAGATGTGTAATACTGTAAATGATAAGAGTGTAGTCATTGATTTCACCCACCCTCCTTCCCTCTCTCCCTCCCTCCTTTGTTCTTTATAGTGTTTGCTTGAAGGATGTCTAAAGTTCGTCGCAATCCCTCTTCCCTTTATTTATGAAACAGAGAAACTTTCCATGTCTGCATGACCTATACACCAGATCAATTATAAACATTCATACGTGACTGACATAAAAGAAACAAGTTACTGCTCACCCCATAGCCCAGAACTCTGATGCTTGTATGATTCCTTTACGAGGAGATTCACACTTGTTGACAGCAAGAAGAATACATTTGTGTGAATAGTTCTTACGTAGCCAATCCCCTATTTCAACGTCCGCTGCAGTTAGACCTGCCTGTTAATAGTTCATTATAGACTGCCCACAGTGAACAAGACTTGCACTCTAGCACACTAATTTAGTAGTAGGGAAAAGAAATTTCCATAAAATCTACAATTGAAAAGTACTAGACAATGTAGTTTCCCGATGTTTTTTAGTCGTAAGAAAAGAGAGAAAACCCTTGACTTTAGCTAGCAATTCAGAGCAGCTAATCCACACACAATGTAATTAAAAACCTTTTGCCACAGTTCATAGAGAAGAAGATCATTTTTCAGGATACCATCTTAATTTTTTCTTCTTTTGCTATTTTTCCTAAGACTAGCAAGTTGCATACATATTATTGCACAGAAATGTTCTATCTGGACTTGGTTACCAACATTACCATTATCAGATAATCCAGGATTAGTTTAGTTCTTTTAAAATTCATTCAAGCATGTTGATATCTGACACCCAGCGATAAAGTAATTTTTGAAACCTCTTGAAGCACAAACGCTGCTCGAAGAATTATGCGTTTGATTAATCACGCAAAATCGATGAGATAAATAGGCACAACTTCCAATTTTTCATAGTACCAGTAGCACCATGAAGAACCATACCTGACCATCAACAAGAAATATGATGACAGATGACTCTTCCACAGCAACAGTAGCTTGTCTCTCAACCATGGAAGGCATCCTTGCAACAGCAGCCTCTCTGGAGGCAAGAGGAATCCCCTCCATGCCAATGGTTGTCGATATAGCTAGTTCTTCCATAACATCATCCTGAGACTTTGAAATTGTAAGTACACCTCCAGTATCCACTACCATAAATTCATAGTCTCCCCAATATGATCTACCATACAAACGATCCCTGGTAACACCAGGTTCATCAACCACAATGGCTTTGTTCCCCTGCAAACAGGCAATTCGAGTAAATGAAGCTTTGCTCCTAAAAGTAAAAGAAATCACAGACAAGTATTGGAATAACTCATATAATTACATTTTCAGGCTACAGCATATTTGAGTTTCAGTTTGGCAAAAGAAATTGTACCCAAGGCTAACGATACATACCCCAACAAGACGATTAAACAGTGCTGATTTACCAACATTTGGCCTTCCAACTATTGCAACCCGTGGAAGAAGATGATCAGGAATCTACAAAAAAATTAATTGGCAGGAAATCAACACATAAATTAAAATCTCTCACAATCTACAACCTATTGTGCCAAGATGAACAAAGTTAGATTGATTCTTTATGTAGCATTTAAGACATCTAGAGGTCTACAATTTAACAATAGTTTCATATGATCAAATATATTCTCCTACTTTCTTTAACAATTATCAAATCCTCACTTTTTGGTGATAATCATGCGGCCCAGCCATGACAACGTAATTTCAGTGAACCAAGTACCAGGTGGAGAAAATGCCACGTTTTATGCTGGCAGGAACTTCACTTACAGGTCAAAAGCTTTAAAATCTAGAAACCATGTGAATTTACAAAATCAATTACACAGAGATAGTCACTATCATTTCAACATCTGTTTAATCATATGCATATGCAGTGTTGTGCAAAATTCACTGTATTTATCTGTATTCTTTCCTTCATTTTGAATCAACTAAAATAAGAAGAGGACAGATCCAGAAGACACTAAAAGAGAACAAATGAAGATCAAGACAAGAGTCTCATTTACATTGCTAATGGTATTTGTGCGCCTCTTCTGCTTTCCCCGAGTTTCCTTTTGATTGGAAACTTCATCTTCTGAAATCATCAAGGATATATGGGATGTCAACATCGAAACAAAATGCACAAAATCTCCACAGGCACCATTTCAATTTGTTACATATAACTTGTCAAGTCTTGTAGGAATCACAAAATCACAAAGGTGCTCCTCCACTTAACCTTTCTAACCTTAATTCTTAAAGCAACATGATCTCTGAACATATCCCTCCTCATAAACAACTTAGTTTATTGTCACAGTTTATGTATTCATTACCACTCATACCGGTTTTCAATAGTATAACGAGAGAATATCTTGGAAGGAAATGATTCAAGATTGCAAGAGAGAAACAAAAGCCACAAGCAAGAGTACACATAAAGCATGCTCTTTCCATCTCAGCGTCGGTTTCTCACCATTACTGGCAACGCAGCCGTTTAACAATAAAAGAAAAACCCAAGAAAAGGGTCAAGAATTCGAAGAAACGAACCGATTTTCAGTTCACGTGACAAGGAATCAGAGAACTCCTTCACGACTTGTTTGGCCTCGCGCTCAAATTCTTGGACGTCAAAACTCTCCGCCTCCTCGTCGTCGGATGACAATTCTTCTTCACCAAGTTCAGTATCTTGTTCGTGTTCACTATCTTCCCTGATCTCTGCCAAAAAAAAGTCCTCTTTTTCTGTGTTTGTGGAGAAATGGGTAGCGGACAAGGGAGCGAGAAATGGCCTCCGCAGGTGAAGCTGGCGGTGGCGGTGGGTGGACAGAGAGAAGGCAGTTGGAGAAGGAATAGATTTTGATAGAGGAGAGAGTAAAGAGCAATTCTTACAGAAAGGAATTGAGGCACATATGTCCAATGACAACATTTCCGCTCTCCCTGTGTGGGTTTGTGTGGGTGATTTAACGGGGGAGAAGAGGCGCTAAGGTTTATCCTTTTCTTTGCTTCTTTCTATATAAAGATATAAAAGCTACTGCCGCAGATATGTCTCAAGTCCTGAACTCTCAAGTACAAGGATTTTCCGCAGCCCCCGGGAACACGATTACTCAACCCATTTTGGCAGTTTTAAAACCGCGACTTCAGACCCGGCAACGACTGCTACTGAAATCGTTAGTTTTCTTCAGAAAAATATAGAAACATCAACAGTAACCCATAACATTTTACCTTCTAATCGAGAAAAGTCCCATGAATAAATCTAATTTTAGATATGGTAACAAATTCGAGATTTGAGAGTTATTAACCGGCTCTTAATATTTGTAGTTGGGGTATTATTTTTCATAATTTGAAAAAAAATCAATAAAATTCATCATTTAAGTTTGTAATTAATTCAAAAATATATCGATACAATTTTTTTAATTATTTTATAAGAATAATACATTTATGTGTAAAGATGGTTAATAGAAATTATATTATCTAATAAATTTATCTATATATATATATATCCTAAAAATAAAAAAATAATTTAATACAATGTAATCTTATTAAATAAGAATAAAATTTGAGAATAAATTTTATTAATAAAAAAATCAGAAAATCTAGTTATATTACTATATATAAAGTTATCATGTTTTATGAAAATATCGTGTTTTATTCGATTTCTTTTCAAAAATGCTGAGAATTTTGTTACTATATGTTCAGATTTATTTGAAATCTAAAAGAAATATGCAACTTTAGTTGTAGATAAATAATTTCTGAACAAATTTGCTGAAGCTTGAAAAATTTAATTAACTCTCTACATATTTGCTAAGTCTACTGGCTACACCCAGAGCACGACTAGCAGTGGCCATAACAAATACAGAAAACTGAAAGGAATTCAAAGTTCAAAAAAGGAGCTCACAAAGCTCACCAAATGCTGTCGATGTTATTCCTAGAAATTTATTCCCCTTTTCAATTGGTGTGTGTAATGGTACAAGTAATAGAAGAACCTACATCCCTTAAGCCTCCCCCAACTTCCCACCAACCAGACTGTGACTTTAGTAGCAGTAAAGTTTCTATTGAGAAGACCTGAAGCTTCATTTCTACCGCATACAGGGTGTTCAATCTCACATTATGCTACGGCCAGCAAATCAGATACAGATGAAACTTTCCCCCCAAATCCTCCAAGGCAAACTATATCTCTACGCTCAACTCCCAGAACATGTTTGGATACAATAAACCCAATGATGCTGAAGTTTGGCTCGTCTAGACCCTGATGTCAGACATCCCTGAAGACAAACAATAATGTTCCCAGTAGTGCGGATTTCAAACTCAATCAAACTGAACTTTATAATTTCTAAAGGCACTGTGTGTTTGCACAGATCTAGAACACCTGTGAAAATTTGTCTAGGAGCTGCTGCAGCCATTTTACTGGATAATTAGAACTTGTCATTCTTTGAGATACCATTCTTTCATTGGAAGCAGCTTTTTCACAATTGACTGATGTTAAATTAAGCTTCACCTCACATTCTTTATGATCAGATTCCTCCTCTTTCCTACTCTGTGCTATCACTTTAATTTTTACTGGCTTCCCTAGCTTTGATTTATCTTTCATTTTTGCAATCTCAAGAGCCCTAGCACAAACAGGAAAGCCTTGATCGTCCCATGACTCCAAGATCACACCAGATCCAATGCAGGTTGCCTCCTTGTAGAAGGCAGCAAACTGCCCAGCTGCCAGACCTTGATCATCTTCACATAATTTGACAACTGCAATTTCATGGCCATTTCCATCAACTTCTATAGCCAAATCACAACTGTAAAAACCAGGTCCATGCCGAACCTGAAAAGGTTCAAAATCCACTGATCATAATGAACTTATGTTAACATCTCAAAGTTCTGCTCTCAAGCATGCCATAAAAGCTCGTGTATACAATTTCTATATCAGTCGTAAGAAGAACCTTTCTGCAGGATAAATCAATATTATCCAAGAAATTTAAGCATCTTGCAAGATTTCTGTTCATGCAAATGGAATATAATTTATCACTAGTGTAGGCCAAGAAATCCTTAAAGCCATTTAGTGACTAAAGAAAGAGAAATTCCTAGGACATTAAGGTTGCATCAATGTAAGAAGAAAGAGAAACATAATCAACTACAGAAACTACTACTACCTCAATATAGAAGAGGAATACTCAGAATCACAATAAGTCAATAACTAAGGTCTGGAAACACTTTTTCTTTCTGTATGAAAGCTTAAGATAAATTCTTGAAATCCTAAATAAAACATGCACAAATATATAAACATGTGTATGTATAGTTACAATAATTAATAACAGCAGCAATAACAATAATAACAACAATAATAACAGTAATAAAAATATTTATTATACTGAAGCCTTTTAACCTCAAACTGCCAGGCAATAAATTTAGTACAAGATACAATATTTTTTCAAATAAGAGACTACATTACGAATTCTTTTTTTAAAAAAGTATTTAATCAAACTGCTTCTTAATCTACTTTCATGATTAAAGACTTTTTACAATCATGGCGTTCTGAATGCATCACTTTATCATTTTCTGTTCAAAACTCATAGCTGCCATGCATTGCAGTTTAGTTTATTTGAAAATGTAAGTCTTTAAATCAGATTTGGGTGCTTTCTTTTTGATATATTTGGATGTTCAAGAAATTTATCTGAAAAGGTTCTTTCACATTTATTTACATTCGAAATAAAGTTAATCATAGTAATTAATTAAAAGGGCAGTTGTCTATTTCATTTTAACACAGTTCAATTACTTACAAAATATTTTCATGAACACTCTCTTTCATATCTTGTCCTTTAACGACATCAATTCATTCTCATATATCTCAACATTAGTTTTGCCTAAATGAGCCTAAAACTGAATGATCCTTCATCCTCCTAGTAGGGGGGTGACAGCCTAATGTACATTAAAGTGTTCATGAATACAGACAGAAATAATACCTTGCATTGGAGCTGAGTGATCTGCCTTGGAGGAGAACCATTGAACCATCTTAAGGATCCAACACGAAATATTCGCCTTTTTTTGTCAACTGAAAAGTAGTTTCTTGATACAAATACTACATTATTTTCCACATCTTTCTCCACAACATACCTATATAATAACCAAGCAAATGATAAGAAATCTCTACTACTACATGTGAATGAGAAGGAGTGACTATAACGTTATATGGTTAAGGTCATTGGATAAAGAAGATTGTTAGCACTAAACTAGTACATGGTGATAGTAAGAACTCATGCATAAGACATACCAAGGTCCACCAGGAAGACGTAATCCTTGACGCTGGCCAATTGTATAGAACCAAAAGCCTCGGTGTTTCCCAAGGAAGTCTCCCGTCTCAGCTTCTAATATCACACCTTCTTCCTCCCCAATGTGTCTTGCAACGAATTCACTAAACTTTATCTGTAACCCAATCACATATGCATATTTAGATGGTAGAAGTTTAAGTACCCTGAAAAGATTTAGAAGGGTAAGTCTTGTGTTCAGGAGTATTGCCGACGAAACTTGTTGACTCAAACTGAATTAAAATTGAGACTATTCAGTGTTTCATCAAACCAAGCCATAATTAATCAAGTCTTTACACAACAAATGTAACTCACAAATTACTGCAATTATAATTTCTACTTAAGCATAAATAAGCAAATTTAATTGCTCTAGAAACTACACAGTTCTCGCATCCTGCTAATCTTCATACATTTGCACATTAATGGTGGCAAACATACCTTTCCAAGAAAGCATATCCCTTGCGAATCCTTTCTATCTTGGTTCGGTAACTCAAATATTTTGGCAAGTCTGCGAACTTCTTCCTGAAAATGGTCATGGAAATGTAATTATGTACTAACAATACATGCCCAGGCCAAAATAACGTAAAGGAAATATGGAGAGTCTGATACATCCACAATGACTCCATTTCGTGAAATCATAACTTGCCAATGAAAATGGAGAAGCACTATGATCAGCTGCCAGCAAAAATAAAAGAGTGCATGCGTCTGTTTATATGGCCGCACAAAATTCCCAACTGACCTTTCGGATACATCCAAGAGGGAAGATAAGTCCTTTAAGCTGTGACTGTGAAAGATGTGAAAGAAAGTATGTTTGATCCTTAACCTGTAACACAGAAACCGTAGGTGTGAGGGCACCCAAACACCATTGAGAATATGAAGATAACTGTCACAAACTTTAAGAAAAGCTTGTGCTACTCTCATGTACCATATCTTTTGACAATTCCAAAGTAGAAGGCTCATCTTTATTACCACTATCTGGGTGAACAACCTTTGCATAGTGTCCAGAGGCGATGAAGTCAAATTTCATACTACCTACGGCATCCACAAATGCACCTATAACCAAAACCAACAACCAACCTATTGATGAATTATGTGATAATGAGTGAGTAGAACAATATACAAGGGGATTTAAAAACAGACCAAATTTTATTCTTGTATTGCAGAGGACATCTGGATTTGGAGTGCGGCCATATCGATACTCATCGATGATATATGATACCTGAAACATAAAACTACAACTATCATTCCTTTTCTTTGAGTCATTTTATTTGGGGTTCTTTAAGAGTTAGGGGTGTTTAAAAGTGCAAAGTAATATGGGTATGTATAAGGAGTAAGGACGAAAGTGGATTTGACGATTTATGGTAGATATATAGAAACTTGAAGAGGGATGTTCAAACCACAGTATCTGGTTTCAACCAGTGTATCTCATTTAAAATTCTACGGTCTACACAAACAAAGACAGACATTAGAAACCTCTCAAACTATTGCCAAATACATTAAGGCACACGAGAAAACATGGCAAAGAGAACTAGCTCAGCCAAAGGAAAAGAAAGCAAAGGCAATTCGAAAAGTTGCAGCGAGTGAAGTGAGAAGGGTTAATGGCAAGATTGGTATGCGGGAATGGAGTGGGGATGGAATGGGCATTCCCAAGTCCATTCCCATTCACATGATTGGTATAATTTAGTGATAGCAATATTCATTCCCATAGGAATCCCCATTCCAAAAGTATGGGTTAGCAATTCCCTTTCTCCCATAGGCTTAACTATTCCCAAATAATCACGAATAAACTCATAATTTTTTTGATAAAATTATCCTTCTAAACATGATTAAAGTGTTGCATAAAACTTGAGATCAGACCCATCAAAATTTTTATGAATCTCAATACGAACCTGCTCCGAACTCGAGATCTATCGGTTTGGACCCGCTAGACCTATTTTATTATTTTAAAAATATTAAAAAATATTTTTAAAAGCAATATTACCATAACTTTCTATATATGAGAAGATAATGTTACTAATTAAAACTTGATATTTTATACTTTAATTATTAAAAAATTAAAAAAATCAAATATATTTATTACTTTTATATATATAAGCATAAACTATTAATTAATTTTATATTATTAAATATAAGAGTATAATATTTATATTTTAGTATATATGTATACATATATTTTAGTAAAATATATGTACAATATTTTAACGGAGCGTATTCAGATCATATCCCAGTCTAAAAATTAAAATTCAAGACTTGCTCCGAGACTCATTTATTGATTTTTTGTATTTTTTACAAAAAAAAAATATGTTAGTGTAAAATTTTATCTTATATATATAAATATATATTATTTAATACCGATTAAAATAATAACATACCCATTTATGCACACCATATCGAATATAATTTTATTACAAAAAATTTCTACTAAAGGGAAATTTGGTCCTTAAAATTATTTTATTCCATTCCTATCATTTATTCTGATTACCAATCATGAGATTGAAATCAAGCAATAAATGAAGATTTTATTCCTTTCTCATTCCTTGTACATATCAAGCAAAAGAATTATTATACTCATATCATTCTTTTCTTATCATTATTCCATTCCTACCTAATTCTATTCATGCATACTAATCACCCCTTAAAGGTAATACTAAATTGCAAATGTTTTCACAATCTTGAAAATTTTAGTTTATCCAATCCTCACCCACCCCAATCACGCACCAATGCAAGGTGTTAGCAAGGCTAAAAGGATCTAATATTGTTCAACTTAGATTCATGCCAGCGACATATTTATTATGAGAATCATGCTGATTTAGTAGAACTTAAGGAAGCTGCATAAGGAAGAAAATGGAAAAATATTCACCACATTATTCCAGTATTCATCTGTCAAATGCACAACTTCCAGAGGTACATCAACCTGCAATACACTATGAACTAAATTTAGTAAAAACATTTGACTGTAAATGATAAAACTGGGTGAGGCTAAATTACTAAAACTGCATTTGAGAATATAGACCTCAAATTACATAATACAAATTTGACATTTGTTTACGCAGATGCATCACGCTCATGAAAGGATAGCCCACTAGCGTGTCTTGGTCACAAGGTACTGTCCACGTCTAACTTCAGATTTTGCAGATTGAAATACTTGATTACTGTCATTGACTATTCCATCATACCCCACAGATGTAATGTGACATAATAATAATGGTCTAAAGGCATCTTTGATACAGTAGTTTTGGCTGCTCGTATATGTCACAAACAGAAAAAAACAAACAAACAGGGGAGTGGTTCACCATTTCAAATGTTGTAATTGCCACGAGCTGAAAAGTCAACATTAGTGAATTTACCCTTACAACATGAGGAAATAAATCCAAGATACTAGAAATTCAAGGAGGGTTCACAAATCCACATATGGCCAACATACAAATGGAAGATTCATATACATAACCTGCTCACAAACAGCTTTTGCATATTTCAAATCTTCTTCCCATGGGCATTCAGACCAGAAGTTCTCAAAGTCTTCCTACAATAGAATAGGTATCACACAATAAGTAGAGTTTGCTGTTTTCAAGTAGCATGACAAATAAACATAACGCTACGGATTTATACATATGGGAATCTAATAAGTGAATTCCACTGGATTCTCGAACCTTGTGCTCAATAAACTAAATGTGTGCATATACAAGCGTGCAGGCATGACAAATTAAAATCAAGAACAACACCAATTAGGTATTGACCAAATGGTAAAGCTGAGGCCCGAGACTGTAAAGAGGTCTTGTGTTCGAGTCCCACCTATGTGTGGATAGTTGCCGAGGTTAATAGTAGTTTATTTTGTTAAGTTGTATGCTTTGATTTAGAGTTGTTGATTAATCATTGATAACAATGTATTTGATCGATCGTCTGAAAAAAAAAAAAAGTCTAGAACTACCCAGAATTGGATAAATACTGTGTGTAAACATAGTAAAATATACTTAATAGCAAATACCAGAGCATTGCATTAGCGGCGGCAGACAAGAAAAAAATTATGAAAAAAAGCAATATTCAGAGTGCAGCATCAATTCACTATATAAGTATCATAAAACCGAACAGAATGCAATACTTGGAACCAGATTTTGAGGTAGAAAGCGGTGCAGGAATGACCGGCGGCGTGAAGTAGGCGGAGGGAAACGCTGCTGTCGACGCCGCCGCTGAGAAGGACGGCCACTTTGAGAGGCTTCTTTTCTGGCAAGGAGCACGACAAGTACCCAGGGTCTATCGTTTTCGCGGCGGACGAATTTGATGATAAAGACGAGGATTCTGATTCTACGGCTGTGGCGGAGAGAGAAGAGAGTGGCCTGAGAGTCGAAAAGAGCAGCTGAGATTTGGCAGTAGAGAGAGGAAGAAAACGTCGGAGAGGGGGGGTTTTGCAGCGGAGGGGTTTTGGTGGGAAGTAGAGAGAGAGAGTGGACATGACTGTCGTCCTCAACGGCATTGTCGTTTCGTTCAAGCTTTCTTTCTGTGGATATTTGAGAATTACAAATTCCCCTAAATTCAACCATTCATGGAAGAAACAAAAAAAAATAAAAATAAAAATGCTGTTAATTACTTAATTTAAGAGCAACTTAAATGAGGTGGTCTAAATTTGCTTTTTAGCCGCAAGGAGGTTTGAAAATTGTTAATTAAATTATAAGAATTATTCATACAAAATAATTTAACAAAAAAAAAACATATTACAATTTACATATAAAAATTATTTATTATCATCAAAATTTTGAACTTATCTATATACAATTAAATAAGAGAATTGAGATTGGCTCTCCAAATATGATTTGTGTGTTTGGGCCTTGTAGTTAAATTTTTTAGCGGCCCAATCAGTGAATGTATGCGGATCGAGCTCTTGCGCCACTGGTCCCCATTGGTTCGGTCCAATGCTTAAAGGCCTCATTTGGTTCAATAAAGGAGAAAAGGAATTGAAAACGAAAAGGGGAATGAAAAATTTATATTTAAATACTTTCTTGGTACAATGATTTTTTTTTTTTTTATCATTTAATTCTTTTATTTCATTTTTTGTACAATATAATAATTAAAAATATTAAAATAAATTTAAACACTAATTATCAACTGATGAATTAAGATTAAAAACTTCCTCAGCGATGCTTCAACTACTAAGCAAAAAGTAAAAATAAAAATAAAATATTTTCTGATGCCAACTTGAAATAAAATATTCAATGTGGTGGAGCTCATTGGATTAATGGTAGTAGTGGTGGCCACAATTTTTTTTTTTTTTTTTTTTAGACGACGGTCTTTGAAAAAGAAGAAAATAAATTATTTATTTTAGCGGAAGACAAATACGATAAAATATATTAACGGAAAATTATATTATGAATAACACAATAAATAAAATTAAAATTAAAATTAAAAACTTTTAATATTTTTAAATTTTGTACTTTCATTTTTTTCACCCAACTTTGGTCCAAAGAGGCAAGGGCGTTTTAAAATTCTCATTTGTTTTCCACCAAAATTATTTAAAAAATTATATTTTAATTTAATTGAAATTAAAATGGAATAATGTCAAAATTCTCCAATTTCGTGGAATCTCTCTCTCTCTCTCTCTCTCTCTCTCTCTCTCTCTCTTGTTTTTCCTAAATTTTCCACGAAACCTTTTAGTTTTTTATGTTTTTTTTTTTTTTCACTTCTTTTAATTTCTCTCAAATTTTGTATGTTTTCATTATAATGAAATACATAGAATTCTTAATGTCGCAATTCACACGTTTTTAAAAATAATTTATTTAGTTATAATTAATAATTTTACTTCAAAATCTAGTAATACTATATATCTCTAATGCCCAGATACCTACATATAGTTGATTTAATAGCTAGTACTGCAATATAACTCACATAACGAACTTTTAAGTATTATTATCACATTTCTCGAAAGGTAATTAGTATGGTTGATTGAATTTTTTTAAAAAAATTATGATGAACATGCTCATATTGCATAAGCAATATTTTTTATTTGTCATTATTATTTTTGTATGTTTCTTTCATTTTTAATTTTTCTCATCTTTTTGAAACATTTTTGAATTTTTTTTAATATTTAACTACTCAAAACTATCCGAAAAATAAAACTTTAATCCATGATTTGAGGTTATGATAGGTTTTTTTTTTGTGAGCCACTAGTTTTTAATTTATACCAAAATTTTGGAAAATATTAACCGAATGCATAAGGGAAATTGAAAAGGATAAAATTGAGAACAAACAAAAACATACCATTAGGAATCTTTAATTGTAATGTATATTAGGTTTTAAGAACTCTATTTCACTATAATAATTGCTTTTACAAATTTAACAATGTTAAAATTTATATAACTGGTAGGCGCAGCCGCGCTCCTCCTCCTCCTCCTCCTCCTCCTCCTCCTCCCCCTCCCCCTCCCCTATTCTAACTCCATATAATTTTAAAATTAACTACATAAAAATTTAAATTTATAATAAGTTTTTCATATGAATTTATTAAATTTTATATTTTGCCCCTCTATAAATAATAAAATTTTATTTAATATAGTTGAAAATATCTTTCTACCATTATTCTTTGTAAAAAATTAAATATCACCCTCCAGCCCCGAATTTCTAACTCCGTTTCCAGATGTATAGAGTGTGAATAAGGATTGGATTAATTAAGAACTTCTGTACCAAGGCATATAGATTCTCAACCTTGCACGAGTTACAGATGTGACTTACAAATCCAGAAAAGGGGTTGGAGCCGGACATTGTTGCTCTTTTTATATTATTGTTTACTCTGTCAAAGAACTTTGTTCAACTTGAACTATAATTTGTATATGTCTTAATATATTGTAAAACTATTTAAAAAATAAAAGTTACTGTTATTTATGTAGAAGCTAGTTCTTCGATGTATTCAAGAAATGTTTGTCTTGTAGGTTTAAAAAGTCGTCATTTAACAATTAAATGTATATTTATATTGAAATTAAATATTCTTTGCAATAATATAATAGCCTTAAATACACAAAGGAAAAAAAAATTATATCAGTTCGGATCTTATATTGCAACTTTTTGTTGCATCTTATATTTTATTTAATACATACACGTCGTATGAATAAAATATTTATTTAAATATATACTTAAAATTAATCATATAAATATAGTGTGCATATATTATATGCAACATAAGATGAAACTCATAATTGAAACAAATGATGAAAGTTAAATTATAAATAAACAAAAATCAACAAACTCAAGGTTTTACGATTGAGTTGAATCGATCGGTGGGGGGTGGGGGAGATCTAGGTATTATATTGAACAATCACAAGCACGAGGTTAATTATATAAGCCCTTAATCATCAGTTTGCGGGGGGGAGGGGGGGGGGGGGGTGCATTCATGCCGATGAGCTAAAAAAGCAGGATTGCTTATTGTGGAGGGTAATCAATTTGCAGAGGGACATGTCTTGCACGGGATAACAGTAGACATAAAGCATCAAAAAAGTCGAAACCTGTTGCAGTACTTCAATGTCTTCTCCTCATATTTTCTCCTGTCCTAATATTTGATTAATTCATTTGTACATTAAATGTTTTTTTTTTTTCTTTAAACCCGAGCCGAAACATGTATTCGGATGCTTCGTTTTAATCTTTCAAAAATTTAAAAAATAAAATAAAATTGTCCCACTATTAATTATTTAATTTCTTCCAAGAACTAAAATTTAAAGGCTGGCAAATCGTGCTTGCTTAAATCAGACTTCACTTTCTATTTCATTGTTTCCTTTGTTGGATACCTTTTTTCATACATAAGCAACAGAAATATATAGTTTATATTATTTGATACCATGCAACGTGTTTAATGTTGATTGCAGAGTTGGGCCCATCCGTGGAAATTTAAGCAAAGGAAAATGACCAATGAATGTGTTCAGCATGTAGTCAGTCCACAACTTATATTGATCTTGATGTATATAAATTAAGGAATCTTGATCTTGGTAGTGTCGATAATAACAAAATCTGTCTATTTTAACTTTCCACCACACACACATATTATATATCTTTATACACCATAGTTAGATTGAATTATAATATATATATATATATAATTCAATCTAAAAATGGTAGTGTCAATATCAATTAATTTATGAAGTTGGTTTAGTGTTGTTAATTTATGAAATTAATTTGGTTACACAACATAAGTTATAAAGCAAACAAGTTTACTACATGGTTCTCTCATGTGGGAGCAGATAAATTTTTATAACAAGCACTCTTTGTCAATATTTTTTTATTTACAGTCATTTTCTATAATGTTTGATAGGAATAGGATTAGATTTATTAGAAATTGACATCGTCAAATTATTGAATTGGTATAATTTAAATGCGTGGATTTGATATTTTCTCTCATTGAGCTATCTTCTGATGAATTTTGGGCCAATTTATTAAGATTAGACCTCAAACATTGCATGATCTAGAATGCTTCAAATTAATGGTTTATAGTTACTAAAATGATGAATTTTGGGCCAATTTATCAAGATTATACCTCAAACATTGCATGATCTAGAATGCTTCAAATTAATGGTTTAGAGTTAGTTACTAAAAAAATTATTAATCATATTTAATGTTATCTTATGTGAGTGAATCTTGATTTTGGACATCTAATATGTATATGGGGTCCTTTCAACTTTCTTTCTTGTCTTCTTTTCTTCAAAAATAAAAAATAAAAAATAAAAAATTCTTCCCTTATGATAGCATATCATATCATATTAATGGGATTTGTCCAATGTGATAAATGATCTTTTTGACCCTATCAACCCTTTTATTACACTTTCAAAATTTTCAGCTAATATATATATGATATATCCCTACCTGCATTATTTGTAAAGGGCTCAACCTTTTCTTTTCCTCTCTTTTTTGCCCTTTTGAGGAAATTCCCATCATGGATTTCCATTTCCATATACTGCACTCCTTTTTTTTGGCTTTATTCATTCATATCTGAGATGAGAGCTAAAAAAAGTGTGAATCTTGTGGCCAGTAGTTCCCAATCAAGCATTAACTGTGACTTGGATGATTTCTATCCCTTAAATTTGGACAAATATATATACGTAACCATGATGTTATGGTATCATGGGCTTTTTGTTATCTTGAGATACACGTGTGGTTGCATGACAAGTTTTAGAGTGAGAAAGAGGGGAGATTATGTGTATTGGAAGCTAAAATCTTGGCTTGGTAACAAAAACAAATTCATGCTATATATCTGTTGTGTATATATGTAGAAAAAATGTGTGTATACAATTTATAATGATTGCCTTGCAAATGAAGAATCTGATGAAAGGGTAAAAGACAAAATATGGAGTCAAAGACAAGACCCGCACCTGTCTCTATCCAAACCGTTTCTGTAGACTCCTCACCAACACCCTCTTCAACTATAAACGAGTATATAGTAATTGGTCTTCAGAATATACATATATATATATATATATCGAATATTAATCTTTTTAAATATTTAAAAGAAATAATAGCCGACAACTTTATTGAACATAAAAGAAAATTAATAATATTCACCATTTTAATTTACAATTTAAATTTTTAGATATAACATATTCATTTACTAATAAATTAAATAGGTCAAAAAAAATCAGAATTAAACTCCATTGTTGAATAGTCTACACTGAAAAATATTATAATGCGTTTACGCTCTTGTTTATATTGATCACAACTAATTATATATATTCGTACTTTACTAGTTTTTATGTATACTGAATAGTATTATTTCCTTGCGTAAAATTATCTTGTGAATTAATGTTCATGTATTAATAGGATCTAACTCAGTGTACTAAGTTTTACAACCCCCAAAACCAATTCCCCGTTTCTAAGCAACAAAACCCCACAACCATCATCACCATCATAATAATCATTTTTCCACTCTGTTGAAGCCTCTTCCATCTCTCTCTCTCTCTCTCTCTCTCTCTCTCTCTCTCTCTCTCTCTCTGTGTATTCCTGTTGTCTTGTCTCTCTATATATCTGACATCACTCCTTCACATCAAAACAGTTGGGGATCAGAAAAGTACTGATCAAAATAAACAACAGAAGGAAAGATACATCAGTACACAAGAATGAGGAAACCGGCTGACCCCTCTGCGGCAGGGAAGAACAACAACAACAACCCTGTTAATGCCCCGAAGCTGCGGAAGGGGCTATGGTCGCCGGAAGAAGATGACAAGCTGATGAACTACATGCTGACAAACGGGCAGGGCTGCTGGAGCGACGTCGCCAGAAACGCCGGCCTCCAGCGCTGTGGGAAGAGCTGCCGCCTCAGGTGGATCAACTATTTGAGGCCTGACCTTAAGCGTGGCGCGTTTTCCCCGCAGGAAGAAGAGCTCATTATCCACCTCCATTCTCTTCTTGGCAACAGGTCAAACCCCCCTTCAGTTTTTGTTTCCTGTTTTTGCATTTTATTGCATGATTAGCGTAATTAATCAGGTATTATAAATTTATAATGGATTTAATAATCAATTTGAGTGCATGATTTTGTGTATTTCTATTTTTTTTTAATTTTTTTGTGGTGATGTGAACAATTCTTTATTATTAATGTACATACACACACGCACAATATGTTATATTGGAATTAGCTAGGTAAATTGCAATCTTTTTCTATTTTTCCTTAGGAAAGTTTTTTATTTTTTTTAATATTTTCAAAATGAATATGCAACGCGAATCTGGATACGTATTTTGTTGGAGTGGCCTCATAAATTATTTTTTCGAACATGTCTACATTAAAAACGTATAATCACACTGTTAACAAGATAAAAACTTGTCAATATATCTATTAAAACTATAATACTACGTTTGCGCATGCATTAAACATCAATGTTTATTTAAGTGTTTGTGAAATTCTTGATCCCGTTTGGTGTGAAGACGAATCGTGTTTTTATATTATATTTTATTTTATATTTCATATTATAAAAGTACGATGAATGATCTAAATTTAAATATATACACTTAGCATCTATAAAAAATGTGTAATAAAATATGAAACATCAAAACGAAATAAAAGATCTGAACTATACCGAAATCAAATATATATAGGATGAGAAAATTTATATTTATTGAATTCATATTCTAATATTACTGACTAATCATATAACAAGCGTAAATTATAAACGCGGTAATTATTGACTAAGAGTTATACTTATATGTGTCTTGTGATTAGTTAGATGCAACCACTTACAGTAATTTAGAATTTTTGGTATGTAGATAAGTTGATTGAAACGAAAACTTCAAAATTACATCAAATGGGGGACCAATTAGTAATTCATGGTAAGTTATCATGACTCGTGAGTTTTGTCAATTAAGTAATCAACTTCCTAATTTACTTCGTGGTGCATGAATACTATATATTATAGAATATCAAAGCATTTGGAGTTGTTATTAGTGAATTGCTCATCCACAATTTTAATTTAGATTTTATTGGGTATTTACTCTATTTTTTGTGTTTATGTAAGAAAATATAATACTCACTGTAAGTATATTTATATATATTGAACGAATAAATACATTCGTATATGTATATATATAGAAATATAGTGTGTATTTATCGTATCCATGTTTTTATTTTTTTGGTACCAATTTTTTTTTAAGTTTTCACACTATTTTTTATGTATATATATTTATCTCAATTTTCTTTTCATCCACAGGTGGTCTCAAATTGCGGCCCGTCTGCCTGGGCGGACCGATAATGAAATAAAGAACTTTTGGAATTCAACAATAAAGAAAAGGCTCAAGATTGCATCTTCTTCCACAGGATCGCCAAACACTAGGGATTCATCGTTAGAGCCCATAGATCATCATGGCATGGGAGAGGGGCTCGTCATGACCACCATGCAAGAGCACAACATCATCATGGGCATGTTCATGGACTCATCTTCCTCTAATTCAGCTAACCTATCATCCTCATCATCATCATTATCAACCATGCATCCCATGGCTTCAATGAGCACCATGATTGATCCCTTTCTTGACCACAGCCTTAATTACATGCCAAGCGAAGGGCTGTACTTCAACGTACAACCGTGTGTTGCACAAGCCACGATTAGTGACACAAGAAGTGTGTATAATCAGAACAACGGGACGACGTTTGGTGGTGCTGATCACCTTGTCGGCATGGAAGGCCATCTCTTCAATATCCCACCTTTAGAGAGCACGAACATCACTGAGGAAAGCTCGAAAATCGAAAACTTAGTCGAGATTAGGAGTGACAGCAACAACAACATTGTTCATAGTATGAGTAACATAGTTAACCAATGTGGGAGTAACATTAACAGCATCAAAGTGGAAAATGAGGAAGGTTTTGGGGGTTATTGGGAAGGAGAAGAAGAACTAAGAGTTGGGGAATGGGATTTAGAGGAATTGATGAAAGATGTCCCTTCCTTTCCTCTTCTTGACTTCCAAGTTGAATGACCTTTAAAACCCTCCTACCATACATCTTTAATTTCCTTTCTTCTTTGTCCTATATCTTACAATCCCATGAATTATTCTTGAAAATTTGAGACTCTTTCCTTCTCCAAAAATGTTGTCCTTAGATAAAACATTGTCAAGATAGCTAGGGTTTATGTTAAAAGGGAAATAAATGCCAATTTGTGGTCTTTTTTTTTTTTTTTTTTGTATAGAATTGTGGAAGTTTTACTTGATGCTGTGAGGCAGTAAAAGTCATGTAGTCTTAGTGTTTTTCTGTTATCCCAAGGAGGCTGTAAAAGTAACAATAATCATAGGGATAAGATGTGAATAGATCATATGTCGGCAGGCATATAACAGTTGGGGGGATTAGTTAGAGAAATGTACTCATTGTGTTAAAATTGTCAAAGATTAATAAAGAATTAGCTAGTGGGCTTATAGAGCATGTAATTATGATCAAAACTGATGATTAAGTAGTGGAATTTTATTTTTTCTTTAATTACTCTCTCCGCGTATTTAATTTCACATGGATTGGGACAACGACGCGTGGATATAAACATTCCAAAAAAGAAAAAAAAAAAAAAAAGAAAAAAGGAATTTACTATTTTAGTTTGTTCTAAAATAAAGATTAGTTTGAGCATATTTGTCACTCCCCAATGAAATGGTTATATGTTTTTATTGTGATTGAGGAATTTCATTGGTAGCCATCATCATGTTTATGGGGAATGGGCATGGTGTGAGGAAGATGATTTTTCCTTGTAATGGGGTTTAATCACTTAGGTGATATGTCTACTTGGATTTAAAATCAGCAAAGAAAGAGTAGAAAGTCAGCATGCTCTTATTGTAGATTTGGACTTGCTAATTGTAACATTAATTGGTTAACCTAAATGGTAGGGTCCTCAATTGATAATCACTTTTTCACTTTGGTTCCAATTTCCAAAGATGGCAACATGGGTAGTTTATATGGAAGAAAATCAGTGTTTGGTGCAAAAAGTAAATGAAAAGTAAGGATCATGACAGGACATATTTGTCCAAATTTAAAATCTGTCTCGTTAAAAACTTCTAAAATTTGAACTCGGATTTACATGGGATATGAATTTGGTGGGTTAAATACTTTAAATCTATTTTATTATTTTAAAAATATTAAAAATATATTTTTTAAAATATAATAAGAAAGTTTTTTTTTAAGAAAATCACATAATTATATAGACATATAAAAAAAAAATGAAGTAGAGTAAATTTGAAAAGAAAAAATCAAAACCCATCTCAAATCCATTATAATAGTAAAAATCTATCAAAATTAACGAATTTAAATTAATCCACCACATTGTTATTTCTATTTGAAAAGCAATGCTGGACAAAGCTAATGACATATTTTACAAGGACGGAGGCAGGGCTGGCATCCCAACCCCCTCCCCCCACCCAAACTTATAATAATATAAATTTTATGTGAAATTATTATTTTAATATAATTGAATCAAAAAAAAAAAAATCAATTTCACAACTCAAAATAAAAATACTTGGTCTCATTCCTGTTATTATATATATATATATATATGTACACACATATACATATGTGTGTGTGAGATATTTTAGACAAGAAGACAAAAGTGAGAAGTTTCGGGGTAGGGAGCCTGATGAAGTGCGTGCTTTTCAAAATAATTTCTTTGATCGTGCCATAACTAACATATGTGACATTTTATTAAATGGGATTTCACTGTATTCAAGTCTTATTGCTTATTTGACAGTGATGTTGCGCCTTTAGATGATTACGTCAATTTTGCATGTAAATGAAGTCACAAATATGTTTATTTGATATAATTAATTCTAATCGTAGTTTCAAATAGAAGAGTATACAAATAGGAGACAAATTTAGTTGTATTCTTCTTGTATATTTTTGAGCCCTTCTAGAGTTGTGTTCCATATACTCCGGTGACTTTAGATTACCTACCCGCACCCTTAATCCGACCCAATCCAAATTTAGGTCTTTACCGTACTTGGAACACAACTCCGAGACATATTTTCTTTTTTTTTTTTTTTTTATATTCAATTTCGATCATTAGGTGTAATTCAAAAGTTTGTTGAATTTATACGTGAAATGGAAAAAATTACATTGAATGATTACGTAAATGTACCCATATATCCATTTTATATATGCACTATTTTTATTGAAGATTTAACTAATTAAATCCCTCGGGACAGCTATTTAAAAATATTTCCCAAAATTGAACTTTTATCTACTTTAATATTCATGCACAAATGATGTAAATTATTTCAGCCTAGTAAGTAACCTTCACTTGTTTTTTTTTTTTTTTTTAAGGATCGAGTTTGAATTAAATTTTAAATAACAAACAAAAATAGCATGGAACCATTTAAGCTTTTTGTCCATGAGGCCCAATAGAAATTATATACTAGATATTTGGTGTCTTATGATTAGATGAATATACAACTAAAATTTGATCAATGGGCCAACCCAAGACTTGAAAGAGAAGCCGATGAAGGGCAATGACTTGGGTTGGACAAAATTTTAAGTCCATTTTGATGCTCGGGCCTTAGTATTTTAAGTATATAATATATTATTAATTTCAAACAAGGATTTACTGTCTACACATAATCTTCATAAATTATTAAATTAAATTTAAAGTAGACATCGCTGCTATCAATTTCATCTGACTAATATGTTATTATTTTTAAACAATATATCATTTTAATAAATTATCATATTTAAACTAAATATTCAAAGTGGAGTTCATCCAAAATACAAAAAATACACCCAACCAAATATATTTTTATTTTTCAAATCTAAATATTTTCAATCTCAAACCATTAATTCAAACATATTCTTAATTTTTACTCAAAACCAATAAAGATAAAAACTCACTGAATATACTGCAAACTGAAAATAGATCAAGAAAACCCAACTAGACCTATGTTTCATTTTTAATTTAAAAAATACAGTTTTTACTCATTTTAATTAAAAATATCATTTTTTTTATCAAAGTTAGAAATAAAAAAACTCCTACCCAACATATTTTTAGTGATACTAGCATTTCACATCTTGTCATACAAAAAACACCATAAAACAAATATATTTTTATTGTCAAATCTATTTAGTTAACATAAAAATATAACTAATCTAAATATATTTTTATTTTATTAATAAAAATATTTTCAACACTACAAGTAATGAAAAGATGAAAATAGAACTAAACGAGCTCTATATCTATGGATTATTTAATCCCATTCCTAAAAGAAGTGTAAATGATTTTTTTCTAAAACACCCATTCCATCATAACATATCGTAAGTTTGGTGTTAAAATGCCAAGCTTGATTCGGATAACTTGGTGCCAATTCCATCTTATGATCCATATTTTCTCAAGTTGAATCCTTAATATTAGATTATTTTTCTCTAGTTGCTTAAGATCGTATATCAACATTCGGATGAGACAATTGATAATCAAGGGAAGCCCTTTTTCATATTCAAGGGTCAGGATGTCGAATTGTGCTTCTGGGCCTATGATAGAGGCAGTTTTAAAAGGACAGAAAATCACCGCCACCACATTCTCTTCCGCCATAGTTATTAGATTTCCACCTGTTGTCGTTTCCACCTGTCATGTGGACCCACTTGGCACTTGCTGTATATGTTGTCATGGTGCACGTGCACTTCATGTGGTTAGGAAACTCCCCCAAGCCCTTTTTTGTCATTTTGTTCCTAACCCCTCTTTTTGTTTGTTCAACCTCCCAAAAGTAAAAAGCTCACACATCATCCAATCTGGTCTCGCCACGTTTCATTCGATCCAGCCCACGCACCCGGCTCATGTTAGCACCCCCCGTTCCATTTACTCGATCAAACCCCTGAAGTGTTCAAACAGTGACCATACGGTACAATATATATATTTGCACTGTTTCAATAATTTATAAGTATTTTATTTTTTATGAAATATAATATTTATTAATTATTTATAGTATTTCAAAGACGTGTAGCGGCAACATCCACCTTTTGATGTTATTTTTATTGAAAAAATAAAATATTCAATTGAAATCTATGCTAACATAAATTTTGAATGTTGGAGCCAATCCACCATTGCAGGAGCTCCACGTGGAATATGTACTGTTGAGTGTTGGGAAAGCGCACGTTAGCACCGACCACAAAACTACTCCTGCAAAGAAAGTCCCAGTCTTTTGCAGAAGACAGGATCACAGGCGGAGTTTGCAAAATCTCTGACGGAGTTTCCTAAGCCCAGAAAAACCCTCCAGCCTGGACCCCCCCAGACCGTATATTCCAAGCCCCACATTCCACCGTTAGATCCAAATCTGACGCCTCACCTTCACTCTCGGACACTTCCATATACACACCTCATTCCCACTCTCCACCATTTACAAAATTTTCGACACACACAGGTGAATTGACGCACTCGATTAAGGTCAGATCTCCACCACCGCAAAACGCCACTGATAAAGATGGCGTCTTTAGCCCTCACCTCCTCCCTAAACCTCCGCTTCTGCCCCCTCTCCACCCCAAAACCCAGGCCCACCGCCGCCCCCAATTCCCTCCACCTCGCTCCAAGATTTAGATCTCCCATCAAGAACAGCATCAACAATTCTAACAACCCACTTAGTGAAGATCAAATTCAATTCACTAACCAAAAACCCGCGTTCTTGCTTCCCGCCCCGAAACGCGTACCGATAACAATTGCCTCGGCTTCGGCAGCCGCCTCGTCGGCTGAATCTCCGGGTCCTCAGCAGCAGCCGTGGCAGGGGGCCGCTATCAAGCCACTCGTAGCTTCCATCGCGACGGGAGTTATTCTATGGTTTGTTCCCGCGCCTGATGGGGTCTCGCGCATCGCGTGGCAATTGCTCTCGATTTTCTTGGCCACCATAGTAGGAATTATCACTCAACCATTGCCGTTGGGAGCTGTCGCGTTGATGGGTCTCGGGGCATGTGTTTTGACGAAAACGCTTACATTTGCCGCGGCGTTTTCAGCTTTCGGGGATCCCATACCGTGGTTGATTGCATTAGCATTCTTTTTTGCTCGAGGGTTTATCAAGACTGGATTGGGGAACAGAATTGCGTATCAATTTGTTTCTTTATTTGGGAGCTCGTCTTTGGGATTGGGATACAGTTTGGTTTTTAGCGAAGCCCTGTTAGCACCGGCGATTCCCTCGGTTTCTGCAAGAGCTGGTGGTATTTTTTTGCCATTGGTGAAATCACTATGTGTGGCTTGTGGTAGTAATGCAGGTGATGGGACTGAGAACAAATTGGGTTCTTGGCTGATGCTGACCTGTTTCCAAACATCTGTGATTTCATCTTCTATGTTTTTGACGGCTATGGCTGCAAATCCTTTGGCGGCTAACTTAACTGCAAGTACTATAAATATGACCATTGGATGGATGGATTGGGCTAAGGCTGCAATTGTGCCAGGATTGGTGTCGTTAATTGTGGTACCATTGCTGCTGTATGTAATCTATCCGCCAACAGTGAAGAGTAGCCCTGATGCCCCTAAGCTTGCTAAGGAGAAGTTGGAGAAGATGGGGCCCATGTCGAAGAATGAGATCATCATGGCCGGTACTCTGCTTCTCACGGTATAGAAACTCAATACTCTCACCTGGATTATTTTGTGATCCTTGTTGCTGCGGCATGCATATTGTTTCCTAGTGTTTGATTCATTTTTTTTTTTAACTAAAATTTGATGCATATTATTACTGGTGGTGCACATGTTTGACTTTCTTAATGGCTTGTACATGCTTTTAACTTTATGCTGGGATTTGTCATCTCACTGAGGGATTGCATTTTTAAGGGTCAGAAACACTCATAAACTTTTGAGCCTTTGAAGGTCTGTCAAGTCTGTTTTAACAGATTGCATACTGAGATGATTGAAGTCATCAGTCACTACTTGATCCTTTGTTGAAATGGAGTATTTGACTATTGCATTTGATCTCTCAGTACTGTTTGGATGCTGAGACACTGTTTTCTCAGGCTATCAAATAAGTGGCTTAGTCAAGAAAAACAATTACTTCTCTGTAACTTTGAGACATCAAGTGAATCTTGCTTCCAGAATGTAGAAGACCTCTGCTGCAATTAGCAGCCTATATATAGAAAACAAGTTGCAGGTTTACTCAGTTAAAGAGTGATTGTGTGGATGAACAACTATCTTGGAGATCTTTTTATTCCATTTAATTGGAAATGAGTATACTCCGTATTTTGAGTCTCATTCTTCTTCATTGCATTAATAGATGTGCTTGCTCATCTATTTATTGGTCCATGCAAAATAATTTGTCCTGATATTTCTTACTGCAAATATCAGGTAGGGCTCTGGATTTTCGGAAGTGTCCTGAATGTGGATGCAGTTACTGCAGCGATTCTTGGCTTATCTGTCCTCCTTGTAACTGGGGTTGTCACATGGAAGGAATGTCTAGCTGAAGCAGTTGCTTGGGACACCCTTACTTGGTTTGCTGCACTCATTGCAATGGCTGGGTATCTAAACAAATACGGTCTTATTTCCTGGTTCAGCCAAACTGTTGTTAAGGTATGTTTACTTCTATATTCCATGCCATATATAGATAAATCCTTGTTACTACATCTGGAATTTGCTTGTAATTTGGTCAAGTAATTTACAGGAGGACAGCTCTAGATGCACCAGTTATGAAAAGTGTGGGGACTAGATTTAATAGTAAACCTAGAAGAAGAATTCAATCTAAATCATGTAGGGTAGTAAAAATTAAACCTTTGTGATTGATTTCTGTTATGGCCCTTGATAGGGCAGAGTAAAAAAAAACAATACTCGCATCTGACCATGCTCAGTGTAGAATATGGCTTTATTGAGTTGATTTCAGATAAGAACAGTTTAAGTAATTTGGTGTACTTGGCTTTCTTTTGGTTTTTTTGGGTCTTAATTCTTAAGGAACTATGAGAATTTTCTTTTTCTTCTTCTCAATATTTTCCCACTTCTGAGTTTATGATAGATTATAGCACATGATATGGAGACCAATGCATAACTAGTAGGATTTAAATCTGAGATCTCTTATCCCTTGTGCTACATCTTCAAAATCTCCTACAACTGTCCATTTCCCCAATGGAATATTTAGGAATCGGTTCTTTATGAACACAAATGTACAAATTTGACAGGAAACTTCGGTTCATCTTATGGTTATACTTTCCTCAGTTTGTTGGGTCACCCTCTGTCATTATTTATTAGGATGGGAAAGAGCTTTTGTGTGGTTATACTTGAATTTGACTAGTATGAATTTACTTTACCAACCTTGCTAGTAACTTTTGAGATATTTAACGATTATGTTTGAAGCTTAAGTTCTTACATCCATTTTCCCGGTTCGTCTTTCTGATCCAATGTTATTTGTTTGACATAATCCCATTCATTGTCATCATCAAGTAAAGCCCCGCATGACATAGGTCATGGTTTATTAATCTTTATTTTGGAATCTCTTGAATGCTTGCATACTTAATAATTTATTGGTATTCATTTCTGTGTCTTCTACTGTTTATTTCTCATTTCTATTTTTTTTGCCTCATCATATAATATTAGCATATGCATCTCCTTATTAGTGCTAGCATGTTCTTGTTGAAACAGTTGACTGATTTTATTTACTTTTCTTGCAGTTTGTTGGTGGATTGGGTCTTTCATGGCAGCTATCTTTTGGCATTCTTGTTCTTCTTTACTTCTATTCACACTATTTCTTTGCCAGCGGAGCTGCTCATATTGGTGCAATGTTTACAGCATTCTTATCTGTAGCCAGTGCTTTGGGTACTCCACCATACCTTGGTGCTGTTGTTCTCTCCTTCCTTTCCAATCTTATGGGCGGCATCACTCATTACGGTATAGGATCAGCACCCGTATTTTACGGTGCTGGTTACGTGCCACTTGCAAAATGGTGGGGCTATGGGTTCTTGATCTCCATTGTCAATCTTGTAATTTGGCTTGGAGTTGGAGGGGTCTGGTGGAAGTTCATTGGCTTGTGGTAGACCTGCTCATAAGATTTTCAGTCTATTTTCTACATCATTTGCACAATATTGGTTCCTCGTTGCACTTTGTGGCCGGCCGTTGAGGTTTTTAGCTTTTGAACCTTTTATAGTAGAACCTAGATTTTAGTAGCTTTGGCGGGGTGAGGGGCATAGTTAGACTTATATACACACGAGGCTATTTACTGTTGAAACTTAGGATTTTAGCATTTAAATTTTGGAATTGGAACTGCACATTCCCTTCAAATGTATCCTTTTCTCTTCATCACTCTGTTTTTTGAGTCCAAAAATTTCAGAAGTTTCATAGTTTGTCAAATCTCTTTAAGGAAATTGTGGGATTGGTTGCCCTTGGATTTTCACTTCTCATCTTTTGCAACTGTATTTTGCCAAATGACAGTAGTTAATAAGAAGTTGCCTTCTCCTCTTCATTAATTAACTTGTTGATCATGTTAAAGAATTACTAAAATGTTGCAAAATTTTAATTTTTTTTTAAAGTACTCCAGAGACCAATTCATCTAACTTTCAACCCATTGATGTGGTTTGGATTGTACGGATTGAGATTTAAGGTTTTTGTTTAATAATCATATACCCATAAACAAACGGCCACCGACATTTTTTTACAGCACCTGAGCTGTTAAAACCAAATCAAATGATATTAAATGGGTGTCAGTATGTACTTTTAGTCTTGCTTGTTACAGTACAATCCTAGTACTAACTGACCGCTCCATTCCCTTACCATTTGTCCCCGTCGGTACAAGCATTTATGGCTCTTCACCATTCAATTTGTTGTGTAGTAAAAATTTTATGCGGTAACAATTGTCCAAATCCGACTACTACTAAGTACTGAAAAACGAAATTTTAGGATTTTCAGGATTTCCTCAATTTTAAGTCCCAAATAATAATTGGCAATGAATTGGTTTATATCCTTCTATTAAAATTGTAAAAGACTTGCATCCAAACCATTTAAGATTTGGACTGATTGAAAATTCTTTATAATTCAAAAATGTTAAAAAATATATTTTTAATTTTTTTTTAAAAAATAACAATACATAAAATTTATATTTAATAAATTCAAAAATATAAAAAATTATACGAGTCAAATTTAAGTTAAATTTAAAACTAAAAATTTAATACCTCATTCAAACCATTTTTAAGATTAAAATTCTCACAAATAAAATGAATTTAAAATTTAATCCCCACAAATTACCATCCGAGTCCAAAGCGAAAACAAAAACACAAGCACCGTATAAAACGCACCAAATAAACGAACAGAAAGAAGCATCAATCATCATCTCAAACCCACACATACACCCCGGCTCTCCCCACCCCCGTGCGGCAGCTCCTCCTAGGTCACATTCCGTAGGCCGCGTCGGATTTGAAACTCCCATCAGTAAGATTCTACTCCACCTACGACGATGCCCGCCTCTGTCGCATCAAATCATCCCAGCCGTCCGGAGGACTTGATCGGATGGCTGAACTCAACCCACACTCCATACGAGGCTAAGCTGAAAGCATTAAGGGACTTGAAGAACCAAATAATCGGAAATCGTACGAAAAAGATGGCCTTCTTGAAGCTCGGCGCCGTGCCCTGCGTCGTCGCTACTCTCTCCTCCTCTGCTGCCGCCCAGGGCGACGGTGGGGACAATCGTGAGTTCCATGAGTCCGTTTTGATTCAGTCCGCCGCAGCTATCGGGAGCTTTGCATGTGGATTAGATGCTGGAGTTAAGGCTGTTTTGGATGCCGGGGCTTTTCCCCTTTTGTTGAGTCTTATTTCCCATCGCAATGAGAAAGTATACTTCCTTTCTTGATTCTTCTGAATAAATGTGGAGTTTTTTGAGTTTTTAACTTTTTTATTCAGTTGATAAAGGTGTGGTTTTTCCATGTGTGGTTGGAATAATGAAGTAACATTTTGGTCTAATTTTGGGAATTGAGTTAACTATTAGTTAATTTTAGTTGGTTTTACTTTCTCTGTTTCATTCTTTCCTTCTGAGAAACTGGAAATGCACGATAGCTATGGAAGTTTAGTTAACTTTTCTAATTAGGAATAAAGGCTTGGTTTTGTAGTGTGTGCTTAAAAGTGATGAAGCAAAACTTTAGCCTTTGAGAAATTGAGGTTAACTCTGTTCCTTTAGTTGATTTACTGCCTTTTGATTTTGAGTCTTTGTGAAACTAGGAATGAATGATATAGCCTGTACTGGGTTGATATGTGGTTTGTGCAACTCTTTCGTTGTTGTTTCTTTTTTAAAGTTTGGTGTATATATAAACTTTTTGTTATAAAAGGTGGTTAAAATTTAAGTTTTAGAAGAATGAGGACTATTAAATTCTTAGTAATGAATAATATTATATGCAGTGTGTATGAGTTAAGTAGGCCGCATTTACGTATCTGGTATTTTTTACTTATATGTTTAATTAGTGTAATGTTGGTGTATACATGTGATTGGGTTAGAGTGTGCTAGTCCTTGTAAGAATTTTACAATGCTAGCCTCTAGCATCTACTCAACCAAAACGAATGAGTGAAATGTCAATGCTTTTAAACTGTATATGTTTAATCTTAATATGCTGTGGAAATCCAGTATCCCGAGTTTGGTTTCTTAATGTGTAGGAGTTTAAATAGATGGCTAGCAACAGTTATCATATCATGCATACATTTTTTGTATTATTCTTGTTTATAGAGAATTTTTGAAAAATCCATATGAATGAGAGAAACAGAAATTGTTGGAGGATATGCTTATTCATTTAGATTTTAAGTAGACCAAGAATGCATAGGCTTCCTCTAGTATTTAATGTTGGATGCTATACTTCTTTTTATCAATCCATTATATTATGGGGACAAGTCAAGGTATAATGTTGCTAATAGCTGAGAGTCTTCTGATTCTAATGAATCTTCCTTGGTCTACATGCAATCTTTTACCAAAGCCCGATACACTTGGAACCTCTGCTGCAGGTTGCTGATGCTGGTGCCCGTTCTCTTAAAATGATTTATCAATCAAAAATGGCTCCAAAGTATGATTTTCTTCAAGGGAAAAACATGGAATTCCTCCTTTCGCTACTGAACAGCGGGAATGAGAATATTACTGGTCTTGGTGCAAGTATTATCACGCACTCATGCCAGACAACTATGGAGCAGCAGGCATTGAGTGAAAATGGAGTTATAAAAATGCTTGTTGGTCTTCTCGGAGGTTCTCTAATTCAAAGGGATGGTAGCTTAGAATCTCTGGCTGCTGTCATCAAGGATAATCCAGAAGTTGCTTCGAGGTTCATAGGCCCTGAAAATGGAAGGGAACTAAATGTTGTGATTGAACTGATGAAGGATAAGTATCCTCGGACAAGATTATTAGCCTGTATGTGTTTGATCAACATAAGAAATACTTCTATATCATATCTTCAAGACTCAGGAATCAAGAATAAATTGGTTCTGATATTACTTGAGCTTCTAGATGATCCTGGTCAAGTTGGAGATGAAGCTCCTTTTGTCTTGTCTAATTTGATTGCTGAAAAGGAGGATATGCAAAAACTAGCATTTGATGCCAATGCAGTTGAGAAGTTATGCAAGAACTTGAAAAAAGGTTCATTCCAGGCCAAACGTTTGCAAGGGATATTTTTAGCAATGGCTGATCTTTGCTCAAAGTTGGAATGCTGCAGGGACAGCGTCCTGCATCTGAAGGTTAGTTGTTTGATGGGAACCATTATCTTTCTTGTGTGTATAATTCCTGCTATACAGTGATTTGTTGAATAGTCAACTGTAGCTGTTCTGTTCTTTAGCACACATGTTTCTTCTGGCTTTATAATTTCATGAGTCAAGCAAAACTAGGGGTCATATTCCCGGGTAAAGCAAGACGAGGACTCATGTTTTGGGCTGATTATATCATTTCACTGTCTGTTGACGCTGGTTATTATTGGTGCTTATTCATCCTTCAAGTCAGCCATTTTTGTGGCTCAATTGTTTGGTAAAATATGAAGATGGCATTTTTACTTGATATATTTCAGTGACTTGGGTTTTTAATTATGGCATAACATTTAGTTAACAAGGGAAATGGGAAAAGTACACCATAACTTACACAAATACAACATGAACTAGGTGCTGTGAGTTTCTTTACAGAGAACAGACATGCTATCTACCTTTCCGAACTGTTCTCAGTTCAGGGCCCTTTTATGCCTCTTGTAGCAACAACAGTGTTTCTTACAGAAGGTGGAGGATTCGAGCTGAGAATTCAATTGTGTTGGTTTCCCTAGTAATATATACCCAAACAAAGTAGGGGGAGGAAATAAGTTTTCTCTCCATCTAATGCTGATTTTGTGTGTCAATCTATCAGTAATAAATTATGATGGATATGCTTTAGTTTCTTGCTAAATATTGTAAGACCTTTTTCTTTTATCCAAATGTCTTTTCTTTTTGCCCATTGCCAGTCCTTTATGTGCTCCTCATGATGCTTCTTTTTTCTTACTTACATATGTATATTTTTTGGCCCCTTCTCTGCAGTCCTTCTGTGATGTGTTAAATACTACATGGACAAGCCTGCATTTTTCTCTTCTTATTAAGTGTTCAATGCCTGTAGGAGGGGGAGATAGCCAGCTTTGAAAAAGTAAGGCTTCACGCGAAAGAGAGGCGAGTTGGGGAGGGAAATCTTTCCTACTCATGATATTTCCGATAGTTTATTCACTTGCTAGCTTAGTGAAGATAACAATCAAATAATTTGCATCATTAATTTGCGGAAATGTCTTAAATCTAATGATGCGCACAGTAAAATGTTAGCAATGCAGTTAAGAAATTTTATCACTAATGTACCTACTCTTGCATGTAGGTGTTAAATTTTTTAACAGAAGCATTAGCCCATGATAGTGCTGAAGTGCGTGCTGCCGCTTGCATTTTCTTGAAGAATGTTTCTCGTTCTGTCAAGGTTTGCCACATGGATTAGATCAGATAGTTTCCTGAGTCTCATTTTATCCTTTTCGGCTTTGCTAACAAAATACTGTCCAGAATTTGAGTGCAGGTCACTTTATGAATGAAACAGTCGCCGTTCCCTTGGTTCAGCTTTTGTGTGACTCCTGTACTTCTGTCCAGGTATATTTTGTTCCTCTCTGAGTTGAGATTCCTGATATGCATTGTAATTATTTCCTTTAGGAAGATGGGCAACTTTCCTTTTCTATCCCTGCATTACCACCCTATTACTCAATTCCATGCCTTTCATTTTCTGATGAGATAAAAGCTTTAAGATGTAGGATACCATGGGATAAGTTAAGTGATGATAGCTCTGGTTGAATGGAACTTGATGGGCTAGTGGTCGTTATAGTTGGAGGAATCACAATTTGTGAACGTAGTGGTCCTTTGGGCAAAGTTCAAGGGTATTAGTATGCAAAGTACGTAGTCTCTGCGCGCTACAGCAATTAAATATCTAACTGTTCCCTTTGAAAATGGAGAATCGTTATGATTAAGTATTTGATATGAAAAATGCTCCTTTCATAATTGGGTGATATCATTTTAGTTTCCTAAAAATAATCATGCTTTTCACAGTAGCTCGTAAAATCTATTTTTTTATCGTGTTCTTGATTATCTTTGTCCTCAAATAGATTCCCATCTTTTATGTTATTGGAGCCACTAAATGCCATTGTTTAATCTACTGCTGCAATCAGCCAAGCCCTACTCAAAGTTTAAATATCAGCAGCTTGTAGAGAATCAATCTTGTGAATATTGTACAAAGAGAACTGGTAGGGAGTTCTTGTAGTAAGATATTTACAGGACAGTATGCTGAGGTATCTTTTGCACTGCAAGGTATATGTATTGAATTGTAATAGAAGTAAAACTGTTTTTGTAACCTGATTTTAGTATAGGCTACTTTGCTGCTTGAAAATATGCTTTAATATCTATAAGGCAGAGCTAGGAGAAAAATTACTTTGGTTGTTTGCTTCTGGTTCTTTTGTTGATTAATTAGTACATCATATAAGGTAGTTTTCCATATCATTGATTTGGCCTTTGAATTGAGTAGTTTTGCATGGGTAATTGAAAGTGTTGATGGGTTTTATTCTTTATTTGGACTTATGGTGCATACTTAGAATGCAACCTTTAAAAAAAAATGATGAAGATGAAGAAGAAGAAAGAACATATCTGGTTAGAAAATGAGATTCAACTCAGAAATATCATTATCAATAGACAGTCATATGTAAATTATTTACAAATCTCACATGTGGCAAGTTGAATGCATTTGATCCATACATTCTAAACAATGACACATGTAAAGTATCTATATGTTTTTTTAAGTTCATTATAAATTTTTCTGTGGGGTTAATTGAGAAGAATAAATATGGCGTACAGCCAGTAAAGATGAGATCTTTAAATTCTTACCTGGACTCTTAAGGCAGCTGTTTTTGTTCTTTTCTTCTTATATTCACTATAAATTTTTTTGCTCTGGCTATACAAGAAGTGCTTTCAATTCTATCATGCGTAACAATTCATAATTGTCCAGTTTTCTAGATTATATTATGTACTTCATCCCTAAACACGTCATTGAACCAAGCTAGCATGTCTTGAAAAATACTACACATAATAAAGGTGTTGTATATTATCGTCATTTTTTCATGGCGTTCAATACATTTCTAGCCTTATAAAGAGGAAAATAATTGAAGCAATTGACGGGTGTCAAGCTACAGAAAAATCTAACCATATCAACCATATATAATCAAGAAGAGAATTGTAATGAAAATAATGAATAAAGTAGTCATTATCTGAAAGGGAGCATTGATTGCCACCATCTATTTCTCCTTCTTTACCAGTATAGATTCATTTCATTACAAAAGCAACAACATTATCCTCACAACATGAGAAAAGGTGGAATGAGATTGTATTCACTTGTCTGATCAAACTATGGTGAAAATAAAGAGAAAAACAAACACCAGAAATTGTATGGGACAAACAAATGCTTTTTCTTGTACCCTGTTGCTAATGCAGTTTGGGAGAGCAGGTGCTAGCGGACATGGAATAAAGATACAGTAGGGTTTGGGTTAAAGGTGATCAAAAGTCAAGAGTAAAGAGTATGAGAGGAGAACATAGGAAAGGATGGTTAATAATGGAATCTAATGTGGAAGCATGTGGTTATATTCTAGGAGCACTTGGCATTATAGTATAGATGTGTTGTTAGTCATGGGAAACAATGTGGAAGCAAGTAATAGATTTTAATACCACTTTGTGTCGATTTTCAGATATCTAGTATAGCATGTAATTGCCCAAGATATGTTGCTTTAGAATGTTTTTCTTCATATCAATTATTTTGGGAAAAAAGTGAAGCAATAGCAATGTACAACCACAATAAGTTGATAGGACACAGTCAAAGTTGGATTCTGTGGAAGCAGATTTTGAGCTATTAGTACTCCTTTGCGGCCTATGTCCCTACCAGTGTCTCTGAAATTCTTAGCATAAAAATAAGCCACTTGGAACCCACTTAAGGTCCCCATAGACTTAATGACACTTTTTCACATCTCACCTAATATTTGTGCCAGGTGAAATAAAGACAGCCTTTATTTCTGGGGATTGTATGTCTTATGAATTCAGCACTTCCACTTTTATTAAATACCTGCTCAATTGATCCTTTGAGTTGCCAGGAAGGAAGCCAGCTGAAGAAGCTTGAATTGAATGTTTTCCTGATTTACACAATGAAATTTTTAGTTTATTGCACTATTTTATATGATTGTCTTCTCAAACTAATTAATAAACTACCAGACATCTATTCCTTGAATCCTTATTTTTTCAGATTGCTGCCCTGGGGGCTATCAGCAACGTGGTGGTTGATTTCATGGCACATAAATCACTATTCGTGCAATGTGGAGGTGTGAAACAGCTGGTTCAGCTTTCAAAGTCTATGGAATCCGCTATTAGAGCCAATGCTGTATGGGCCTTAAAGAATCTCACATTCCTCGTAAACAACAGATGTAAAGAAGAGATTATCTTGGAATTATCAACATCCACATTAACAAGCCTCATTAGTGGTAATTGTTACTTATAATTATGTAATAGGAACTTATTATTGAGTTTGATACTCTATTCACCATCTGCTATTTATTGATCATACCAGACCCTGAGGCCTCTGTACAAGAGCAAGCTTTGGCTTTGGTTCGCAATCTCGTAGATGGTACTCTGAACTCGATCGAGTATGTGTTTGGGGACGATGGTCTTGTCCTGCAATCTATTGGAAGGCAATTGCGGAACACTTCAAAGGCTGAAGTTCTGATTCAAGTAAGGAGGTTTTTTACCCTGTTTTGATGTGAGGGTTACAAAGTATTAATATACTAATAAGATGGTTTACCTAAATTGCAGTACCTCATGACCCTGTTTACTGCCCAATAATAATTTATGAATGATTTGGTGACTAGATTAATATTTACACATAAGCATACAAATCTGAACTGTATATGGGCAAACACCTTACAGGTGGAGTGTCCATAAGAAGATGGGCATGGCACGAGCATTTTAGTGGAGGATGGGTTATCAGAACTCTCTTAGTTATGTGTACCTGTTTTGCTGCTGACATGAATTAAGGAAGAATGACTCCTGGTTGTCTTCTGAAGTATCAAACTCTTATTTTTAAACTTAATAGAGAAGTTAAAGTCGAAGTATCTCCTATTCGTCCTCTGCAGTGGGACCTTCTTGATAGGCATGTCTGACAGAATATTCCAAGGAGAGAGAGAGAGAGAGAGAGTTTGGGAGAATGTTTGTTCACCAAAAAGTGTAGGACCGACTTGTCTTTAAACTTGAATCACTAAAACCATAGTTATGCAATTACCCTTAACACTCTACAACAAGCTGGATAATATATATGTTATGTCCAAGCTTGTTAGAAGTGGACTAAACTTTGACCCACTTAACACCTTTGTAAATATATCTGACAGTTGATCACTTGATTTGACATGTAATGTGCAAACAGTTTCCTCCAAGATCTTTTCCCGCATAAATTGACAGTGAATCCCAACAGCTCTGACGTTCATGAAAAACAGGATTATTTTCAGCGTGGATTTCTGCTTCATTATTACCAAACAAATACGTGGGTTGGGACTGCACAAACCTAAGTTCTTGATAACATGTTCTTTACCCAAATGGCTCTATATTCAGACTCGCACTTGACCTAGACACAATACTATTTTGCTTTTCCTGGAGACCAACTCTAACTAAAACACAGTATTCGGTGTTGGATCTTCTGTCAGATAAAGACCTAGCATAGTTAGAATCAGAACACACCCACAATCTTAAGATGACTGTTGTTTCCTTACATCAATCCTAAACCAAGTGAACCTTTCAAGTATCTTACAATTTGCATGACTGCATCCTAGTGACTTGTACATGGCGAACCAAAAGTAAGGAACCTTTCAAGTAACTTACAATTCACTATGTAAAAGTGAATTTTTGATATCCAACTGGTGTAAAGGCCAAAAGTAAAAGAGGGAGCCAATAAATTTAATAATTAAATAGACCCAATTTTGAAAAGAAGAGAATGTTTTTGACTAGGTCCAGACCATACACCTCAATATAATCTTTAGCCTTGAGCTTTAATCCGTTCAACAGAGCTATCTGAAATGACTTAATTGTATAAACCCACTTACAGCCAACAGAATACTTACTAGAAAGAAGAGAGACAAGGTCTCAATTACCATTCTGCTGTACGGAAGCATCAGCCATCGCAGCTTTTCGACCATGATGGACAAGGTTTTGGAGATGGAATTCGGTAGGGAAACAGAGTCTAGCTATGGAACGGAGGATAAATAGGAGGGTAATAACTGATTTACAATAGAATGTGAAACAGAGGCCTATTTACCTTTGCACAAAGAAATGGGATGTCCAACTTTCTGTTGTGCAATCTCTGTTTTCCAGATTTTGTGAATGTAAAGTAGTTGCTGGTTTTGCATGTTTCATAATTTGATAGATATTGGCAATTTAACATTTTATGATATATTTGATAGTTGTTTCTCGTGCATATTATGAGTTATGAATCCAATATTTTTTCATCCAGGGTATGTACACCCTCAGCAATGTGGCTTCTGGGAATGAGCACCATAAGGAAGCGGTAATGAACCAACTTTTTCCACAGGCAGGCAATGGCACAGAAACAATTTTGGTCAAGTTTTTGCAGAGTAGTAATAGCCAATTACGAACAGCTGCTGTTTGGGCTATAGTAAATCTTACTTTGCCGAGCAGTCCAGGTGCATGTGGCAGGGTTACTGAACTGTGGAATGCCGGCATAGTCTCTCAACTAAAGAATATGGTAAATGACCCTTGTCTGGATGTAAAGGTGAGTAACAAATATCCTAGTTAGACGGTATTTGAATTCGTTTGTTAGCTTAAGTTATTTTCTTCTTTTCCTGCTGCAGCTTCAATCAAGAACGGCTCTTAGACAGCTAATGATGTTTGGTGATGCTTCAACATGAGTGTACAATTACATCATTCGTGGAATTTACCATGTTAACATATATTACTTACTCAGGGGCCTATGAGAAAATGGTATGCCTCCATCAAGGCTGTACTTTTGCGCAGCTGTCTGGATGAGACTTTTAGTTTTGCTTGACCATTTCCACGATTTTTACAAATCAATTTTCTGTGCATAAAATTGAAAGATGTATTTTTATTATGGTCAAGGCCCCAGGAAGCAAGCTGTTTAAAATGTCAATAGTTCGGCGCACTGCTGCTGTCATCTGATACTGTCATACCTTATGTTCTTCAATCTGAGACTTGCACTTTATACAATATTATTCTTTGGCCTCTCTATACTATTGAATATTTCATTTTAGAAATCTACTTGACAAAATTAGTCAACTTTGCTTCTACTTCAATTTGTTTCTTTTGCTGGTGTATGGTTGATTTCTGATATTTTTGATTCACAGCATTGTGGGGAGACTGAAATGTAGTTCCAGCTGAGCAGGTCCCCATTGCACCTTTCCCATGATGTGCTCCTTAATTTCAGTTTTGGATTCCCATTTTTCTGAATTACTGGAGAGCAGTTATATAGGCTTCTACTTTTTTCCCCTTTTGCTAGTCCCTTCCTTCTTTTTACCTGTTCTGCCCCAAGGGCGGTAGCATGAGGATTTGTGAACTTGGGTGGTTGTGAGAATCCACCTTGTATCTGACCTGTAAATTTGTAAGTGGAACGCAATCTTTAAAATGCTCGAAGTTAATTGAATCTGTTGTAAAATTGCATTGCAGTTTGTGACCATGAATATGCATGAGTTTGCTTGCAAACTGAGACTATGAAGTCATATTGTTAAAATTCTTGCATGGTGGGAATGGTGCCCACTGATAACAATGGTAAGTTTCAACCGCAATAATGGCAGGTGTTGCCCCCAGTACTGTAACTGCAGCCACCAACGGATTCTGCTAAGTTTCGAACCCAGCATTATGTTTCCTATGACAACATGGAGTTTGCTGGTCTGCGTGTAAAGAAACTGGATATTGAAATGCCCGTGGGAAGCACAAGCCAATTAAGGCCTGTTAGGATTTAGGGTCTGATAAGATTTAGGCTGTGTTTGGTCTGTTGGGAATTGGGGTCTGCGAGGATTAGAAATTAGTAAAATTATATTTATCCTCCCATTTTCCTTTTTTTTTGACAAATTCAAATTAAGTACTAACTAATTTTAAATCTTGATAAGTAAGTTCTTTCAAGGTAAGGTGGCGCATGTTTTTCTTACAACTATACCAAAAACAACTACTTCATGCCCATTCAATATCAAAATCGAATATTAAGTCTTGAAACCATGCATTCTCATTTCTTAAGCATGAACATATTATTACAGTAGGGGACAATCTTTTTAACACCTTGTTCTTAATTGGTTGACTAACATAAATATGTTTATCCATGGACAATATTATCCCATATTCCAAACTGCTATTTCAAGCCTACCTAAACCATGGATAAAATCTATGTACAAATTTTCATATACAATAGATGAATGTACCACAATGAAAGAAGAGATTGTATAAGATCTTCCTAGAAAGCAGCAGCAAACACAAAGTTGTTGCACTTTATAGTTTATCCAACAACCTCTGTGTTTGAGTCATCCGAGGGCGGCCAAATCACAGTCTCCATGAGCCGTTCACGCATCAACTCCAAATTCTGATCGGAGATCCTTTCGTACATCTCAGTGTGGTCGCACTTCTATAGAAGAAACAACACATAATAACTGAATATAAATGAATTTTAATATGATAAAAAAAAAAGAGGTGTGACAAATCGAAACTATGACATAATGTTAAGTCAGTCCTCACACCTTAACCCATTTTCCATAGAGGTGAAGGCGAGTTACCATTACTCTTTCGGCAAGGTCATGCTTCTCCTGTAAAAATAAAAATTTAAGTGATACGATGGGTGAGGTTTGACTGAGGGCAGGAAGGAGGGAGAGATTGTTGATGATGTTTATATTAACATAGGGTCGAGAAAGCACCTTTCCAAGGTTGCGAATAAAGCGCTTTCCATAACCATGCTCATTCGATGCAACAAAACTGTGAGATTCAGTAACAAACAAATATATCAAAAGAACAAAATGAACATAGCCTATGTTGTTTTGCAGAGACTTATGTAACTCCTGGTATCGTTTGACATATGCCGTTCACTAGTTATGCTAAATGTTTATGTTTTTTTTCACTAGCAAATGCGCATAACAATGGCACTTCCACTCAAAGGCCAACCAGTTAAGGTAGTATCTAAGATATTGTTATGAGGACTGAAGTAGTTGGTTCTACCGGGCCAAGCAAACTAGTTTTGATTCCAGCCTCAAATGTGCAGGGTTAGAATATGAGATAAACAAAGGGTGCGACAAATTTGAAGAACTTACTCATAGAACCATCGATACTGTGTAGGGTTCATCTCATAAAGCTGGTTCAAGACCGTCCTTACAGCTTTGTATGTGAAATAGTCAAGAATTTGCTGCATAGAAGATCACCTTCATCAAGTATGAATTGATAGCAGATGAATAACAAACTTCAACCTGGTGAGTCTCACTAGTAAAGATAGGTTTAGTGTATTACACATTTAACTCTACACAGGAGCGGCTACAAGATGTTTGAGGAGATTCAACTACACTGAAAGATGCTACATCTTATTCTGGACCAAAGAAGTCAAAATCACCACCATATCAACTATCAACCACATGTATTGCAGTTTCCAGTTTCCTTCTGAATGAGATGTTACCAAAACAGGTTTCTGTGTATTAGTTTGTTTCGAAATTAAAAAGTATCACATAGTTGCTACTTTTATAGGCTTTTAAATTCTTTGAGTAACTCCCATCGGTATGAAGGAACAACTCCTAAAGCAAAAAGGCTTGCCTGGAGAGCTCATCCATAACCACATTTCTCTACAAGCAATTCAATATCATTTTTTATCCTAGAACCTGTTTGGAGGAAAAAAAAAACTGATCTTTAGAACACTAAGATCTACTCAATGTGCATTGAGGGAATTCTATCATATAATCAGACCATCTCGGTCTAAAAAACAAAAAGTAGCTCACATGATACTTGATACAAGCTATATTTTGGAGATACCGACTGTGACTTGTATATGAAGTTCATGAGTTACCTTTTTACTGATACCATACACATAGTTTAGGTCTATTAGAAATTTAAAATATATCAGAAAAATGCCCCCTCTTTTTCCCTAAGCATGGACACGGATTAAGAGTCTAGTGAACTTTGATATGTTAAGAGCAGCAATAGCTAGAATTAATTCAAAAGTTTACCCGTGCAAGCAGAAAAAAATTGCATTTCACAATAAATAATATGCTCATGCTTAACTGCAGGTCACATAAATATGTTCAGCAGAGTAATTCTAAAAAGAGAGAAATTATTTGAATGAGTTGGTTCTCAAACCACTTAACTAGAAGTGTTTGTGGGAGCCAGAGATACGCCAAAAAGAAGATTTATATGAAAACCTCTCACAATGAGCCTTAAATTTTATCCAAAACCTAGTCCTCAAACTTAAAGAACCCCATTTTACTAAAAACAACAGCAGATTTCACAAAAGAAGATCATAAATAAAAAATTTAACGAAATTCTGTCATACCAAACAACAGATGGGAACATTCACTTTTGTAAACAACAAAAAGAGTTTCTTACTCTTTTCACATCCTCAAAGTTATCTTCATACTGCCCGGCCAGTTCACCCACAATCACAGGACTCCTATTTTTCCTCTGTTTTCTCAAATTCTTGGAACGCGAAAGAGCTTTCCTCGAAGAATAATCAAGAAATGAACTGCTCAACTCCAATGACCCTAAACGATTCACGTTCTTTCTACCAATTGAATGCCTTTGCAAAATCAAATCTCCATATGAAGGCATGGCATCCAAACACAAACATGGACAAGTCTTGGAATCAACCAACGGTGAACCCACAACAGACATTGCTCCAACCATCTTTTTACAAACACAAATAATCAATTTCCACACCCCAAAAGTGCACTATGCTATTGAAATTTATTCAGCAAGAAAAGACTGGTACCATGAAATTTCAAGAAAGTAAGAGAAGCCCACCAAAGAAAACCAAGAAATACTAGTTGGGTGTCCAAGAAAATTGGAGGGCTTTAATCTTGATTGAGTAATGAAATCAAATTTTCATGTACTTGGGTCAAAAGCGTGTTCAAATTCACAACGGAAGTTCAAGAACAGGAAATATGTTTAGTGGGATGGCATGCCTGAACAAGAAGAATTGTTAAGGGCGGTTGTTAAAACTCTGACCAGAATAATAATTTGAGGCGCAAATCTCTCCTTGTTTTTGTCACTGTAGAAGATCTTGGACTCTTGCAGACCCCACCTGGAGCTAGAATCTTCAATTTGGTGGCTCTTAGGCCATGTGTGAGAACCCTGTCCGTCTGTGAAAACCGTGTGTTAATCGTTCTGCAGTTGGAGAACTTATTGGAAAATCAAGTTTCGTATCTATATTAGATTCTAGACTCGCTACCTAGATAATTTTCTCATCGTATTTTTTCTTTTTTAAATGAATAAGTTTAATTTTCTCAATCGATTTTAGCTTATTCAAGTGTTTAGTGAATCAAAACACAAGTTAAACTATACTTAATATCTACAAATTGATTTGAACAGATTTTGAAACTTATCTTTGCAGTGACATCAAAGAGAAAAGACGACATAAAAGCAAAAATACAATTAGATGCTATTTTTTTTTCTTAAGAAGTGTTTAGTTTCAACACATTTGGAAAGTAAAATTTATGTTGAGATATAAAATATCAGTATTAACTAATATGCAACGGCAAAATATTAATAAAACCACTAAAGTTTTTTTTTGGGGGTGGTGAAATAAGATTCTTGAAATTGAATTCAAATTATCTTTTGTGATGAAATTTTATGTAAAAATTTATTTGACCAATATTATTTCTCTGAAATATTATTTCTCTCAGAATTATTCATTTAAATTCATAGTTTATCTTAATGTCCACAGTTCGTATGTTATTATATAAAATTTTTGAATCATTTTTTTGCCATATTCTTCTAACAAATTTATTTTGCTAATACCGATTTTTTTAACTCCTGTATAGAAATAGAATATGCAAAAACCTAGCAACGACGCCGTTTTCTTCTAAAAGTGCTTCAACTCTTCCTTCTCCGACTCGACTCGACTCGACTCGACTCGCGCACAGTCACACAGCATATTACATAATATCACCCGATTTTGTTACGCCAAAACCCCGCAAGGATTTTTCTTCAGCAAGTGGAAACGATGTTCTACAGAGGGTAAGAAGCAGACGAAACTCTCTTTTTCACGGTACCTTTTATTTCCCGCAATTCATTTTCAGAATCCCAGGTTAATTTTAATCTCAAATTAACATTATTTGTTTGATATTCTGTTTCCATATATATCCTTATGTTTGCATAAGATTTTCTGGGATCAGAAATTTTTGTTTCTGTTTAATACTCCGGTTTAATTATTTGTTGGCGAGGCTTGAATATGTTTGTGCATTTTTCGCCCCTTATTTTTTTTGTTCTTTGCGAGTCTGATTTGGGGTTTGCATTTGGCGACTGCAAATTAGTTTTTTTAATTCTTTTAGATGTCCCTCGAGTTCCTCTTGGTAGAAGGAACTGCTTAAGGAATTGGAGTTGGATGTTGTTACATTTAGTTTTCGAATGAGGTTCTTTCAGAAATTTCAGTTTTTTAGGAACATACCAACTGTGCCCGTTACTGATTCTTCTTTCAAGAAGATTCATTGTTCTTTTGCTAGCTTGTCATTAATTAATATCCTCTGCTTGTTTGAATATTATCTGAAAAACTAACGAGCTGTAGCTACTGGCTAGACTTTTGAACGAGCTACTTATCAAATGGCTATAAAATAGCATCTCTTGTGAGAACTATGATTTCCTTTTAACAATTTTGTCGATTGTTAATGAATGTAGCGCTGACCTGGTGAATGTCTTTGTTTTTTGGCTATGAAGTAAATATGTGGACGGTGGTGATGCAAGGGAAATGGGTTTGAAACGACAGCGGTTGACAGATCAGGGATCGTCATATTATGGTACTCCTGGTCCAAGTTATATGTATGATGCTCCACCTCCACCGCCTCCTGCATATTCTTACATTCCCCCTCCTTTTCCTGTTGTCCGACTTCGAGGCCTCCCATTTGATTGTGCAGAGGCTGAAATTGTTGACTTCTTCCATGGTCTAGACGTTATTGATGTCCTGTTTGTTCATAAGGGTGGCAAGTTCACCGGAGAAGCTTATTGTGTTTTGGGATATCCTCTTCAAATTGATTTTGCCCTACAGAGGAATAGGCAAAATATTGGTAGGAGATATGTTGAGGTTTTCCGAAGCAGAAAAGATGAATACTATAAGGCCATAGCAAATGAAGTTTTTGATGCTCTTGGTGGTTCCCCTCGTCGTGGTGCGCCAAGGGCAAGATCTTTAGATGAGAGGGATTTGTCAGAATTTAAAGGGGTATTGCGGTTGAGGGGGTTGCCATTTTCTGCTAGCAAGGAGGAAATTATAAATTTCTTTAAGGATTTTGCACTTTCAGAAGACAAAGTTCATTTAATAGCTAATTCTGAGGGAAGGCCAGCTGGGGAAGCATTTGTGGAGTTTGCAAGTCCTGAAGATTCAAGAGCTGCAATGTCTAAGGATAGGATGACCCTGGGATACCGCTATATAGAGCTTTTCCCTGCATCACGTGAGGAGTTGGAAGAAGCAGCTTCAAGGGGGCGGTAACTATCTCCCACCCTTTCATTTTCTGTTATTCTGTATTTGTAGCTCTGGATGGCATTCTGATTGATTTTTGGTTGTTGGAAATGTTCCTTCTCCGTTGTTTGGCTTTTATATATCTTGCTACTTGTATCATAAGCTTTTTGGTCATCTCACTTGCTATTTGAGTACTTGACAGGTTTAAACCAGCCTGTCATTGTGCCAGTTATTTTTTTTTAAAATAATTTTTGATAAGGACTGTGGTCTTGAAACGTTTGAAATCTGTAGATATGCAATTATCTCTGCTATAAGGATATTGCTGGTGGATAATCTTTTGTTGGGTACATATTTCTCTAATTTTTCAGTGGGGTTTGATGCTCTTAGTATTTGTCTGTGAGGAACCTATTTGAATGACTTTGTAATTTAACTTTACGTAATTCTTAAAACGTGGTCTTCTAATGCTGATAAACTGAATTTTATACTTATAGATGAATACAAGCTCATTTAAAGTATCATGGATATCAAAGATAATAGACATGCTATGGGATTTGCACTATGAGTTGTCACAATCACTTACTGGAAGGAAGAGAAGAAAAATATTTGCTAAATCTACTTAGTGTTATTGTATTTTTGTGAATTTAACATGCTATCATATATAGTTATCTATTCTCTAATGGATATGCTATCATCCATTAGAGCAACTTTGAATGGTCAACTGAAAAGAGGTTTGAAACAGAGGATACTTCACTGATGAAGAAATCTTTGTCTCTTATGAGTTTTCTTTGGAAGCTTTATTGGTTGACTCAACTATTACCTGTTGCATGGATTTTTAATTATCTAACTATTCCAGTTAAGACGTTGGTATCACAATCTATGATTCAAGTTATTGGTGTAGTCTTATCTGCATTATTGATTCTATATGTTGTCCTAAACCTATTCCTTTTATGCTTTACAACATTCAGAATTAGTTATTGCTCCTACAACTTTAATCAGAATTTGATGATGGTCAAATAATTAGTAAGGTAAAGGTGTTGGATTCCAATCCATTTTCATGAGGGGCCTTAATGTGAGGTAAGCTGCCATTATATTTGATTTAGCATCCACGGGCAATTGGTTTTTCATGGATATTGAGGTACCATTATAATTGTTGTCAAACTTGCTATTTGATGTGTTGATTGTCAAAATTATAATGTATGAAATATCAATATTCCATCTTGCGCATATAATTCCTCCAATTCCATTTATAGCCTTGTGTACACTGTTTTTGGGCTGAAGTGAATAATACATTCTGAATGTCTGTGAAAATTTGAGTACAAATCTAATCCTGTAATATATACATATACGCGTGCAAGAGGCTCTGAGAGATATCCCTTTGGCACTGCTCATGTATTATTAGCTGAAAAAATTGTGTTGTGGCTGATTTATCATTTAAGTGTCTTAACAACTTTTCTGCAGTTACATCACTTTACTAGTATTTCGTTCGGTGTTATCTACTTCTGCCACTCCTATTAAATGTCATAAGAACTCTAAAGTGGAAGTTAATGACCTTTTTTAATCAGGTTAATGACAAAATCATTTGAGGGGAAGGATGCAACTGAACCTACACCTGTATTGAGGATGAGGGGATTGCCATTTTCAGCTGGCAAGGATGACATAATTGATTTCTTTAAGAATTTTACTTTGTCGGAAGAATCAATTCACATCACCTATAATTTTGAGGGGAGGCCCACAGGAGAAGCTTTCGTGGAGTTTGCTAGTGCAGAAGATGCAAAAGCAGCATTGGCCAAGGATAGAATGACACTTGGGAGTCGTTATATAGAGCTGTTTCCATCGTCACCAGAAGAGTTGAACGAAGCAGCCTCAAGGGGACGGTGACATTTTTTGGCCCTCTTTTCTTGTTAGAACTTAAGTAATGCTAATAGTGTCACAAAATGTAGGAAACCTGTGCTTCATACTTGGCTTAAGTTTGTCGGCATTAAACTCATTTTAGTTGTTTACCAGGAAAATTGGAGTGAGAATCGATGCTATTACTTTGAATATTCACACCTACAGCAAATGCTATTTGTTTATGCCGGAACACTGTTCTGGTTGCCCTTTGGTAGAAGTGGCTGTAGTCTTTGTGTGAAATTACTATTTTGGCATTAGCACTGAAAATACACATATTATGTGGGTTTCAAGTCTGATTTAAAGTTGATGGAAAAGGTTATTTACTGAAGCTGTATTATTTCATTCTTTGAATTCTTGTCCTGAAGCCTGTTATCAATTAATCAGGTTCTTATTGCATATGATGGAAATTGCCATTTGTAGACTGCGTCAAGATTTATGCTGAAAACTTGACGCCCCTTACTGTTTGAAGGGTGTATTTCAAAATGTCAAAACCCACCATATATACGTCTATGTATCGTCCTAGCACGTAATTGGTGTTACATGGTCGAGGTTCTTTGGCATATAATTTCTTTCTTCTTTTCAATGTGAAATTCATGCTGCTTCACTGTTAATGTTCTTATTTCGTCATTGAAATTATTATGATATTGATTACTATAAATACATACTATATATCAATTATAATTTTCACATAATTGAGACACTTGTTAGTTTTACGGGTCGATACACACACCGCTCCTAGTATCGATAGTTTACGGCTAGGAGAGCAATTTTCCAAAGTACGGAAGATATCCCTAAAATTTTCCAGACAAGGTTTTACAAGTTAAATATTAACTACGATATCTTTGATAGGGGTTGCCTAAAACAAGTGCAGAGGCAAGATGCTACAAAATTTTACATATATGGCAGCAGCACACATGCATCCCCAAGCTCAAAAAAGAACAAAAATGATAATCAATGAAAATGCACGTGCTGTTAGTATTTCAAATTATGATTTGCCTTATGTTCGGGGTATCCTAAGTTCATGTTTTGCAAATTGTTTTATTATTAGTGCTAATAATCCCAAATCCAGGGCATATAATACGGGCAAAAATTGTCCGACTAGTGTGATAATTTCGATATTTTGTGTTCACAAGAGTAAACTGACAACTTGTAAAAAGTTATCAGATTAATTGGTAAAACGCGTAATGTAAATATTACTCACGTGTTGTCAATCATCGATCTTTTACATTTATCAATGTAATTGATCACTTTTTTTTATGATCAGCATCTAGTATTAAGAAAAAAAAAAACCTAAAAATGAGAAGAAAAAGAATGAAGGGGGATGATTCAATCTGCTATCCCCAATTTGAATTTAATTTAGGGAAAAAGAAAATGTGCCTTTAAAAATTTGAATTCTAAAGTGAACCAACACTGAAAACCCAAGACCAATATTTTGAATTCTGGCTAGATAAGGATAAAGTAATTTGAACATTGTCCAATTTGAATTCTCCTTCTTTATTTCTACCTTATTTAGCAATTAACACCCACTAGCTGCTTTGCTTAATTTAAGGATCCTTAATCATTAGTCCTCCCTTGGGCAGCGGGCAGGCTGCCCGAATCATTTACTTTCCAGTTTCCATATAAGGCTTAAACAGGCAAAAAGATGAAGAGAAATACAATACTTTAAAGCCTCCCTCTCCATCCTTCCATCATTCAAGGTTTTTTCCTTAGTAGAAACCTCTCAACCCTCCTCCTTAAACTTCATTTCTTCCATTTTTCCCTCAACTAAACTTTTTCTTTTCCAGATGAATCTTGGTTTGTAGTAGCAGCAGGTGGAATTACCATAAACTTATTAGCCTCCATTCTTGTTTTGCTTTCTTCAGTTTCGTTCACAATCATATAAGCAGGGTTTGAATGTTTTGATCTAGTTTCCCTTTCTTTTCTTAGCTGAGAAGGTTTTTGATTTGATCAAAATTCTTGCTGTGTTTTTCCTTTTATTTGGCCCTCAGAATTCGACTTAAGAGAGCAGGCTTTAGGGTTTTTTAGCTGTCATCTTTGTCCCTCGACTTTTCAGTCAAAAATCTATTAGGCTTAATAAAGTAATCCTACAGGTACCCTAGTAATGGCAATTCTGTTTTGCACTTTTCGTAGCCCTTTCGGTTTTTGCTTCTATTGGTAAAGATTTTCAGTTAAACCTCAGACCAGTTAGCCTTAAACTGCATTCCACTTTTGACAAAAACAACTAGCAGCCCTTTGCCATCATTCCCTCAAATGATGGGTCCATCTTGTAGAAGAAGCACAAGAAAATCATCATCAAGAAGGAGAACCCTTTTCAAGAAGCAGCCTAGAAACTCAAAGAATCAAGAGAATTCATCGGTTTCGCCTGCCAATTCTCCTGTCAAGCCATCCAATGATTCGTCCAAAGCTGATGGCTCCAAGGATTTCGAAAATGTAGAAATGTCTTCCAGCAGTGCTTGTTCCACTCCAAAGGCTGAAAGATTTCGAATACCGGAAGTCAAAACTTGCCCTCCAGCACCAAAGAAGAGGCGAATGGTCACAAGTTGTTCTTTGAGGCCGAGAACCTCAATAGCATTTTTTGCTCCTCCAGATATAGAGCTCTTCTTTAACTTTGCTCTTTGTGGGATTCCGGTTTGACTGATGATATGCTTCCACAGAAATAAGAAAATCGTTCACGTATCAGAATAGCTAGTAGTTTTGATCTTTGGTGGATTGATTTCAGCAGTTTAGCTTATGTTTATGTCATCTTGTTTGCTGGTCTAAATAGAGTGTGAGAATTGAGTTTTCTGAGTGATGATAGGAATTTGGAGTACGCAGTTTTTTAGGCCTTTTTCACTTGTGCTGATTAAGCTGGTTTTCTAGTGTGTAGGGATATACTACTGATGAGCTAAAATATAGCAGGGCTTGTGTTTTCTGTCTGTTTTATTCCTCAATGTATTTCTGACTTTTGCAATTTGAAAGAGTGCAATTTCATGTGTTAATTTAGCTTCATCAATTAGGAATTGACATGTTTTTAATTCTGTGTGCATGACTGTTCAATTATAATTTGTTTGTAAAGGCAACAAGAGAAAGTGAAAGAATGGCCTATAATGTTGAAATAAGGTTCACATTAAGCTCTCCACTCTACTTGGGGGCCAGGCAAGGGGCTGCTGCCTACTCTATGCTATGAAAGCTTCAATTTTCATCTATAATTTAGTCAGTTGTATCCTCCATTTTATAGGAATTATGCACATAATACTGCATATATATAAATCATAACCAGAAAATATTTATTGAAACTTTCAGATAAATTGGCAAACTACAGTAGTACTGAGGTTTTTTGAGAACAAAGTTCTTGTATCTTTGAAATGTCACTTATTGGAAGAAACCATTGTATTATGCTCTATATAATTTTATGCACACATTTTCTGCCTGCACTCAATATTCATGCATTGGGCCATTGGATTTTAAAGGGATTGCATATGCTAACATTAACTTTAGCTCGTGTCGGTGGGAAATTCTTGGATGAACATGATGTGTTGCTTTTTAACATCCAAGAGTCTTGAATTGGGGGTAGATGTTGAAAACCCTCCTATAATCCAAGAGCAGTAATGGATTGGAAGCAACGTACGTACTCGATCCATCATGAATGCAAGTAGAATTATTCCATTTTGGCAGTCATATAAGGCTTATAATTCAATGATTGTAACTGCAACTGATGAAGGGTCCCCTCACCACATACTCTGCACCCAACACTAGTAGCATCAAATATGCCTTCTTCACACATCACTAGTCTGAAAAAAAGGCTTCCACAAAAGGCCTTGCCGTATTCTACTTTTCGAACTACAACAAGGGTAAAGATTTTTATTTGGGCTGCCTCTTTTTTCTGCTATCTGCAGTGTCTACATTCCCTTTTTTTTTTTTTTTTCTGAATTTGGGTACCCAAGTAGGTACTATTTAAGTAAAGTTATAAATTGTTGAATCATATGTGATTATGTTATAATTTTATATTTTTTATATCAATATAAAATTCATAAACTCATTTGAATATTATCTAAATGGACAGGACAAAATTTCCCTTCAATTTGTCACACACTCAAAGACAAGATTGGAGGGTGGAAATTACAGCAAAAGCATCGGTGGATATGAGAGGTGAAAATTCTTTTTGAAACACTTTGGAAACCAAAAGCCTGTTGAGGTTGTTGTTTTTAATACTGAAAGGTGAAATTATTGTCTGATTTCCTTTTTCTATTTGTATTGTGTCAGCTTGTGGGTGTCTACATGTCTGAGGCTTAGCCAGCATCAGGAAGGGAATCCAATGAAAAGGCTCGTGCGGGTTGTGATCATTGTTCTTACATTAGAGATGGGGGAATCTGACGAAATTTCTCATGATGTTTTCTCCATTCTTTAGTACTTTCTGATTGGTGATTATGAAAGCAACTCTCGTGGATATGTCTTGACTAGTTATTTCATTCCCCATCATCACCACCAGATATTTGGACAATATACACTACATGAATTGATCAGAATGAGATAATTGTTTATGCTGTTTCTGTCTTAAGGATTATGCATACTCAAGTGATTTGAGACTTCAGTAGTTTGTTTTTTGGCTCACTTGCATGAAAGAAGATCCTCATCATTTCTTTGAGTATAATTCCTAGCAACTCTGGAACAGTAGATCTTGATTAATTTTGACCATATTCTTATATAGGTTTCATATAATGAATTATGGTAATTTTTCAAAACCTCGTTGCAACACTCGTTTCTTGATGGATGTAAGAATGGTCATCACTAGTAGCTTTGTTAGTGTGGCTCATTACTCCCCACGAGAAGGTTACAAGTTTGAATCTATTTGGAGTAGTAGTTAGGAGATTCTTTAGTTTTACTGGTATTTTAGTGGGATTGTGGTAAAGGCTATTTTAGTGAGATTGTGGTGAAGGGTTCGTCTTTTAGATAATAGTTATAACTCAATCTAAATATTAGACTCCTATTTTCACATTTTTATATATACTTATCGTCATTTTCATACCTTTTCTAAATAATGAGGAATAAAAAAAGAAAATATATAAGAATGGTAATAACTCTAAACACAATGTAATATTACCAAAGCTTATTGTTTGTTAATCGATAAATTTGTAATTAAAAACAAGATTGGAAAAATAATGGAGGCAAATTTTGCATTTTCGAAAAAAAAAATGCATACCATATTTGTAGTTATTTTAGGTTGGGATGCAAAGTCTGAGTCGGTCCGCACCTTATTAGGTATGTGTCTTCCCATTGTAAAGGATAAAATAAGAGAGAACAACTGCATAATTATTGCTAGACTTGGAAAATTGTTTTTACTTCACTACTCGTGTTCTTACAATCTAAATAAAGGTTCTGCATTTATTCTTAAGTAAATTGCTAACATAAAGGTAAAAGACAATAATTTAAGGTTCTGTATTTATTTTAAAGCAAATAGTAGTTAGTAGTGCCCTTAAGTGCGTCATCATGACGAACATAATTAAATCTTTCCCACTTAATTTTCTATAAGAATCCTCATCATTTAGACATAAAGTAAAGAACCATAATATTTATCATATTTAGGCAATAGAAATTTAAAGCCTCTAAATGCAATTTTCTCAAATATTTTAGTACAGTTTTTACACAACTAGAAAATTTCAATGTTACAACTTAGGCAATGAAAAACCCATTTAGCCAGGTTTTTTGATATTCCGTAAACTCATAGAACGATTTACTTAATTTTTTTGGTGATAAAAAGGGAAAAAGCTAGGAAAATAATTAGTCAAAATTAGAACAAATATGGATATTTATGAGCTAAAAAATTGGCAAAGTTGAGTTTTGTCCTGGTGGTGGTCATGTATCAATTAGAGGGACAATAATTGGTTCCAAATGCATGATGAAATGAAATAAAGAAAAGAGGCAAGTGGGTAAAGTTTAAGCTTTTGATATCTCATGATCTTCAAAAAGCAATTTAGGAAAAATAATTAAATAAGTAAATGATTGCAGACAGAATATGTAAATGGAGAATAGCATTGATTAGAAAGGCCTTCAATTCTTGTTTAATGATACCATCTCTATCCTTTTTTCACATTGTGGTGGACCATTTATGTTTGATCCTAATAGTTTCATGTTCAATAGTACATGAGATGGACCCTTAGTAGACTGATTATTTTGTTGAATTCTGATTTCTATTTTTTTTTAAATTTGGTCTTTTTTTTTTTAACATTGGTTGTGTCCAGGTGGGGTGAAGTCACCTAACTCATGTTTTGGCACCCGTCTAGAAATAAAGACTTATGATTAAATAATATTGAAGTGGGACAAGATGTGGACGAATTTTGGAAGAATTTAGACCATTAAAAATTGAAATATAAAAGAGTTAATTTTTAATTTGAGAGGAGTTACAAGACAACTTCTTTTGCGACAGGAACCCTTCGACTTTTCTTTTTCTTTTTAATTATTTTTTCAGTCATTTTTGTGTATTTTTTTAATTGTTTTTATAGTTGTCTTGGGGCCCCCGATATTCTACATATTGGTTTGCTATACGATAAAGTATGTTTGAGCCAAGTCTCCTAGTTTTCTGTATTGCCTTAAAAATGTCTAATTTTAGGCTTATTTAACTTAGATTAGAACTGTTTCATTTCAATATCAAAGTCTTTATTATTATTATTATTTAAAAAATAAAATTCATGTCGCATAATTCTAAATTCTCTTTGAAATTTGAAAACTAGGTCTTCAAATTCTTTCACTATTTTTATGGCTTTTGTGCTGTCAAATTCCTTGGCTCCTCATACCTAATATACATTAGCACGTACACTTTTCTAGTTATAAATTCTAACAAAGGCTCTGTCGATTCAAAAAAATATATATCTAAAATTTAGAAATTAGTACTATTTTCAAGTACTTAGAAAACATCTCTGCGACATGCACATCATACATGAGCTCGTGCAGTAAAAGCATGTTCATTCACGTGCATGCATGACTCGGCACGTGCAAACTTAAGTACATGAATTCTTATAATTAGATGAATTGTTTTTCTAAGAATAATATCAAGAAATACATATGGATTGATGTCCTATCTATATATTTACTTTATAAATTTCAATCATGTACAATAAATATTCAATTCCATCAATCAATATATATAGACTTTGCTTGTAATTCATATTTTTATTCCATTAAGGAGGCCAACTTTTCTAGAATCCGAGGTTGCCCCATCTCTTTCTTAAAGGAGATCAACTCTTCTTTTGGGTCAAACCATACACCAGACAGCTTCGTGCGTCGTTATTTTTTATGTTCCCACTTTAATTTCCTCCTGTTTTTTTTACATCTTTAGTAATGGGATTTTCCATTTTTTCACTGAGAACTTTTCTTGACAACTGTTCGATTTTAGTTCAAGGGTTTTGGATAATACCATATATAAAACACATAAAGTGGATCGAGTATATCTCTCGTCTACAAAATTCATTTTGAACGTATTATAAACATATTTACAAACTTTATTCTTTCGAATTATGTAGACAAACGTGTCTAGAAACTTCATGCACTGAACGAATCACGAACACACATATCAATTGGTCGAAAACTTGACCAATTGTTTAACATAGAGGATTGAGACTACTAGAGACAACTTCCACTTTTACTATTTTACTGTGGACAATAACATTAAACAAAAATAAAATTTTACTATGTGGGGAAGGTCGACATAGAATAGGTAAAACTCGTACTATTGGTATAGAACATCACTCTTTAGAGCTAAGTCGGACGATAACGCACCTCAAGACGAAGTGTTAGAAAACAGTCGAGTGACGCTTAATCTAGGGTAAATATAAATGATAATCTCCGATAAAAAAAAATTAAAGTTAATAATAACAAAAAAAACAATGAGTACATCAAACTGTCAAAGTAGAAATCAATTCTAAAATACTGGAATTCTTGATTGTCATGATAAAATTAAATTTGTTCCCTCAACCCTAGATTGAGAAACCAAGAATAAAGAAAAGAAAAGGTGATAGAAAGCAATCTGATCATGAGCCTAAATTAGGCTTCGTGATAAAGGAATACATCAACAGGCCTCTACAAAATGGAATTGGGTTGGGCTTTTCTTCCCAGCCCAATTTGTCCAAAACTTACAGAACTTATTAAATAGTTCAATCATAAGTTTTAACCAAAAAAATATATCATATGATTATATACTTACATGCATTTCAATTTATGAAAGAAAAAAAGTACCAAATACCAATCACTAGATGATTGATATATCCATATTAGGGTAAAATACAATTACTTGTTAAAATTTGTTAAAATTCATCAATAAATCACAATTTTCTTCTTTTTACTTGTCGTACATCTATTTTTATTTTGAGTCGTATTATAAAATTTTCAAAATATTGAGTTTCTTCACCAAAATAAATTCAAAAGTATCCATCGATGGCATAATCCCAACGTTTTACTTGATTGTAAAAAAATGATTAAATTGATAATCCGAATTCGCTTGGTGGGTGCTCCTTATAATATGAGAATAGAGGCCCAAAAACATTTATACCAAAAGTGTCACTTAGAAATTAAACGAATCAATTCATTTTGCCAAATTCTAGTTTTTGTGTGATTAGGACCAAAACTTATTTTTTGATTTTATTAAAAATAAACGAATAAAATGTACATGCAACATATGTGAAAATGGTGGTGTAATTTTTTTTCTATATGGATGAAACATAATATTGAAATACTCAACTCCAATAAAATGATAAATGATAATTACATTTGAAAAATATTCTTTTGAAATTATAGAAAAATAGAAAGATTAAAAAAGTATAAAATCAAGACTATCATACTTGGAGAGTGTAATATCATGCTCAAATCCAAGTATATCTCCTTGGCGTCCCTTACATAACATAGATCCATTCATGCGAGATCACGAATAATAAATAGTATATTGTGAATACATGAATGGTAAAATAGAAAACAAATTCACAAAATAATAAAACAACTCGGATGCATTTTACATTTTTTGATAGGTAGTTCTCTGATAAGTAGCTCCTCATGAATTAATTCACTTTTCTTTAAAAAGCTATTTACATGCTGAATTCAATATGTGACACGAATATATAATATTTGGAGATATCGAAATTGTTCCGTAAAAAATTCTGATGCTTAAATCAATAATCATCCATAGAAACAATAATGAATGCACAAAGCTGTTTTACCGCAAGTGAATAAATCTATCTTTAAAATAAAATACAGAAAAATATATATAGTGGCTACCGTTGGAATTTAGGCTTGTGAATCTTTTTACTTATTAGCTTAAATTAATATTTTGGAACTCAACTAAAATATGTCGGTAAAAATCCAAAAATAAATGGAATTAGAATATCAAGATTCCCAAATCCCAAAAGCAAAAAGAATAATGATTGACATCCAAAAAATAAAGAAGAACTCTTGGACCATTTGCAGAAAAATAATTGCTATTCATATAAATTCTGAAATGGAGTACCCGCACTTGAACTATGGCCTCACCAACGTTGGGCCTTGAAATTTCAAAAATTATTATTTTTATTGTTTATTTTAAATAATTTTTTGAGGAAATGTTTTTGAATCCGAAGAGCAACGTGGCTCGGACTCCGCCGTGATTGGGAGGCCGAGTTGGGGACCACCACCAAGACACGCGTCGGCAGCATGAGTGCGTGTCATGTGGGTTTTTGGAATTTTTATAATTGTTTTTCCATCTTACTTGATATCCTGATAAACTCACCACCAGACTCGCAAAGTTTGCTTTTTAAGCAGCAGCATTTTTCATTTTCATTTTTTTTTATTTTTCCTACTTGAAAAAACTGATTGTTAGCTTACCAGTATTAAAAAAAAAATTAAATTAGTAGAATTTATTAAATTACACATAATGAAATGTGAAAATCATTTTTTAACCAATCCAAAAATGATTTTAATAATTTTAAGCAATCATGCTCGTATATATTATGATGACATAAATCATATTTTATTATGCTTTTTATATTATTGATAACTCATATTATGTTTTTATTCTTGTTCTTGTATTATTAAAAATTCATATCTTATTTTAATTTTGTTTTCTCGTGTTATGTACAATTTGATATATTTTTAATTTATTTTATATACAAGGGAATACGATGTACGTTGTCATCACTAATAAATTGTTTGATTATGTTTCATCTTTTGTCACATTTTAAACATTTCTCTCGCTCACTATTATTAATAATAAAAAAATTCATAAAATTTGTTTATAAAATAAAAACAATGAGTGAATAATTTTTTATTTTTTTAAAAAGTGTAATTTATTCATTATTAGTAGAAATTAAAAAATTTAAAATATAGTAAAAGAGAGCTTCCACTCTTAAATTGCTAAAACAAACACGAAAATATTATACTAAATATACAATTATGTGATTTAGTATACAAATAAAATAAATAAAATATAATTTTTTCATACAACATTATTATTTTAGTAAGTAATAAACTTTACTAGTCCTTTATCTTTAAATACATAAAAATTAATGTGATATTATAATTTTAAGAATTCTTACTTCTTTAATTTTAAATTTCCCAATAAATAATAATAAAAAAAAACAAATTAACAAAATCATGTAACATTGTGTGACCAGACGTAAGTAAAGGCAGGCCCCACACATGGGTGCACGCATTCAAGGAGCTTCTCTGGGTGACGGAATATAGAATTCGGCTAAAAATGCCCCCAAATTAACACAGATACTCTCCTATACTCTCCTGTTGCACGGTAACTCTTCGAATCTTGTAGTCTATCTCACTCCACATCAACTTACATTGACTCTAAATTCTCTCTCGGAAAATTCTCACACACTCCCGAAAATCATAGGGTTTTGTTTTAATCATCATCGGTCATAACAACTGGTAAATTTTATTTCTTGAAATTCGGAATTCTCCAGTATTTCTTATTGTTGAGTCCCCTCTCTGCATGTATTCTACATTACATGTATGTATTCGTGCGTGCATGTAAGTATTTGTGCGTATAATGAGGTTTCTGATCTGGGTTTTTGTTGTTGTTATGCTTTGTGATTCTGACATGGGTTTTGTTCTTGTTTCTGGATATTGCTTCTGTGAGTGAGTGAAATTCTTTATGTTTTATGATTTTTCTTGATTTGGCAGGTTAAGTCTTTTGGCTTAATTTTGATGGAGGTGTAAATAATTTATAGTATTCAAATGGTTGATACAATTTCCACGAAAAAGTTAAAAGAAAGATGTGATGTTGCCAAATGGTTGGTGCACGAAGTCAAAGAAATGATGAAATTCGATTAGAAAATAATGAAAGAAAAGAGGGAGAAAAAGGTTGAGAAACAGATTCACGCATTGTGCAAAATTAAATTTAAGGTGAAAGAAGAGTTCATGAGTTTTTATTGTTTCCTGTAAATGTATAATGAGAATTTGCTGAAGTCATTCCTGTTATTAAGTGAATAAACATGCCTGTGACTCTTACTGAAAGTAGTCAAGATCTACCAATTAGTAAGGTTCTTGAATCAAGTAATTGCTGGGACTTGGAGATTGGCGTATGTATGTATTTGTAGATTTGATGCCTTGAACAAAGACTTTCAAATTGGGCAAAGAGTACAGAAAATCCGTAAGTACAGGAAAGAACATGTAATATTGTATTTCTTATGAAGGAAAGTTAAAACTCTAAATGCTACTAATGCTCCAGGATGACATATTTGGTAGAAAGTGTCATGTCATTGAGTATGGTGAAACTACTGGACAGAGTGGGACACTTGTTCTTCTTGTGCCATGTGTAACCCATGTTCTAATGTTTTGTGGACCTCTTTGATGCTTGGAAACATATATAAGTGCCATTCTCTTCTAAACAACCTTAGGCTACCACTTGTCCTTGATTGGACTAATTGGCAATTGTAATAATTGGATTTTCCCCCCTCTTCTTCATTTAATCTTTTTGTCCCATATGCTTGCTATATATATATGTTTTTTGAGTAAATTCTCAATTCATTTTGTATCGTGTTTCGACAAGACTAGAGTTGAAAAGAAGAATGGCTTCATTTTAAAACATTTTGGTTGGACTTAATGTGGCTCTAATTCAAGTTCAAGCCATGAATCCTATATCAGAAATAATGTGAGTTGAGTGCGTGCCCGTCCATGCAGAAGTTCAACAAAATTCTAAATCAACATTGAAACAGGAAACATGTTATTCTTATAATGATTGGTTAGTTTAAGTATTGGCATACATTTGGTTCATTTATGAAGGTATAAGTTGATGGCTTTACTGAGTGTAAGGTTGTCAAATGATTCCTTCATAACTGATTTGGTTTTTTGCATTTAAGGCTTTTGATGTCTCTCTCTGTATCTTTTATGTGTTGTTCTTGGCAAAGTTTATGGGTTTCTTGAATTCTCATCTCTAGGTTTTTCTTGTGTGTGGATTCTACAAGGACACAGTGGTTAAGTTCATTGGAGAAATTACGCGAGCATGCAACCTAAGTCTAAAAGTGTCAATCAAGGAGAAGCCAACCTTTATAATGTAGCAAATTCCACTGTATGTTCTGAACGATGGTGGAACAATACTGGATATAATTCCTTTTCCCCCGCAGTGATGCGTGGAAATGCATCAGATTCATCATCCCTGGAACAATCTGTGGATGGCCAATCGCAGTCTGAGGGTGGAATAAATGAGGAAGACGATGATACTGTCAAGCACTCACCTAGTACTATACAACTCCAGCCAGGTACTACTTCAGTATGCCAGTCAGTTAACCCCAAATGAACCATTTTATTTCTTGTCTCTGCTTGAAACGCCACTGCACTGCATGCGTGACAAATGACACATTTGTTGCCTTTCCATGCTAAAGTTTGTCTTTATTGGTGAACAGACTGGTGGAGTCCCTGTCAAGATGAAAATTGCACATTTAATTTGAGTTTAATGAGCCAAAAGATTATGTTCAAGTATTGAATATCTTTCATGTTCTTTCATATAAATGTTAATAGCAGTGATATCTCATTCAATGTCAGATAGAAATAATAGGCAGGAGAGTACGAATCTCCAGCAAGTTGAGCCTACATTACAGCCAAGAGCTGTTGGAAGCCTTATGCAGCCTGCACAACTTGAGCTTGTTGGCCACTCAATTGTAAGAATATTGCAATATGAAATACTAAATATGTTGGCTGTCAGATACTCCTGAATTATTATAGTATTATTGTTGTAACATGGAAATGTATTTATCTTGTTCTGGTGCATCATTTTCAGGCCTGTGCTTCAAATCCTTATGATCCATATTATGGAGGAATGGTGGCAGCTTATGGCCAACCTATGGTATGTGCATGAGTGGGAAATTATTTTACCTGATGTGATTTTGGTTTTCATCTCCTCATTGTTAAACCACATGTAGGGATGGGTGTGTTTGTTGTAAACTGTGATAAGGAATATGCTAGTTAATTAAAATGACTTGATATCCAATTTCTGCTGAAAGGGCCTGGAATGGCCTTCACAAAACCTGCCAATGCAAAATAATTCTCACTCTCTCTTCATAGACATGCTCAAGAATTATTGACCAACTTGTTGCTCTGGGAAACAAAGTATATGAAGTTCCACTAGCTCTTCCAAATTGATTTTGCGCCAGCGGCTTTGAATTGAGACATTCTGAGAGTTCCTTGGTCTTGCATTAATAGTTGTATACTAGTCAGGATTTTGTATTCTTGATTTTGTTTTTTCAGGCTGACAAATGATGATCTGCTACTATTGTTATTTTAATCCAACTTCATGTTGGTCAAAGTCAAGATTGTGTCATGATTTTACATTTGGGAGGGTATTGAATCTCATCTTCTTTTCTTTTGACATTAATGCAAGAACTCTTATCATTTGATTTAATGTCATGTTATTCTCTAAATATATATCTTCTTTTTAATAAATCAAGGTTCCCCATGTATATAATATGCATCATGTGAGGATGCCACTGCCCCTGGAGATGGCACAGGAGCCTGTTTATGTGAATGCCAAGCAATACCATGGTATCCTGCGGAGGCGGCAGTCACGTGCTAAAGCAGAGCTTGAAAAGAAGTTAATAAAAGCTCGGAAGGTTGTTATTTCTGTTTTTCTTCAAATAAGTGTCTGGTAGGGTCTACCCTTGTGGACTTCTTGAGTGATGAAACAGGATATATGTGTTGGGAATTTCTTTTGACAAGTTTTTCTTGTACCCTTTTTTGGGTCCTCTTGGTTGGTAATATTTTCTTTCTTTGTTTACTTACAGCCATATCTCCACGAGTCTCGACACCAACATGCCATGAGGAGGGCAAGGGGTTCAGGGGGACGTTTTGCAAAGAAGTGCAGTGCAGATACTTCTAAGGGAACAGGTTCCGGATCAGCTGTCTCGTCGCAATCCATGGATTCATCGGGTTCTGAACCCTTTCTCTCCAATTCTATTGGAGCAGAAGTGGCCGAGGCTCAGAATTTGTACAATGCAGATGTCGGAGATTTTAGAAAGGAAACCAACTTGCAGGAGCCCATATATCAGTCCCATTCTGGCAAGACGGGGGAAGGACCCTCTTCCGGTCAGCAGTGGGGAAACATCTCGTCTAACCATGCACTTGCAATGCAGTGAACTCGATCACACTGCCTGTGACGGGTGGACTCTGTGATGAGAGGAGGGTAAAATGCTGGTTACTTGTTTAAATCTTGGCTTTTCCAAGCTGGGCGGCAATTCATTCTTGGCTGTTTTTCAATTTGTTCGTGGAAGAGGGATGGTGGGATCGTTCCCTCTTTTTTCAAGTACTATTGTTCTTCCCTTCTGTACAAAATGTCATTTAGGATTAGAAACAGAGTTTGAGTAGGAAAAACCCACTTTAATGCTAGAACCCTTGTAAAGTCCCTACTAGGAGTAGCACGTTTTTACTTGTTGCGTATAGCTGCAATTTCAGAGTTAAAGGTTCGAAGTTTTATCTTGATTACATTAACCGAAAATCATTATTATGAGATGATGATGATTAATTCAATTGTAAAGCTCCAAGTACCTATGACTAGTCATACAGTGTTTGGCAATTGGATGCGGACTGTTTTTTCTGGTGGCTGAGGTACATTTCCAATGTTGGAGAAACTCCCCAAGTCTTTAGTAGTGCTTTGAATAGACTAATAGTTAAACTCCTCAAGTGCTTTGAAGTTTGAATGATGGTATCTTTATTATATTAGGAGTATTGATATACGCTCCAAAGATAATTATAGGTACTCAGTAATCATTTTTTTTTAAGCACTAAGCTGTGTATTTTTGGAGCGCCAATAATATGTTTGGTATATTTTGAAGTGCAGATACGAACTCCCTTCTGGTTTGACTTGCTCCAAATCTAGAAGCATTGTATTTTGAGGCCTCTAAAATTGCTAGTGGGGAAAAAATTAATATCTTTAGAATATACAGGTAAAATTGTTTGAACTTAATATTTAACATGTTAATACATATTAGAACTCTAATTTCCTATCAAGCACATCAAAATCTTATTTCTCATAACAAACTCGTTTGAATCTTATTACAGAGCTCCACCACTTCTACATTTCTTGTTGTAAGTGAATGCAATGAAAAGATCCAAAAATAACGAATAATGAAACAATTCATATATTGACATTTCGTCAAAATTTATGTTTTGTTATTCCCATCATCCGGTAACTATAGGATAATCCACAAGAAAAGTGGCAAGATTCAAACCTATAGCTGGCCCGCCCCTGACCTGCTGGGTTGGGTGGCCGGGTTAGCACCCCTCGTCGCCTCTGTACCCAAAACAGATGCGATGCGCTACCAAACAAATTCACCCTATGTTTCATATTTATTGAGTTTAAATGGATTAAAAATTATTTTTTATTCTTTGTAGCTCGTATTAAAAACCACTGCCATTTGTTCTGTGCCGATAATATCACAATATTTTATACTATCATTACAAGGTTCTGCACTCAGGGCAGATGATTAATTTTTAAGCAATATTTGGAGTGAAATGAAAACTGAAAACAAAAGAATAGAAAGAAAACTGTTTATTTGTAGTTTTAGATTTCATTCCTATGGTTACATATCATTGTAACTTCAATATCAGTGATCTGTCTCCCCTACATTTTCGATTTCTTCTGCCTCATAATGGTCAGGGATGGTTCCTCCCTCTGACTCATATAGGTCAGGGTTGGTTCCCTCCTCTGCCTCGGCGGGTTGGGTCATCTTTTGGGTGCTAACTTTGCTATCATCAGAGACATTGTTCTCAGAATCGGTCATGTTGACCACAGTTTGCTTCTCCATCATACCAGACAGGGCAAGCCTGGGGGACCATTCAAGAACATCATCAATTATGTTGGACACCCGCCTCTGGTACCTGCAAAAAGCAAATTCCTAGTTAAACCTAATGCATTTAAGCAACTTCTTGGGCTTCACACCAATAAAAGTAATGGCAGGTTTTGTAAAAGATGGTTGTTATTCAGTTCAGATGATACAAAGACATAATAATCCATGAGCCCTCGATTCTCAATCTCTCTCTGAAATTGGTACTTCAAATAAACGAAAAACAGATTAATTTGCTCCCGCTGACCACAGACCAAATACAAGCCAGAAAGAATATTCCTAGAGCAGATCAAAGCCAAAATCTGATCATGCTATTATGGTTTCAAAACGAGGAAAAAAATATGCTTCAACCATATTTTAGTCCAACCACATTTTAGTCCTCATTCATATGTTTTGTATCCCTTAAAGCGTGTGGAAAACCTTCAGACAAGGGGAGCACTGCTTAAATAACCAAATGATATTTTACACAAATGATAACTAAAAACTACACAGTTAGAAATCATGATCCAATTCCAACATCACACAGACACAAGAATTTTTTCCTGGCGCATTTACAAAAAAAATCAAATTCAAGATAACTAGCTCTCATGGATCTTTATTGAAATCAAATCTTCAATTCATATTTCACTCAATTTCCTTCATTTGTTTTTTATGATGCTTGCTGCAAAAGTTAGCTAACTGACATACCTGGCCCTAGCAGCTTCATCAGGAGCATGATGTCTCAGTAGCAGAATGATCAGCACGGCCACTACTGTGTAAAATAGCCTAGCTGTCCACTTTGGACGCTCACCCTCATCTTTCTTGGGCAAAAACTGGAATAACTCCTTTAGTGTTGCTTCCTCTGCGAGAATGTTCGGGAAGAACCATACACGCTTTCCAAGAATGATCCATAGAGCTCCAAATACAAGGCCTCTCACTGCATGAAATAATCAACGCTCATAAGCCCCAGATAATTAACAAAATAGCAGTCTCTCACAAATAAGAAAACAAAAACAAAGCCGTATCAACCTGTACAAAAATGGCATTACTTTCTAACTATCACTCTGTAATTGATGAGCATAAAGTAAAGAATGTGAAATAGTACGGCTTCTAGAAGGAAATGCTTCAAAATACTCAACAAAGAGTTCTCTAGTGTTTAACACTATGAACAGTAAAGTGTCTTGCTTCAAAGAAAATGAATATTCAATTTTCAAAAAAGTAATGTCTGGCGTAAAATTTGCTTGCAGAATTTAGCAGAAGAAATGTGATAAATAGCATAACTGCTCTGGCGCATGGAAACAAAATTACACCAAGTGCTCTGCAGTGATGAGTATTCTAAATGGAACTACATTAGAACCACCTAAGCAATCTTGAATCACTAATAATCCTACTAAGCTATCACAATAGATGGAGAAAGCATGATGTTTAATAGAAAGAAATATGAAGACGCCATCATGCTATATTGACGCCAAATAAGGGTTTTTCTGCAAAAGCAAACTAACTTAACCCTCATAGACATATGGAAGTTGTTAGCAATGCACATAGAGATACAAGCATAGAGATGCAAAAATAGAAAACAAAGAAAGATAAAAGGACACCACTAGTTCTTTTGGGGTTGAAGATACATCGAGTGCATTGTTCCATGATTGATCTAGACTTAATTATATAATCAACTCTCATCCTCTGAACATTCTGACAAATATATTGTATTGGGTGAAACAAAAATAAATTTTTAACAGCTTTTTATGCATTTGCTGACAAATTAATGGCATATTAAATAGGAACTCTACTAGCATCTTATAATGCAATATTATTTTCTTAACAAGCAGAAAAGTTCATCATATAATTGCTCTTACCAAACTTTTGACCTATTATTCACTTGGAAAAATTCCCTAGTGGCTTCTACCCAAAGAAATATAAACCAAGGTAAATGCATTCCCATAATTCCAATCACAATTATTCTCCAAATGTATCACTGAGATTACTTGCAATATGAGTTTCTACTTGTCCTTGTGATATTCCAATAATGGGCATTTAGAAATCAATAACAATATCACCATCACCACATAATAGAAAAGAAAAGGTAATCCATGAAGCGGAATGATTTCTCCTGACATTTCATATTAAATGTAGGTAATGCAGAAAGATAAAATGCAAGAAATAAAGTTAAACCAAGAAAATGAGTATCATCAGCACCAAAGAACTTACATAAAAGCAGGCAAATTATAAGAAGCAGCACACCCGCACAGAAGTAGAGTATAAGCAGCTTGACCTGGTGAGGATACACAGGAAACAAGCAGATTGCTAGCGTCAAAACAGGCCAGAAGAATGAGAGAAGCGTTTGCCATAAAGGCCGTCTGTTAACAAAGGTCCATGCAAAAAATGCATCATTATCGGAAAACACTTGGTCCTGCAAAGCACAAAAAAAATGAGATAGAAAGTAAACTATCAATCCAGTATAAACAAAGCTACTATAATACTATATTATTGAAACAATGTCACGACACAAGTTAACACAGTTTTGTACAGTTCTACTAAAGTAAATGCCAAGATGACCACACCAGTGAAACAACACATTCCATTACATGCAATTAATTTGATCTAGATAGTAAAGATAATGTATGAACCTTTTCATTCATATTAAACTCGGCTAAAAATAGGAAAAAAGGGTAAGCACCTGAACTAAGAGTTGTAATTTATGGAATATGAGAAAAGATAAAAAATATAATACTATTTTACTGAAAAAGATGTCACAACACAAGTTAAAACAATTTTTTACAGTTCTACTAAAGTAAATGCCAAGATGTCCAGACCAGTGAAACAACAAATGCCCTTACGTGCAATTAATTTGATCTAGATAGTAAGGATAATGTCAGAACCTTTTCATTCGCATTAAACTTGAAGCCAAAAATAGGAAAAAACGATAAGCACCCCAACTAAGAGCTATAACTTATGGAATATGAAAATTTCTCATTAACAACTGAAAAGTCCACAATAACAAATCCACGTACAAAGAGTGTCGTTTTCTCCTTAACATATGAAGCAAATGCTTGAATAAAACTTACAGCAAATATCTCCAAATGTGCTGGCCAAGTAGACAATTTTCTCTTCCCGGGCCGAACAGTTTTGACAACACGGTCACATCGCACTATAAGATTCTTTCTCAGCAGAATGTTGGCAATATCTTCACTTTCTAAATTCTTATCTGATTCAAGTACATCTTTGAGTTCTGGATGATTTCTCAAAAACCTAAAGAAATCTTTTCCTCTAAAATATTCAACTCTTGTCTCCTGTAAGATGGCCCACCTAGACTCCAGATCCTTATGATCTCTTACTTTCTCAGCAAATATCTGAAAGATGTCCTTTTTTGCAGCTTGCTTCTGAAATTCAAATTAAAGAGGAGACTGGAGAATAAAATTACAGGATAATTAACCAATTTCTTTTCATATAAATAGCATCACAAAAAATTAAGTTGAAAGTTCTATCACTGCGATAAAAGGGTGTGTCTGTGCATATGTGTGCTGCTGGGATGTGGAGCTTGTGTTGTTAACACAACTAGTATCAGGAACAAGGTATGAAACAGCTAGCATGACACAAATCAATAATGTGTGCGACCTAAACAGGTTGTAGCCTGAATTATGATGAAGTGATATGCGCTGCAAGACAACTTGAAAAAGTGTGGGTGCTATTTACAACATCTTCTGCATTATGACTACCAAATGGCCAGTCTAAAATGTTACTTACACTGCAGAAAAATTAAAAGCAAACCCCGATCACCAGTTAAAATAAAGAGCCAATTCATACTCAATAAGTGAGAAAAAGGGAGATGAGACAAACAGACAACCCCAAAAAAACTGGGAAAGAAATTATTTCTCTGCCCAACCATCTAAATTTAATGCAAGCTAATTCTAGGTTTGGTTGCATTAAATAAAAATGATTATAACTTCTCATTTGCCAGGTAAAACAAGTAAGGTTCACGTTATTTAATAGTTGATAAATACGAATCGACACATAATCGAGCATACTGGTCACACACAATAATCCCTCTTATGCCACCAGAAGTTATGAAAAACTTTTATTTACAAATTAAATATAACAAAATCCAAATAATGGTGGTCAAGCCTATGTCGATGATTATTTCCTAAGGTTTCAGTAAAACGGTATCAAATTTTTTCATAAATCTCAGAATTCCCTTCAAGCCCGCCCATTTCACATACAAAAACAATAAAATTCCACAAATTCTGAAAAAAGAAATTATCTTTGGGTTTTAACAGCGGTGCCAGATCTTTCCAGGAAATGTAAGAGCATCAGCAAACACCAGATTACAAAAAATATATTCATATAAACGCATAGAGACATAATCATACTCGCAATAGTATATGTATAAATTAACGTGCGCGTAAATTTAATTAGTAAAAAGTAACTAACCCTTGGAGGGGTATCGGTGGCGGAGTCGCCGTATGAACGCCGACCCCTCTTTTTATCGCCGTATGCTCCACCGCTTCCGCCTCCGCCGCTGCCTGTTTTCTTCATACCTATATCTCGCTCTCTGTCGTTTTAACTTTTTCTTATAGTGCTTTCTTTTTTTTAACATTTACTTTTGTAATTAATAAATGAAAATTAATTAAATTATAATTAACAAATTCGTAACCGATATAATGGGCTGCTTCAACTTTCAGCCCAGATGAAGGCAGACCAGCCCATGGACACTAAGTGGATTGGCCCAAGTAGTTAATACTCATTCATATTCATGTTCTCAATTTTCATGGTCCACTAAAATCGTATCATATTCTTCATTCTTTTTTAACTTTCTTATCCCTCTGTCTTGAATTTATTGTTTTTATTTTTTTCATTAAAACTTTGCAAAACAAGGTTTTACTTATTAAAATAGGAGACCCACCAAAGTACGAAAATCACGATCTTTTAGAAAACAAATTAAAAATATGACATCAATAACTAAAAATTATATAAAAATTTATAGAAGTTTTATTTGTTCGAATCTCCTCAATTAAACCTATTTTTATAAGTTGGATTTTGTTTTCGTTTTTGTTTCTTTTCTATTTTTTTTTTTCAAGATGGGTCTAATCCATATATTGGCCTGGTTCTGGTTGGATTTTTAAGCCCAAATGAACATACACAATTAGGAAAAAGGCAAAAGAGAAATCCAGGATTATTTTTCAAGTTGATTTGGTGCACAGAGCTCGTCTCCCCGGAGCTCTTCTCAAATGCTTCATCTTCGGCACTATACTTCTGTTCCTCTGCATACTTCCTCATCCTCTTACATCAACAAGCAGAAAAAGTCAATCTTTTTATCTGGGTTCAGAATTTTGGGAGATAAAGAATTGTTGGGATTCAAGAAAAGCAGAAGAAATGGCTCACTGAATGCTGTGGAGAAAGATTCGGATTTTGAGGTTGACCCGGATAAGGCCCGTGAAGCTTTGAGAAAGCTTGATGAGCAGCTCCAGTCTCTTTCCAAGAAACAACTCACCCCCCCAAAGATTAGAGGTAATTTGATAATCTCTCCCACCTATTGTGTGTAGTCATAGATACAACCTGAATTTTAGGTCAGGGGACCAGCAAAGATTTGGTAAAGAACTCCTTTAGTAACATGGAAACAAACTTTTTAATACATATGGGAGGCAGAAAGTTTTTGATGAGATTATGCATGATATTAGCCTATAATAGGTGGGGGTGAGTGGTGACTGGTCTGTAATTCTTGGATGACCCAGTCCATCCAACACCATTGGATTGGAAGGGGTGGATGATGAAACCACCCAACTCCCTCCAACCCAATGATCAGAAGTACACTGATCACCGTTGCACCCGGACCACTCTAGAATGACCGCGACTGGTCACTACCCTGTTTGCTCTAGCTCTAAGCCTAGTGATATCTGAATGTGAATTTTGTGGCTTTAATTTATTGCTATTTGTTAATTTACTGCAGTATGATTGAGTTAGCGAAAAGTACTACTAAGTTGAACTAAATAAAGTTAGAAAGTGTAGTTAAGATGGGGAAGGAAACTTAAATACATTAGCCACTAAGCAAACAAATATTGGCTATTCCTCATTTTGTGTTTGATTTACTATCATTTACGACTAACTTTCGATTTTGTCTGGACTGTGATAGAGATAGTTCATTGCTAATTTTATCCACGTCATCTGTGTTATTGTGTGGAATTAAGTGATCATATATTGATGTATCACGTATTGCATTCTCTATTGGGCTCTTTGCCCTTACGTAGTAGAAAAGGCTACTTCAACTAATGCAACTGGAACTGCAAAAGATACGGCTTTATTTTCTCTCTGTCAACTTCTCAGAAAGGCCATCTGCTGCCTTTCAATTCACAAAACTTCTTATTTGAGTGCATATCTACATTATTTTAGTCCTTGGGTCATATCCAAATTAGGACTCTAAAATGGACAGAAATGAGATAGCTTCATTGATATTTTTTTTGGTTTTTTTAACCCTTAGGAATCAACAAATGAGTTGGTTGGGTTCGAGCAATCTATGCACATGAGATTCTTCAAGCAATCTATGCAAATAAGATTATGTACCCTTTATGATTGAATCAAGCATTAAGTACTTCAAATTTGCTAACACTAAGATAATATGTGGGCAAACCTGTGAAGAACCTTATTCAACTACCTGAGTTTCTCCAGTCGCATAATTAATCTAATACTATGAGTTTGCTGAACCACATGTAGATGAGTGACAACAATCAGAAGTCTTTATGGCATTTGAGATCATTGGTAAAAACATAACAAATTGGGTTTTCTTTTGTATATGGCAATTTTTTTTTATATGACTGCTCTGAAATACCAGGTGTTCTAATCAAATGCATTTTTCTTGACATTATCACAGCTCTGGACCTTAATCAATCAAGTCCCAGGGAAAAAGAAGAAACTTCAGAGTTTTCAGGATCTTTTTTGGCTTATGCAGCTTCTGCTCTGCTAGTTTTTACCATTTTCTATAATATTATATTTCTTACAGTTATAAAGCCATCTATAGATGGACCAGAGCCCGTTCAATCTTCAAGTATGATTACAGAAGCTCAAGAAGGTGCACCACTACAACAATTTTCAAGAACTGCGGAATTCTCAGTTGGGCCATGAAGAATTTGCATTTTTATTAGCATTGGTCAAAAGCAATTTCTTAACTTACCTTACTAAATTATTTATACAATCATGAATATCAACTCTCTCATTACCATTTTGAAATGAGAGCTCGAATATTTTTGGTAAGAATTGTTTATGTTCCATGACCATTTTCTGCTCATCCTCTAGTTCTTGGTTACACGTTTCTTGTTTCTTTTTAGTCACTCTCTCGGTTGGTTATTATCTTGACTAGAATAACGAATGAAGTAGCACTGTTGGTCCCGAGAAGCCAACTTCCATTCCATTGCTTATATTATTCTTTGGTTGGATGATGATTTATGTGGATAGATTACTTATAATAGTCAGAAGTTAGTCCTCATCTAAAATGTGAACAATACAGACATTCAAGGCAAAATATGTATCACCATCCAAAATGTGGTTTTGGGGATAAAGTTGGACTGTTAAGAGGCGTAGAATTGCCAGTTTGTTTACCAAGAGAAGGCCGGAGAACCATAGGACAGTGGTTCGACTAGTAAGGCAGTGAGCAGCGGATGTGGCAGTGAAAGGAAGGTGGGGGCTGTAAGATCCTGGTAGAGGTGATGGAGAGGGTGGCATGCTGGTGCAGATGGCGGTTGCCACGAGAGGGATGGGATCAACTGGTAATGATAGTCGACAGGAACGAATGCAGGTGTTGGTGTTACTGGTGTGAAGATATTTCTTGAAACAGTCTGTATGTACCTTTGCAATTCAAGAAAGACCTGATTTACATTTACATTAGAATTCAAAATCACAAAACAAAATTTTTGTAACTGCTTAATCTCAAACTTTGACTGAAAATTCTTAGTGATGAAACAACCTAGTCCCACAAACTAGATTGATTGGAATGGGGTATGAGTTATGACAGGAGTATTGACATCTCCAAAGAGGTAGAACCAGAAGGAACTCCTCAACTAGGAGTATTAACATCCTTGAGTCCAACGAGCTAGAACCAAGAATGAACACCTCAACTATCTGTGATATTCTCGAATGGTGCGAGTTCCCTTGAATCAAGGAAGAGTAGATGGTGAAACTTAACCACTCTACGATCCTATAACTAGCAATTAAGCCGATCCACCCTAAAATGACATGTCCTGTCTTTTTTCTTCTAGTGATGATTATTGAGATGTTAGGTGTGCAATTTACCAGCCACAAACTGATACCAAATCATGGGATTGTAAATTTGTTAGCGATAATCTAGAATAAGATTTCATACAGCCGTCCCCCCCACCCCAACACACACACACACAATTAAGGTGAAAAATTCCTGCTGTCATGTAGAGATCCATTGAGAGGTCTTTATTGAAACTAATTAAGGCTATCATCTTGGTTTTGACTTTCTGGTTGATGGGATGAATCGCGAACACTCTTATTTTTATTTTTATTTTTATTTTTATTTTTATTTTTTGTGTCCACATTGGATTTGCTTCCAGAAGTGTTTTGACTTAAAATGTTGAATTTTTGACCCCTTATTGTGATAACTGATAAGTATATTCATCTCTAACTTGCAAGTGGTAGCCGGCCCTGTTCATTTTTTTTATTTATGGTGAACTGCTTCTTATGGGTTTTGCAAAATATATATATATTTATATAAATAAAAAATTCAAAGCCGATTAATATTCTATTGTAATGATGTATTTAAATATTTGATTTTTCAAAAATTGCCTGAAAGCCTTGACTGGTTACAAATTGTTCTTGAAGCATGCTTGCAAATTATAGCATTTGGAGAATACCTTCAGTTTTAGAGAAAAAAAGGGAGAGTTTTCGAAGTGTGCTCCTCTTGAAGTATTTTTTTATGGCATTTTTAAGGTTTAAAATCAATGTAACAATTTAATATCCATGAATTGACTGGTTTCATCAATTAGTAGACTTGCATAATTAAGACGTACAAGTGTTTATGGTACCTCTAAGGAAAGTGGCATGAAAAACAAGGGTATCTCATACTAATAATCATATGTGCCATATGTTAACGTATGTCATTATCTATTATTTACTTGTAAAAATTATATAGGTACAAAATGATAACGGGACAAGTGTAGGATAAATTTATTAATATTTAAGACCCCGCCAAATTAAGTTTTTAAGAATTTAAATTCAAATTATTTCTGCACCCATTAAATTTGAGTTACACTTATTTTATAATTTTAAAAATATTAAAAATATATTTTTAAAAAATAACATCATTAATTTAAAAAAAAAAAATATTTTTCAAAAAATAATATTACATATATACATATATTAATATAAAAAATGAACAATATAGAAAACTCACCCATTGCAAACCATATGTATATGTCTGTCCACTGTTACATGTTTTAGAACAAGTTTGTTCCTAAACAAATTTGATAATCATTTGTCAAACTAAAATGAACCAATATTTCAAGAATACATCTGATCTCATTAAGGTTTGATGGTTTCTCAATCAAACCATATATCAACAAATAAATTACTACATAAAATTAGATCCAAACAAGAGTGACAAACAAAATTTCCACTAGACAAAGGACTTAAATTAGGCTGCAAACGTAGCATGAAAGCGCTTAAATGAATGATTAGGAAAGATTCCTAATCCTATTTTATTCATAGTATTTAGAGTTCCTTTGGTTTTATATTTAGATTTATTTTCATGTTTTTAGTATTTTCAGAATTAAAAAATATTTTTATTTATTTTTTGTGTAAAAATAAAAATATATTTAGAGTAGTTATGTTTGTATATATACAATATAGAAATGTATAAATGAAAATGTATAAATTTTGTGATATTTTTTCTACATAAAAAATATAAAATATTAATAAATTTGCAAATAGATTTAAAAAATGCATGAGAAAATCTAAAATATTACTATTTAAAAATAAAAACAATTTATATATTTAATAAAAATAGATAAAATAAAAATATTTTTAAAATTTTAAATATTAAAAAGTAGAAGAATATCTTTAAAAATGAAAACAAACAAATATTTTTATAGTTTTTTTTTTATCAAACATCAATTTCAACACTTTCCTAAAATGTGACATTTGCCCCACAGCCTATTTGTCAATTAGTGATATATAAAATGTTTGATACATATATGTTTATATGAAAGTAAAAGGGAAAATGACATTTCCCATCTTTTAACATATACTATCAAACTAAATCTTAAGTATTTTATTTTTTATAACTTAATTATTTTTATATTTTATTTTCAAAAATAATTTTTTTAAATCATTTGTCACATCAACTTATATTTATCACAACACTTTATCCTCTAATATCATTTCTCACATTAAATTTTTATGAATATTTTTCGTCTACCTCCACCATGCATTTTTCTCGTATTTCCATGGAAAAATAAAGAATAATATATTATATTATTTTTTTATTATTATCAATTAAAAATACACAATAAATAATAATATTTTTGCGTAAATAATAATAATATATTTGTCAACGGTATGTTATAATATTATTTATTATAAAAGTATTACCATTCACCATATTTTTATTATTTATAATAATAAAAATATATTATGATATTTTTTTTTTAACTTTTGTAGAGAAATATAATGACAAAATGTACGACGAAAAATATTCTAATAAAAAATTGATTTGAAATTAATATTGGAAGACAAAGTATTATAATGAGTATAAGTTGAAGGGAGAGATGGTTTAATTTTTTTTAAAGGTAAAATATTAAAATAATTAAATTTAAAATGTAAAATACTTAAAATTATCTTTTAAACATAATATGCTTTTTAGTCAAATTTAAAAATAGCCAAAGTGCCATTTATCTAAAAATAAAATATATACTTATCTTTTTTAAAAAGCCAGAATTAGAAAAATATGAAAATCCAAGCTCAGCCATAAAGTATTGGATAAATAAAATTGAGAATCAAACGTACAAAAGGAGAGACAAGAGGACACAGAAAAAGAGTTTATTATGTCTTATTCCATGAATGGTACATGTCTAAGACAACAAATGACGACAGAAAAAACCAAAGAAAAAATAATTCAAGAAAAGATAAAGAAAAGTAGAGAGGGAGAGGGGGCGATGGGGACTTTCAGGAGAGAGAAAAGTCTCTGCAAAAGAGCTTTTTGACTCTCTCTCTTCCCATGGCGGATTCACACCCTCATGTATCCTTCCTTTCACATCCCATATTTATATTTTTCTTGGTTAAACAGGGTTGCTTTTGACCACATTTTCTATCATCATATACAAAAATCCTAAGAAAAATATATATTCAAGGTGGTTTTTTTTTATCCTCCTGTTATCCTGCATTTTATTATTTTTTTTAAGTTCTTCTGGCTTCCATTTATTGTTTGAATAATCAATTCTTATGGTTTTTTTTTCTAATGTTAGTTGGTATCTCTCTTTTTTTTTCCAATTGCAAAACTTTAGATGAATTCTTCCGTAGTTCTTGGAGATTTCTGTTCCATAGAATGAAAAAAACATAGCTTTCTGTCGTCAAAAAGATGGATTTGTTTTGGAAGTTTTTGAATTTCATTTATGGGATCTTCTTCAAATCTGACAAAAATGTATATGAAGCTTGGAAGTGATTTCTATTCTTGGTTTTCTTTGTTTTGAGGCTGCAAGAATCAATTTTTTAACAGCTGTTTTCTCATATGATTCGTTGGTGTACCGTGAAAACATCTCAGGTGGTATATTTAAGAAGGGTACTCTTCTTCTGAATCATGGGAAATTGCTGTGTGACCCCTTCTACTTCTTCCAAGAAGAAGAAGAATAAACCAAATCCATTTTCAATTGATTATGGTGCAAATCATGGATCTGGGGGTACAAACAAGCTTGTTGTATTGAAAGATCCAACAGGCCACAACGTTAATGAGAGATACGATCTTGGGCGCGAGCTAGGAAGAGGTGAATTTGGGGTTACCTATTTGTGCACCGATGTGGAGACCGGAGAGAAATTCGCCTGCAAGTCAATATCAAAAAAGAAGCTGAGGACTGCGGTCGATATTGAGGATGTGAGGAGGGAGGTTGAGATCATGAAGCATATGCCTAAGCACCCAAATATTGTGACATTGAAGGACGCTTATGAAGATGATAGCGCAGTACATATTGTAATGGAACTGTGTGAAGGTGGTGAACTGTTTGACCGGATTGTGGCAAGGGGACATTATACGGAGAGAGCAGCAGCGATTGTCATGAGGACCATTATGGAAGTTGTTCAGGTTAAGTTGCAAACAAATGATAGTTTTATGGATTGGCCAAGACTAGAGTTTATTCTTCATAATTAATTTTCTAATAGTACTTATGGAATTATTTCTTCTGCTTACGGTTCAGAACTTGGATCTGGAAGTATACATCTGTTGATTATAGTAAACTAGGTGTTTTTTTTGTTGTCTCCTTGATGAGTTCGTATGTAATATATGCACAGTTAATTTGTTTTTTCTGTTACCTGTATAGTGAATAGAATGTCTTATGAACATTTACTTGCTGAAGGGCCAAAAAACTTGGATCATAATCTTGTTTGTGCTTGTTTACCACTATCATGTCATTAATGAGATTTCATTGCCAAACGTTTCCATACAGGTTTACAATCCAACCTATTTTTCCAGTGATTTTTCATGCCTCTTTTAATAATGAATATTCATCGGACTTGCTTATTTTCCAAACCACGTGATTGAAACCTTTGATAGCCAGTGGCATATTCTACTCTGATCTGCAGCGTATTCTTCTGCTTCTTCTCATACATGCGTACGATTCTGCATTAGTTGTGAGTGGTATTTGTAACTGGTGATGTTGCTGTCCGTGAAGGGTCATCTTCTTTACTTTCTCTGTGATCTTAATTTCCATCATATCCACCAGCATGCTTGTATGTCCTGCTTAGGCCTTTTTTCTTGCTGCTTCATTGTGTTGCAGATGTGCCACCGGCATGGAGTGATGCATCGTGATCTCAAACCAGAAAATTTCCTTTATGCAAATAAGAAAGAAACATCTCCCCTAAAAGCAATTGACTTTGGCCTGTCAGTTTTCTTCAAACCTGGTACAGAATATAATGTTAATGTCTTTTCGCATTTGTGGCTCTTCCTGCTTTGCCTTGTCAATCTGGGCTGTATAAATTTACTTTGTTTTTATTATATTTAGGTGAGCGGTTCAACGAGATTGTTGGAAGCCCTTACTACATGGCTCCAGAGGTTCTAAAGCGCAACTATGGACCAGAAATTGACATTTGGAGTGCTGGAGTCATCCTTTATATTCTGCTTTGTGGTGTTCCTCCTTTCTGGGCAGGTTGGTTGCATCAATTTTGGTCTCTACTTGTTTCTGACTGGGATGTTATTTCTTCATTTGACATTAAAACTTTTGGGATTTGATTGGAAAATTCATACGCTATTCATGATTTAGCTCCATTTGTTCAGATCACGTTGAGAGGGGGTTTGTACTCTTAGCTAAGGAAGTCCTGGAACTTAGATGTGAAATGTTGAATCATTTAATTATAAAATCTTTGGGAAATTTTTAAACTATGCATGATTTAGCTCCACCCTTTAGGATCATACTCAGGAGGTGGGTCATGCTCCTAGTTAAGGACATACAGGCACTTGAAAGAACTTAAATTGGCTGATTATATGCATGAGTGTTCTTTTTTTTTACCAAGTTTGCATGTGTGCAAGTCATATATGCTTACGCTGATTGCGCAGAAACCGAGCAAGGAGTGGCTCAAGCAATTATTCAATCTGTAATTGATTTTAAGCGAGATCCTTGGCCTAAAGTTTCTGACAATGCAAAAGATCTTGTAAAGAAAATGCTTGATCCTGATCCAAGTCGGCGTCTTACAGCTCAGCAAGTCCTTGGTAATGCTAGCTTACATCAGATTTAATCGTCTCCCACACATTGATTTAGGGAGATGAAACTAACAGTACAATTTCGTGAATTGTACTTATTTGAATTCAGAGCATCCTTGGTTACAAAATGCAAAGAAGGCACCAAATGTCTCACTGGGTGAGACTGTGAAAGCAAGGCTCAAACAATTCTCTGTGATGAATAAGCTCAAGAAAAGGGCTCTAAGGGTACTTCACATTTCATACATGCTTCATTGTAATAAGAAGAACCCCCCCCCCCCCCGGCGGCATCCAAAAAAAAAAACACTTTAAACACCTTTTTGATGTCCTTGGACTGTTGCATACTCAGGTCGTGGCTGAGCACTTGTCTGTGGAGGAAGTGGCTGGAATTAAGGAAGCATTTGATATGATGGACTCTGGAAAGAGGGGTAAAATTAACCTTGAAGAATTTAAAATTGGTCTGCACAAGCTTGGCCATCAGATACCTGATGCAGATATTCAGATTCTAATGGAAGCTGTAAGGATTATGTATTTTGGAGTCCATCTCTCTTCCTTTATATTTGATTTATGACATTCTGGATGATTGTGTGTGGTAAAGTTAATTATTTGCTTGGATGCTGGAATGGCCTGTAATTGATATGCCATTCATATCTTCTTTTCTGTGCCCTGTTTTTGGTATACTATTTTGAATTTGAAAAGACTATTCCCATGGAATGCCCTTTCTTTGCAAGAGTTGGAATAATCTTTTCTCGTTCTGGATTCAGAAAATGGCCTTTCTAGTTTGCCCTATAAGTATCCCATGCTCCTAAAGCCAAACTTCCACTGCTGCAAAAAGTCATCCACCACTGCTAGCCACCCTTCACTGCCCCCATTATTGCATCCCCCCTCTCTTCCGTAGATGTCTCACTCTTTTTCCTTTCCACCTTAAGCAAAACTACCCCCACCATCAGTCAATATCGACAACCCTCCACACCACCTCTACTTCCTCTCATCTTCAGCCTTGCCACACTGTTTGCTATTTGACCACTGTGAATCCTTCGCCCAACTGTCCTTACCCTTATCTGAATGACCATCAGTCATGCATGGGGAACTCCACGGAGTCAGCAAGCAATAGCAAAAAGCAGGATGCTCAGGATTTTCTGGAGCAGTATAACTACATAATATTTAGATAATGCCATGAAATATACTGGAACTAATCCTATAGTTTACTTGGGATGGAATGCTGTTTTATATTCACTTTTTGGTTTCCAGGCTGATGTTGATGGAGATGGAACTTTGAATTATGGGGAGTTTGTTGCTGTTTCTGTGCATCTCAGAAAGATGGCCAATGATGAGCACCTGCATAAAGCTTTTGCCTTTTTTGATCGCAATGAGAGTGGATATATAGAGATTGAAGAGCTCCGAGATGCTTTGAGTGATGAAGACGATGCCAATAGTGAAGAAGTTATCATTGCTATCATGCATGATGTAGATACGGATAAGGTCAGTTATATCCACATGTTTTTGTGTGTGTACTTTTTTATACTTGTGATTTCATTTTTAATCTTTTGTATGTATGTGTTTTTTTTATTTGGCTGAACTAACTCATATTTTGATACCATCTTCTTTGATATTTTCCTTTTCTTTGTTTATTTTCAAATCTACTGGCGAATGATTGGACGACTATACTGCGCTTTTGGTTGTAAGCTGAAGAGGGCATGTAATGTGGCATTGCCGCACAGTTTAGTCTCAAATATAAACTTGAAATTTATAATTTGGACCCTCAGTGGACCTTTCTGGGGATTATGGCAACAAACATACATCTGTCCTAAAGAATCCCACGAGTAAGACCACTCAGGGTACCTCTTGAAAAGTCCTAGAGCTTACACTATGCCCTTAAAGCATTTTAACTTACTGATCCTTGGTCTTTTCGGATGGAGAAGTTAATCTAATGAGCCATTTATAAAATAAACACTAGGAGGGCAATTGTGGAGAATGTAGCCCTCAGACATGATTTAAAGTTATAAAAGATTGAAACTCTGTATATTAGCGAACCAAAAGTATAATCCAATTTACTTTACCCTATATGTACATCGGGAGCTGTTTATGCAGCATCTCGAATGGACAACTTTTTATTTATTATTGTTTTTGGTTAAATCCTCAACTATTGTTCTTAATCTAAGGGATTTTAATGTGTTGCATGTTATTGATATGCAGGATGGCCGTATAAGTTATGAAGAATTTGCTGCAATGATGAAGGCTGGTACAGATTGGAGAAAGGCATCCAGACAATATTCTCGTGAGAGATTCAACAGTCTTAGCTTGAAGTTAATGAGGGACGGATCTCTACAGTTAGCTAACGAGGGTAGATAAACTACTAAAAGACATGTTAAGATCGGAAAAAGGTGCTAAAAGGGACACCCTAATTCTTGTCCCTTTTTTTTTTGGCCGAGTTTATGAAATTGCTGCTTCGTTCTTTACTTTTTTTCTCCATTTCTTTGTTTTTGTTCCCTGTTACACAATAGGGCTCATCATCAGGCTGAGGCGCTCAATGCCTTAAATGGCTATTTAGGCTGATTTGTTGTAAGTAGCTAGACGACGAAAATATTTAACCGTGTGGAAATGTTACTGAGGTATTTCATGTACTATGTATAGGTCAATTGTGGATGAATATCATTGTCATCAAGAAAATGTGTATTGTGTTTAGCTGTTTTTCGACTTGTGGCCCTGATTTACCCTTCCATGTGAAAAAATAGGAAGGTCTGCCGATCGCCAGAACTTCATCACCATGGAGTAGAGGGACTCAAGAGCAGATGATCTGGGGGGTAACCTAGTATTCTGCAGTGTGTATCCTTGCATCAGACGAACAATCTTTTCTGTAATTTTCCCGGCAAGCTTATGAAGTCGGGTGCTGCTCTAACAATGGATACGATATTCCCAAGTTTGAGTTTGTTGGACTCGAAATTTTTTCTAGTAAAAGGTGCCAAGAGGAGAGAAATGGAAACTAAATCCAAAGGCAAGAGTTGTTCGTTCTTCATGTTATGAGCTTGCTTAACCAAATAAGATGTTGTTTAACCAGCTAAGTTATGTAAATGCATTTTTATCTTAGCATTTAAATTTAATAACATGTGCAGCGTCGATAACTGGATCATTTATTCATTTATAAAGCCTATATCTTAATAAAGATTATAAACAACTTGAGATGTATATTGATTCGGAGATGTATCAATGATAACCTTCAACAATCAATTTTTCATCACCTTCAACAATCAAAATTTTCATCTGTGTAATTTTCAGTTGTACAATATATAATATGAATTAAGTATCAATATTTTTCACCATTCTATCTTTTAACAAGAAACCAACATATTAGTTTTGAAGTTTTGCACAAAAGTGCTACTTTTATTGAATATTTCAAGAAAAAAAAAAGATAAAAAAATTCGTCTTCTAAGTTGGCCTAAATAAATATTTAGTCCTTTAAGTTGACAAATTCTAAATTTAGCACACTAAGTTTTCAAAATTGATATATTCAATTTGATTTTATTCTGAAAAATTTAATTTTAATTGGCACTGACATGACATGATAAGTCACCAGAATATAATGACATAAACTCTAATTTGATAATTTTTTAATATTTGAAGGAAAAATTAAGTAATGTGCCAATTATGTGGACAAATTTAGGAAAATATAAAAAAGGGTGAAAAATCGCCCACTTATCATCCTCTATAGAACGGACGAAAGAAAAAGTAATGCCACATATATTCTACTTAAGCAATTTAAAAATATAAAAAACAAAACAATTAGTTAAACTAAAAAATATTTTTTCAAGAAGATGAAGATGAAGATGAAGAAAAAAAAAACGAAAAAATAAGTAAAAGAAAAAATAAATAAATGGAATACTTTTTTTAATTTCTTTATGGGATTAATTATATGTTTAAAGTAACTAATGTTAAAATTTTCATCCCTAATTGATAAATAATTAGTTGATTAATTAAAAATTAATTTATAAAAATGGCTATGTTAATTAGAGTTTGTAATTAAATGTCAAATGTCAATTTTCCCTGCCAATTTTTGTATAGGCCTGTGGCACATGAGCTATCTTTTCTTTTCTTTTTTTGGTTGCCACAACATTACACAAAAGTGTCAGAGCTATTTTCCCTCCAAATATTAAAAATTACCAAATTAGAGATCATATCAATAGATTTCGATAACTTATTTTGCCAAGTCAGTAATTACAGGTCAAAATTAATTTTTCAGATAAAAATCAAACTAAATATGTAAATTTTGAAAATTAATATACTAAAATAAAATATTATCAACTTAAATGACTAAATGTATATTTAAGTTAACTTAAAAGTCAAATTTTGTATTTTTCTAAATATTTAATATGTGTTCTCATAGAAGCTGATTTTAGCGAAAATTATAATTCAAAGGGATATTTCTGCTGAAAAAGAGATATATATTCAAAAGCATTTTTTTTTTTAATATCGAATTAAAAATTTACCCCCGAAAAAATCTGCTTTCTGGTAACATCTGATAAGATCTATCAAGTTAAAAAACAATCACAAAAATCTTTCAAGTAATATCTAATAAAATTTGAAATCTATATTAAAGCAAACTCTCTTATAGTAGTACTTGGCCCTCTGTATAGAATTCTATATAAAAGTTACTTTTATTCCGCCAATAGGATTCCAACTATGGACCCAACAACTACGGAGCCTCCGGCTACGGAGGATGATCAGCGAATCCAGGCGAATTCTATGGCTTCTACTATCGCCGGAGTGAACGAAGTAATGCCGGCTGCTAAACCTTATCCACCAGGGTATCGTTTCGTGCCGACGGATGATGAACTCATTCTTGAGTACTTGCAGAAGAAAATCAACAATGAGCCAATCCCAATTTCTGAAATAAGTGTTGTCAATCTTTATCAGCATAATCCTCACACCCTCGCAGGTTCTTTTTAGTCGTGATCTTGCTCTTTCTTTTTCTTATTCTTTTTCTTTTTTTTTTTTGAATTTATGATCTTGGTTTAGGGTTTTGGGAATTACTAAAATATAGCTGATAACTATTTATTATCGTTGATGTTACATGGTGTATTGGTTCTTAGAGGGTTGAAATACTTATTTATTTTTCTGTTTAATTATAACTTTTACATGCATATGCAACGTGAAAATATTCTTTGAATATATAACACATGCAAGATTCTTATTTTTGTCTTCTTTTTATTTTTATTTTTTAAATTTTCTTCCACTGCATAGAGACGCATCCTCAACTTGGAGAAAAAGAATGGTACTTTTTCACACCAAGGGATCGGAAGTATCGAAATGGATTGCGCCCTCGTCGATCAGCAGGGACAGGATACTGGAAGGCCACTGGAGCTGATAAACATGTTCTTTTTGAGAATAAAATTGTTGGTTACAGAAAGGCTTTGGTGTTTTATGAAGGAAAACCTCCGAAAGGGGATAAGACTAACTGGATTATGCATGAATATAGGGTTGATCAGCCTCCTCGTAGTAGAAGGGATGCAAATGACATGAGGGTTATCACTCAACTCCTTATTAATTATATATATAACACTTTTTTCTTTAATTTAGACTAATTAATTAAATTGTTATTTTTTATTATTTTTGCAGTTGGATGATTGGGTTTTATGTCGGATTTATGAGAAAGCTGCAAGGTCAAACAGAAATCAACAAGATGAGGGGAGTGATCCTGTTGTTCAGAAAGTGCTGGAAGAAGATACTCCAGACAACAATGACAATCTTGCGTTAGCAGTGATTCATGATAATGTTGCCATTGTAGATACTCCAGTAGTTGACAACAATGAAAATCTTGCAGCACTTGTGGTTCAGGACAACGTTGTCATTGACGAACCTTCTGGTGAACTAATCAACAGTTTTGGTGATTGTCTTGAACCAGATTTCCAAGATGGCCTTACTCAAGTTCCTCATTCAATGGAGGGCTCTTCCCTTATGAATTTCCATAGTGAAACAGGTTTTGATTATGGAGTGGTGAATCCATTTGGTCAGCTGCAGAATCCTTTCAGAACTCATGAGTTTTTGAATGAAGAAGAAGCATGGGCATTTCAGCAAGGAGATTTCCAGAAGGGTTCTTGGGGTATAGAAAATCATGGGACTTTTCAGCAAGCTTCTTCATATTTTGGTCCCTCAACTAGTACTACCTTCGCTGATTCTTTTCTAAAAATTGAGGATTCTTTTAATGATGGTGTGACAGATAATCCTGATTATAACCAATTGGTGCAGAGGAAAAGAAGACATATTTAAGGTTAAGCTATTAGTAAGTAGTGTTTTTACGAATATTTTTATTTTTTTCTTTTCATATTTTCAGCCTTTGTTTTTGAATTTGGTAGGAGTAGGGTTTCAAAAATGCCATTGTATAGCTACAAAGTTTTAGCTTTTAATAGTGTTTCTTTGATTTTGTCGGAATGGTACTTGTTGTTCTAACTGATTTCCTTATGTTTGTTCAATCAATTTTATTTTGTTTTATCTCGTTTTTCTGAATTAATTGTAGGGAATTGAACTTGTGCAGTATAATAAGAATAATAATCTTGTGCACAAACTTTTTATATAAAAACAACAACAACTTGTGCACAAACTTTCCTAAATTTCATTTTCCCCCTCTACTTTTTCCTTTAATTTGCTTTGGAAGCTCATGTGGCTTGATTTTGAGAAAACAATGGACAGGAATGATTGAATTGCAAATTGGTCATCTCAAAATATCATATTACTAGTTTCCGTTTTCCACCTTAATTCCCTTTGTCTAGTTAAAAAAACATTGTCTTTAAATATGTATAAAACTAACGGCTTTATGTTAAAATTTTGTATTAATTTGGCTCAAAAAGGAAAAAAAAAATATTCTACATGTTTTTAAATATTTTGAGAAAGCCCTAAATAATATGCCTTTTGGAACATAAATGTTGTTCCCCTTGGTCTTCATGAATTCTCCATCCAACTTGAATTGTCGAACACTACTAGACGATCTGGTCTTTCACCGTAGTGGTAACTTATCTTGAAAGTGTCCTCATAGCCTGATCTCTAAAAAGGGCGATGGGTCATTAATAATTAACTTTATTTTTAATTATCACAAATAGTTGTTAACATTATTTGTTCAATAAAAAATATTGTTTTATACCATTTTTAAGTTAGTTACTTAAAAATATTCAGTGCGAACAAAAACTTAAAATTTCAGTATTTTCACTTTAATATTTTTTCAAATATATTGAAAAAAGGGTAACATTTGAACAATCATTTATATTGTTTTAGTTGAAGGGGCAAAATGCATATTTTCATAATTTTTTAGGGATAAAGTGACACCAAGTACATAGATGAGGGGCACACTGGTATTTATCCTATTTTTTATTGGTGAAATTAATCATGTGTTTTAAAATTTTTACACGCGAATGTGTTTAAAATGATCAATCTACCAAAATCAGAAAATCTATACGACTTCAAGATTTTTTATTAAAATTTCATTATCTTTTTTCGTATTTAGAATCAAATATATCAATACTAAATTTATATATCAAGTAATCCATAAAAATTAAAATAATTCAAGAAAAAACTTTAAAAATGTTATAATTATAATCAAAATTGTTTAATAATCTTTATAACAGTTTTAGCTTAATTTAGGAATGATACAAACATGGTACACAAGCAGAAAAACTTATAAAATAATAGGATTTTCAATTTCAAATTATTCATTTATGTAATTATTGCACTTTAGACAAAATTAAATTTAGTCCTCTATATTGACCTATATGGAGATTTCATCTTTTTTTTCGGCGTGGGGGTCAATAATTTACATTCACTAATTTTTAAAATTTCACAATTTACTTTAATTTGGTTTGAGAAATTCAATTTCTCCCAAAAATTACTAACTTAGCAAGGAAACTTGCTTATGTGGCTTGAAATTTAGGGGTTTTTAAGAATTTGGGAAAAAATCAGCGATGTGCAATTATGTGGACAAAGAGGGGTAAAATATATTTAAATTAAACAATAAATAAAAAAATAATTGGGATAATTTATGTAATTAATTTCTTAGTTTTAAAAATATAAATAATTAGAAATTTTATAGAAAATAAAGAAAATGATGTTACTAAAACTTGGTATCTAATAATTGAAAAATATTTTTAAATTCAATAATAAATAGAATAGAAAATAGTTTACATAATATATTTAAATAATTTCTTAATTTTCAAAAAATATAAATAATTTAAAAAATTTACTGAAGATAAAAAAATGCATGATAATAAAATTTTATAATTAAACATCAGAAAATATATTTAATTTCAAAATAAACCAAATAGAAAATGGTTTACAAAATATATTTATTTAATTTCCTAATTTTTAAAAATGAAAATAAATTAGAAAATTTAATGAAAATAAAAAATGATGTTAATAAAATTTTGTATTTAGTAAATAGAATATCAAAAATAAAAAGATTGAAAATATTTTGTATATTGTATAATATATTTAAAATATTCAAAAAAATATATAAGTAATATTTAGAAAATTCAAAGAAGATAAGAAAACATTATGTTGATAAATTTTGATATTTTAATGTTGGGAAATATATTTAATTTCAACAATATAGAAAATAAAAAATAGCTTACCTAATATTAAATAAATTTTAATTTTCAAAAATGGAAATTATTTATATAATGTTACAAAAAATGAAGAAAAAATGATGTCATTAAAATATCATGTTTCTTAATTAGAAATTTTCAACTAAATAAAATATAAAATAGACATAATATATTTAAATAATTTCTTAATTATTAAAATATAAAACATTTTAAAAAATTTACTGAAAATTAAAAAAAGTTGTTATTAAATTTCATATAAATTACTAGGAAATATATTTAATTTTAGTAATAAACAAAATAGAAAATATTTTATATGATATATTTAAATAATTCTTAGTTTTTAGGAATATCAATAACTTAAATTTAGTGTTGAAAATAAATATTCTTTTATTTTATATTCAAAAAAATATTATGAAATTGTTCATCGTTTTTCCTTCAGCCCCCCCCCCCCCCCCCCCCCCCAATCCGCCCACCCCCCTAGGTTGCAATCTGTTCATTCATGGCCACAGGCCACCCACCGTTCCCTCGGCAACCCCCCTTCTCTTTTCCACCCCAGCCCACATCCCCATCCCTTCCACCTAGTCATCCCCTCTCCAGAACCCCTCTCTCTTTGTATGTATATGTATATACACACACATATCTATCTATTTTTGTGTGTGTGTGTATATATATAAATATAAATGTCCATCTATATATTAAGATAGGTATATAATATAAATATATAAATGTCAATATATATATATATGTATATGTATATGTACACATAGAATGCCACATGGGGAATCTTTTTAATATTTAATATAATTTTATTTTTTTTATTTACATAAATGCCACATTACTGATTTTTCTTCAAAATCTTAAACATTTCCAAATTTCAAATCACATAAGCAAGCTCCAGTGTCAAGATAATGTTTAGGAGAAATTGAATTTTTCAAACAAAGTTTGACAAAAATTATAAAATTATAAAAATTAAAACATATAAATTGCGGCCAATATAAAGGATCAATATATAATTCTGCATAACCATATATTTGCCATATGTGTAATTTTAGGCCCAATTCATCAACCTGAAATTGTACCCATTTATTTTATGATAACTTTCCATTTTAAGAGAATTGTACTATATTCTACATGAAACCAACACAATAATTTTGAAGTTTAGCACAAAACTGCTATTTTTTTATGAATAAATATCTAATATGTGTTTTCGTGGAAGAATTTTTTTAGCTCCAATTACATTTCAAGGAGAGTTTTTTTTTTTTTTTTAATGAAAAAGTGATATGTTGAAAGGAGAACTTTTTTAAATATATATATATATATATAGGATTTGAACTTTAATTGAAAAATGTCCTTTCTCGTAAAATGAGATAAGATTAATCAGCAAAAAGAAATATCACAAAATCTTCTAATCAATATCTAATAGAACATGAAATCTAAACAAAAACAAACTCTATCTCATAGTAGTTGGCCCTCTATATAAAAGTCTCTTATTCCGCCATTCCGATTCTGGACCCAACAACTACGGAGCCTCCGACTCCGGAGGATGATCTGCAAATCCAGGCGAATATTATGGCGTCTACTACCGGAGTGGCCGAAGTAATATTGCCTGATGCTAAACCTTATCCACCGGGGTATCGTTTCGTGCCGACGGATATTGAACTCATACTTGAGTACTTGATGAAGAAAATCAACAATGAGCCAATCCCAATTTCTGAAATAAGTGTTGTCAATCTTTACCAGCATAATCCTCAGACCCTCGCAGGTTCTTTTTAGTCGTGTTCTTTCTCTTTCTTTTTCTTTTTCTTTTTTTTTTTTTTTTTGTTTTTGAATGTAAAATATTACTTTAGGGTTTTGCGAATTACTGCGTTAATATAGCAGATGACTATTAGTTATCATTTATGTTACATGGTGTATTGGTTTTTAGAGGGTTGAAATACTTATTTATTTTTCTTTTTAATTATTACATGCATATGCAACGTATAACACATGCATATCTTCTTCTTCTTATTTTTTGTTTTCCTGCACAGAGACGCATCCTCAACTTCGAGAAAAAGAATGGTACTTTTTCACACCAAGGGATCGGAAGTATCGGAATGGATCACGCCCTAGTCGATCAGCAGGGACAGGATACTGGAAGGCTACTGGAGCTGATAAACATGTTGTTTTTGAGAATAAAATTGTCGGATACAGAAAGGCTTTGGTTTTTTATGAAGGAAGACCTCCAAGAGGAGACAAGACTAACTGGATTATGCATGAATATAGGGTTGATCAGACTTCTCGTCCTAGTAGAAGGGATGCAAATGACATGAGGGTTATCACTCAACTCCTTATTAATTATATATATAACCCTTTTTTTTAATTTAGACTAATTAATTAAATTGTTATTTTTTATTATTTTTGCAGTTGGATGATTGGGTTTTATGTCGGATTTATGAGAAAGCTGCAAGGTCAAACAAAAATCAAAAACAGGATGAGGGGAGTGATCCTGTTGTTCCGAATCCTTCTGAAGTGGTGGCAAAAGAAGACACTCCAGCCGTCGACAACAATGACAATCTTGCAGCACATGTGGTTGATCAGGACAACGTTGTCATTGACGAAGCTTCTGATGAACTAATCAACCCGTTTGGAGATTGTCTTGAACCAGCTTTCCAAGATGACCTTACTCAAGTTCCTCATTCATTAATGGATGGAGATTGTCTTGAACCAGCTTTCCAAGATGACCTTACTCAAGTTCCTCATTCATTAATGGATGGAGATTGTCTTGAACCAGCTTTCCAAGATGACCTTACTCAAGTTCCTCATTCATTAATGGAGGACGCTTCCCTTGTGAATTTCCATAGTCAAACAGGTTTTGATTATGGGGTGATGAATCCATTTGATCCTTTCAGAACTGAGTTTTTGAATGAAGAAGCATGGGCATTTCAGCAAGGAAATTTCCAGGAGGGTTCTTTAGGTATAGAAAATCATGGGACTTTTCAGCAAGCTTCTCCATATTTTGGTCCCTCAACCAGTACTGCATTCGCTGATTCTTTTATAAAAGGTGAGGATTCTTCCAATGATGCTGTGACAGACATTCCTGATTATAATCAATTGGAGCCGAGTAAAAGAAGACGTTTTTAAGGTTGAGCTATGTTTTTAGGAGCTGTTTTATTGTTTTCCAAATTCTTAGCACTTGTGTTCTGAATTTGGTGAATTTGGTTGGAGTAGGTTACAATTTTCTAGCTTTTATTATTGTTTCTTTGAATTTTAAGGAATGACACTTGTTCTAACTGATTTCCTAATGTTTGTTCAATCAATTTCATTATGTTTATGTCTTGGTTTTCTCAATTGTGTGGAATTGAACTTGTGCAGGATAATAAAATACAAAATAATACTCTTGTCAATTATCGGCTATATGTGAAATTTTTTGAGTCAAATGAGTTTTAACCATTCGGTTTTTGTATTAATTTGGAGCAGAAATGAAATAAAAAAAAAAAATACTACAAGTTTTTCATTGATTTGAGTAAAGCCCTAACTAGGAAAAATATGTCTTTTGTAATATAGTGGTTGTTCCTCTTGGTCTTCAAGAGTTCTCCATCCAACTAGAATTGTCGAACTTTGCCCTGCTTGACGATGTGGTCTTTCACAGTGGGTGTAACTTTTCTCGAAAATGCCCTCATAGCCTGATCTCATAAAAGAGGGGGGTGGTCATTAATAAATTAATTTTTTTTTATTTATCACAAATAGTAGTTAAATAATTATTTGTTCAGTAAAAAATATTATTTTATACCATTTCATATTATTCTTAAGTTGGTTACATGAAATTAATAAGTGCAAATAAAATTTTAAAATTTTAGATTTAATTTTAATATTTTTACCATGTATATTGAAAAATTGGTAAAAATTGAACAATAAATTATATTTTTTTAGTTGGAGGGGGTCAAATGCATATTTTCTTAATATGAGGGGATAAAGTGACACTAAGTACATAGATGAAGGGCACAATAGAACTCATTCTATTTTTTATTGGTGAAACTAATCATGTGGTTCAAAAAAAAATATTGGTTAATGTGTTTTAAAATGATCAATCTACCAAAATCACAAAATCTATCTGACTTCAGTACTTCTTTTTAAAATTTTATTATCTTTTATTCCTATCTGGAATCAAAATCTAAAACAGATTTTAGCCTTAATGAAATCTTACATGATCAATATTAAAACTTTATATATGACTAATCTGTATGAATATTTTGATTCAAAAAAAACTTTAAAACATGTTAGAATTATAATCAAAATTGTTTAATAATATTAGTAAAACAGTTTTAACATAATTTAGGAATATATGGTGCACAAGCAGAAAAACTTAAAAATGATCGTATTTTCACTTTCAAATTATTCATGTAGAAAATTGTTGTACTTTATGACCAGCTTTTAATTTTAAGAGAATTGTACTATAGTCGACATGAATTAAGTATCTCTTTTAACAAGAAACGAACACATTAATTTTGAAGTTTTGCACAAAAGTGCTATTTTTCTATGAGTAAATATCAAATATGTGTTTTCATAGAAGAAAACTTTTAGCTAAAATTATAATTCAGAGCAATTTTTTTTTTTTTTTTTGAAAAAAATGATACATTTTGCAAAGAAAACAATTTTTTTTAAATATAGGATTTGAATTTTACCCAAAAATGTACTTTATGGTAACATTATATAATTAAGATGGCAAAATTATAAAATCCATCCTCTATATTGATCTATATAACCTTGTCGTCCTTTATTTTTAAACTCATCAATTAAAATGTACTAACTTTCAAAAAATTACAATTTCAATTCGATTTTAATAGAAATTGCTGAGTTGATTGAAAAAAACTTGCTTATGTGAATTAAAATTTAGAAATTTTTGTATTTTGAAGAGAAAATTAAGAATGTGGCAATGAGTTAAGAAAAAAAATTAACTTGACAGGTGAAAAATGCAACACCCATCATAAATAGGAAAATATAAAATAATTTTTAAAAAAAAATTGAAAAGAAAACACCTTCCTCCCTAGCCCACCCCCCACCCCAAAGCCAATCTTCTTTCCCTTCTCCCTCCCAGCCCTACCCCACCCCAAAATCCACCATCAATACCACCCCAAACCCACCTCCCCTGCTGGCTCTTACTCCTTCCCATTTTTAAAACCCATCATCCATATCTATTATGTTTTATAAATTAAGAAATTTATTTAAGTATATTTTTTAATTATTAAATATGAAATTTCATTAACATCTTCTTCTTTTTTTTTTTTAATTTTCCATAATCTTTTAAATTATTGATATTTTTGAAAAAGTATTTAAACTAAGAAATTTCGTAACTATATTACATTTATACTAGTTTTTCTTGCCAAATAATAAATAATTTACAAATATCATCTAAATTATTTTTTAAAATTGTTTATTATATTTTGAATATAGATATGTTAAATTTTATTATCTAAATTAATTTTAATTTTATTTATTTAAAGTTTGAATTACATATATTTTCTAGTCTTCAAATATTAAATTTTGTTATCATTTTAATATTTATTGTGTTTTTGTTATAAGTAATTAGCATGTAATGTATCATCAAATACATTTATATTCTAATTATAATAATTTTTCTTTTTAATTTTGAAGAAGAAATATGAAAGAAACTATTACTAAAATCTTTTTATGCCTGCTTGGCAAAAATACAATTTTTTTCTCCTCTTTTGTACAAATCGTTGCCATATTACTGCCATATCACTGATTTTAAAAAAACCCGCTAAGTCAATGTTCTCCATTCAGAGCTAGTTTGACATGTGTCTGTGTTATATTTAATTTTTATTTTTTTTTTGGGTAAACTACAAATCGCAAACCATGGGTAACTTTAAGCCTTTCAATTTTCGACACGAGTCATGACAGATTTTAGTTTTTCTTTTTTGGTAAAATGCAAACAGGCGCAGCAAAGTTTTTCATTGTCTCTCAAACAAACCGGACCATGAACCTCAAGCAAATCTTTCACTCTTACAAACCTCGCTCTCCAATCGCCGTCACCGGAGACATTGCCATCGATCATCGCGAAGCTACTCTCTGATACGTCATGCATCAAGCAAACCTCTCACTCTCTTTATCTATGTCGCCACCCACATTGAGCAAGCCAATTGTTCCATCATCCGGTGGACTGCTCATTAATGCATACATACCCTTTGCTTCCATATTCAGTCACAAATGTATTTTGAGTTTTTATTTTTATTTTTAAATACGAAAATTATTATTATTATTATTATTACCTTTTTTTTTTGGTTAAAACCATTAAGTACGAAAATGATTTGTTATGATACTTGGGAGTTTTAGGGTTTTTTAAACAGGAGGCATTGGGTGTGTGTGGAAAGAGATACTAAGAATAGACAGTTAAATGATATGACTTTAGTAAGTTAAAAGCTCACTGTATATCTTGAAATTAATTATTTTGTTGATTTCTCTGTGAATGTTTGTTTGGGTTTTTTTTTTTTTTTTTTTAGATTATGTATTCACATTATTATCCTATGTGATCTATAGTTTATGCGATTATACAAAATAAAATTGACTTTTTCTATATTTTAATATTTAATTTGCATTGGTGAATATATTGGATAATTTATAACAAGCAATAAAGAGGTAGAAATGTGACTACCATTTCTCAAATGCATCTCATAATTGACTGAAATGGTCCACATAAGCTTCTACTGAAATACATGCAATTTAAATATCATAATAAGCAAAAAGGTCAGATTATTAGAGAATTTATCATAAAGCGATCAGTGCTCAGTTTTACAACAAAAAATGCAATTGGAGTTTCTTTACAGTTTGTCCCCTAAATCAAATTCTTGTCTCTCTTTCTATATTCAATAAAGTCTTTCAATCAACTAACATTATGCATTTAGCATTTAGCATATTCTTTGTTATGTATGTTTCTAGATGATAGTTGAGTTAAGTACTTTCTATTGGTTTAGTTCACGAGTTTAGATGATCAAAATACTTGAGATGATTTAGTTGTTGATGAAGATAATGACCGGATAGATGAAGTACTTACACATAATCCTCTTTTATGTTAAGTCAAGAGGAATTACAAATGCTCACATAGTACACCATTGGAATGATAAGAACAAAAAAGGTAATAGAAAAGAAAAGGGAAAAGCCGAAAGTTCAAGTAAATTATAAATTAATTAAAAATATAAATAGTATTGCATTTCATATATAGTATTATTGAATAATCTTTTTTAAATAGCTAATGTTTACTATGTTTTTTTTGTTCTTTTGGAATAAATTTTATATGCAAAAGACATCAAAAGAAAGGGACAAAACTTACATAAAGCTACTCATGCTCTAAACTCACAGGAAGCAAACTATATCTCACCACCGCAATACTCTACTGCCCTACCACTGCAATACCCTACTCTACTGGTTATTTTTTTCAACTTCCATCATTTGCATCTCAATTTGGGGCCAACCAATTAGGGGCGAGCATTTGGATTCGGGTTTTTGAATCCCGACGCGATCGGATCGAGTTTTTTAAAAAAAATTCGGGTTTCGGATAATCCGAACCTGATTGAATAATTTTCGAATCGGTTATCGGGTAGAATTTTTCTACCTGAATTATCAGATCGGGTATCCAAAATAAATTTTAAAAAAATAAAAAATTAATCCCAAATTTTTACACACACCATCATTAGCATAATCCTCAACTCTTAGGTTCCAAACCCTCAAATTCATTTACAGTTGAATAGAAAAATATAGGAAGAATGATGAAAAAGAAAAAAAAAAGATGGGGAAGAGAAATGGGGAGGAAGAAAGAGAAAATAAAAATTGAAAAAGAAAGAAGAAGAAGAACAGATAGGAGAAAATGGGGAAGAAGAAAGAGAAAAAGTAGAAGAAAATGAGGAGGAAAAAGGGGGAGAAAGAGAAAGAGAAAAAAAATTAAAAAACAAGAAAGAGGGACTCGGGACTTGAGATAAACAAAACCAAAGTTAGCATAATTTTTTTTTTAAAGAAAAATCCAAAACCCGACGTATGGGGTACCCGATAAGTCGGGTACTCGAGTATTTCAGATTGGTGTCGGGTAGCAAAATATGCTACTTGACCCGATTACCCGAAAACCTGACTACTCGACACGATACCCACCCCTACAACCAATCACATTGATAATATTCAATGCAAGGGGTAAATGCAATTTTATTTTATTTTCTTATATAGAAAAATAAATATTTATCATATTATATACTCTATTTTGTATTTGCAATACATGGAGGTAATAGAAACTTATATTTGAGTGATCAAATGAATTTATTTACGTATCCATTCGAAGATCCTTATTCATCACATACGTGCTAAATAATTTCAAAGTTAACTAATTTAAAGTGAACATGAACTATATGTATTTTCTATTAATTTTGTATCTTTTTTTAGGGACATTCTTATAGTAATTAAAGTCAACATAATTAAGGTATATTTTGCCTTTGTGACATCCAAGAGCTTACTGCCAGCATCAAAGACAAGTATTTATCTGACTTCTTCCTTCTTCTGTTATCCACAATGTGAATTTATTTACAATTATAAATTTCGACATATATTGACATTAGTTATACTCTTAGATAATACTGTAATCAAGATACATGAAAGTTTATGCTTATCTTACCACCAAACCAACATTGGCCATGATAATTTTGTCCCCCATTTTATCCAATTTCTATTGGTGAGTGAAAAAATTCAACACATTTTGCTCTCAAGCCCTATAATAATGAATTTTGCCAATATTTTTATTCAAATTAAAAATAAATATTAAGTTCAGAGCATGGCACCTTTATATTTGTAGAAAACTCTATAGGATGGAACAAAAGTAAAGCTCCAAATTTGCAAATAAATTTACAAATACTGGCAAAAGAGCTAATGTAAGGTCATTCATTGTTCTTGTTTCGATTTCCATGAAGTATGACAAACTAAAAATTGTGAGTTTAAGAAGACAAGAAGACTGCTTGATATGATAAATTCAATTACAACTCGGATTCATTTGATGATGGTGGGGAGATTACATTAATGTTGATCATAAATGATGATTTTATTGCTTTTGATTTCTTCTAGGAATTAATAATGAAAATGATTTTTTTCAATCATTTGATGAGTTGATTGCAGCGGCAAAAATTAAAATTGTGGGTCGGTACGCGTGAGCATGAAGGAATTCTTTTTGCATGATTGGTTTTGCATATTTATACGGAACATGCAGGAAAAGTTGCAATGTCTGCTCATGAGTATCAAAATCATATATATTACTCTTGGTTTTTTTTCTTTTCTTTCAACTTCAATGTAGAGGAAACAAGATTTCATTTTCTTTTTTTTTTTGTCTATTTCAACCATGTGTATGAGTTCATAGCTTTTACATGAAATGAGAACCATATAAACACAATAATCATTCTAGAAAATATATAAAACTGTTTATCTGCTTTCATCGTTGTGGAGCTAAAGCTAATGGGATGATTAAAGGTAATACAATAGAAAATTGTTATTTTGTAAATATCTTTTCTCTATCTTCATTGGCTGCATAAGTTTTGAAAATTTTGATTCTTCTAGGTTGAAGCTCGTACTCCAAATGTTGATTTTGGGTGTTCTTCCAGGTTGTCTTAAAGACTAAAACATAAACATTAATAGTCTTCCACTAAAAAAGTACACAGAGTGCAGACTATAGGAGTTCCTGAAAAAATAACACAACACAAAACACAAAACCTATAAACAACAAATATTAGGATCAGATAATTTAAGCTCCTAATAAATAAATGTATATGATTATCACATTACAATAAGTGTTTATTTCACTACTATTGCAATGAACATCAGAATTACAATCACAAACACTATAAGCAATAAATGGTGAAATTTCTCAAGTTTTTTTTCATGATTTTCATATCTATAAGAATATTGCTATCAATTGTGTTTCCCTCTATTCTGGAACTATACAACTGCTCATCTTCATTTATCAGGTTGCATCAACCAATTTATATTTATCACATGTATAATAGAGTTCTTGATATTTTGAACTCTTTGGACCATCATTTCTAATATACTTTATTTCTGAAAATACATACAAGTTGTTTCTTCATATCCCCCATCTACTAAGATCACTGCGGCAACTTTCACTCCCCAAAATCTTTTGATGTCTTTAGGCTTTAAACCTGCAAATTTTATTAACAAAGTAAAGAAAGTTAGAATTCAATAATATTCAACAAACTCAAACCCACCAAAGGAATCCCATAAAATTCTTCACAGAACTAAATCTTGCAACCGTCTCTCCAGAAAACCCAACAACCATGGCTTGTTTTCCCCTTCTCCCTTTTCTTTATTTTTTTCAAAAATCTTTTCTTTTCCTGTTTTTTCGCCAACCGAGGGGCACCGGCAATTGACGAAGCAGCAGCATAACCGCCGGAGCACCAACTCCCGTTTTCATCCTACTCCTTTCCTCCCCCACCCCCCCCCCCACCCCCGGCGCCCCCCGCTTTCTTCTTCTTTTACTTTCCCCGTCTTCTGCAAGCAGAGCTCCGGCATTGAGGGAGCGTATGTTTTTGACTGAAAAAGCATCGCAGTCTGAAAAAAGCTTTTGCCCCTTTGTTTCTTCTCCCCTCCTCGCTTGTTGAAATCCACGAGTGAAGATCAATGGAGTTTCCGAGACTGAGGGACCACCGGCGCCAGCGCACCGAATAATAGACGCCGGTGGAATTTTGAATCCGTGAATGAACAAAATTGTAGCTCAGAAAATAATTGAATATGCCTTGGAATTATTTATATATGGGCTGCATTTGAAATTTAAATTTCAAAATCTCAATGGATTTTGGCGGTGGAATTCTGGATTGAAAATTTTCAGCCAAAAAAAAGTCAAATAATAACTATGACACATGGCGCCTTCTCCTTCTCTTGGGTCACAGCATCTTATACGGACACGTTTTGAAAACTAAATGGCTTCTAGTATTAACTAGCATCGACTTAATAAAAATTCCCAAATTTTTGAAGTAAGTAATAATATTTTGGTGCCAAGTCATCAACTTTCCAAAAAAATTAAAATTTTCAATCAAACTGAAATTATAATTTTTAAAAAGTTAGTGCAAAAATAATCGCTACTTAAAATGAATTTTATAATTTTACCTAATTAAAATTGATAAGCCAAAAAGAATCACAAAATCTTTTAAGTATTATCTAATAAAACTTGAAATCTAGATTAAAACAAACTCTATCTTTCAGTAGTTGACCATCTATAGAACTATATATAAACCTCTTCTTTTATTGCTGCATTAGGATTCCAACTATGGACCCAACAACTACGGAGACTCCGACTACGGAGGATGATCAGCAAATCCAGGCGAATTTTATGGCTTCTACTATCGCTGGAGTGGCCGAAGTAATGCCGTCTGCTAAACCTTACCCACCAGGGTATCGTTTCATGCCGACGGATGATGAACTCATTCTTGAGTACTTGCAGAAGAAAATCAACAATGAGCCAATCCCAATTTCTGAAATAAGTGCTGTCAATCTTTACCAGCATAATCCTCACACCCTCGCAGGTTTTTTTTTAATCGTGTTTTTTTTTTTTTTCCTTTCTTTTTCTTTGTTTTTTGAATTTATAGGTTTGGTTTAGGGTTTTGCGAATTACTAAAATATACCAGATAACTATTAATTATCATTGATGTTACGTACATAGTGTATTGGTTTTTAGAGGGTTGAAATACTTATTTGTTTTTGTATTTAATTATAGTTTTTAGATGCAAATGTGCAATGTATAACACATGCAAATACTCTTATTTTTGCGCTTTTTTTTTTTCCTGCATAGAAACGCATCCTCAACTTGGAGAAAAAGAATGGTACTTTTTCACACCAAGGGATCGGAAGTATCGGAATGGATCACGCCCTAGTCGATCAGCAGGGACAGGATACTGGAAGGCTACTGGAGCTGATAAACATGTTGTTTTTGAGAATAAAATTGTCGGATACAGAAAGGCTTTGGTTTTTTATGAAGGAAGACCTCCAAGAGGAGACAAGACTAACTGGATTATGCATGAATATAGGGTTGATCAGACTTCTCGTCCTAGTAGAAGGGATGCAAATGACATGAGGGTTATCACTCAACTCCTTATTAATTATATTATAACCCTATTTTTTAATTTAGACTAATTAATTAAATTGTTATTTTTTATTATTTTTGCAGTTGGATGATTGGGTTTTATGTCGGATTTATGAGAAAGCTGCAAGGTCAAACAAAAATAAAAAACAGGATGAGGGGAGTGATCCTGTTGTTCCGAATCCTTCTGAAGTGGTGGCAAAAGAAGACACTCCAGCCGTTGACAACAATGACAATCTTGCAGCACATGTGGTTCATCCGGACAACGTTGTCATTGACGAAGCTTCTGATGAACTAATCAACCCGTTTGGAGATTGTCTTGAACCAGCTTTCCAAGATGACCTTACTCAAGTTCCTCATTCATTAATGGATGGAGATTGTCTTGAACCAGCATTCCAAGATGACCTTACTCAAGTTCCTCATTCATTAATGGAGGACGCTTCCCTTGTGAATTTCCATAGTCAAACAGGTTTTGATTATGGGGTGATGAATCCATTTGATCCTTTCAGAACTGAGTTTTTGAATGAAGAAGCATGGGCATTTCAGCAAGGAAATTTCCAGGAGGGTTCTTTAGGTATAGAAAATCATGGGACTTTTCAGCAAGCTTCTCCATATTTTGGTCCCTCAACCAGTACTGCATTCGCTGATTCTTTTATAAAAGGTGAGGATTCTTCCAATGATGCTGTGACAGACATTCCTGATTATAACCAATTGGCGAAAAGAAGACATTTTTAATGTTGATTGAGCTATTAGTTACTTGTGTTTTTAGGAGCCATTTTATTGTTTTTCAAATTCTTAGCACTAGTTTTTTGGAATTGTACTTGTTTTAATTGATTTCCTGATTTTTGTTCAATCAATTTTATTATGTTAATATCTTGGTTTTGTGCTTAATTTGCTTTGGTTGCTCTTTTTGGCCTGATGATGCTTAATTTTCTCAAAAAATGTTTCTAGAACTATTGGCTTCGTGTTAAAATTTGGAGTCAAATGCTTTTTAACAAGTTGCCTAAGTAGGAAAAAAATGTCCTACATGTTCGCCCTAAAAAACATGTCTTGAATACATAACTAATGTACATTGCTGAGATAAACACAAAAATTAGTTCGATTTTTTTTTATTATAATTGATATTTTATTTTTTTAATATTAATTATTAATATAAAAACTCCTAGTTGGACTGACTAGGCCTTACATTCATTTGCCCAATTCTGTTCCAATCATCATGAAGAAATCTGAATTAGGCTATAAGTCCCCCAATGTATCCGTTTCTATGAGTATGAATTGACCCATTCTGAAATAGTAGTGTTGGGCTAAGTCCATTTCTAAATTCTCACATTCATGAAGGCAATAATGAATTTTTACCTTTTTGAACTAATTGGCAATTATTTACAGTGAAAATTAGAGATTGGGTTTTCTACTTTTGATTTGATCGAATCCTGAATCTTTTTACCTGCTATTTTCTGATTTATTGAGGGAGCAATTTGAGTGGGGGGAGCAGAAGTAGAAAGAAAACTTGGGGGGTTAATAACGACTGGCATAACTTGTCTATTTATTGGATCATTTTGTAATTTTATATAATGTGGATTCATGGCTTGATTGCAACGTCTACAAGTGGATCAAATATTACTATTGAATCAACTAATCACGAAATAATTTTGCAATATTACATGTTGGGATACAGTACAATATAGCATCATATCAAAAATTAATTAAATTAAATAATTGTTATATGTTAAAATATACATTCAACATAAGAACTTAATCGAACTTGAAGAATTTTGATTCTTATATACTTTGAATATAGTTTATTGTGAAAAAGGAGATTGATTGTATTAGTATTATATAGGTTATACCAAAATATTCAATTTAATAGAATATTTATTTTTTATAATGATGACTCAAAATAAATATTGAAGTCCTAGCCCAAAATTAAAATTAAAATTAAAATCCAGTCTAAAATACTACTTCATAACAAAAAATGAAGTCCGACCTGAATCACTATTTTGGTTGGATAATATGATTAGACCATAATACTCATAAATTTAAATAATATATTATTTTAATGAAAATAAATTAGTCAAAACACGTAGTAATTCAATTATAATATTAACTAATATATCATTTAAACTATCATACCAAACATACATAAATTCTATACGGTTTCATTTAAATTCTATAAGAATTTCAAATTTATAATAACAAATTATTGAATTTATTTGAATAATCTCATAATACAATGAATATTAAATTTTTCACCTCCTATTTTAAATTATTTTTTGAGTTATTATAGTCTATTTAAAATATATTTATATAATTTTATTTAAAATTCTTCTCATAAATTTAAATTCTACACTTATATTTCAAATTCTTTCATTCAAATATAATTTAGATGATTTAATTTCAATTTTATAATTCATTTTATTTTCGAGGATCCTAAAAGAATTAAATATGATACAATAATTTTAGATCCCTAGACTCGAACTTGGAGACACGTACCAGGTAGTAAAATATACTCATTTTCTATCTTTCTATATCTCTATAAAATGCCTAAAACAACACCACACGGCAATACTAGCAAGAAAAGCACTTGTTCTCCCCCTCCCCTTCGTGGCGGTGTTTGTTTACCGAATTGACTTGTCTCCTCTGCCTTTCTAACTTTTTATTTTCTTCCACCGTCAAAGAAAATCGTGAAAATGGCGACCTCAGTTCTCCCACTTCTCCTCGTCTTCCTCCTGGCCGCCACCGCCTCCGCCCGCCCCTGCAAAACCCTTTTCTATTTCTCCGCCACCACCACAACCACTTATTACCCTTACAATTCCCCCCATCGAAACCCTAACCCCAATTCCCTCCTCCAAGGCCAAAACCCCCGCTATCTCACTCTCATCTTCACCACCACCACCACCACCTCGCGACTTCCAATCCACCGCCCCTCACTCAATTTCGCCTCCAATAACCCGTTGGATGAAGATTCCCAATCATCGTCGTCGATGATGACGTCATCTGATTTCCCCCTCAAATTTTTTTCCTCCGTTTCTAGCTCCATTCGGGATCGCAGCAGGGACATCATGAGCGTGGTGGGAGCCCTGCTCTTCGGCGTCGGATGTGGAGCCCTCACCGCTGCTGCCATGTACTTCGTGTGGGCCCTCTTCTTTCCCCGCCGCTTTGACTTTGACGATGTTTCTTCGTCATCTTCTGATGATGACGACGACGATGACGTCACTGTTGCTAAGAAGTTTGGCTACGTGGCGATCCCTAAGCAGCCTAAGCTGGTTGATGATGACCTCAAGAAGCCGGCACCGCCAGCCAAGGAGGTGGTTTGATGATTGCATGATTTATGTTCAAGTATTTTGTGAATTTGATGAACCTAAGGAAGGCAAATTTGATACCTTTATTATAAGGATCTGTACTGATATATTTGTACCATTGTTGCTACGTGTTGTGAATTGATGATCATGATACTTTTGTGCTTTTAGGTCAACATTTCTTGTTGTTAATTTTATTGGCTGTTTGTTAATTTAATGCTGATTTTGAGCTAAGCATTGTTCTCCTTTAGATTCATAAAATTGTGGTGAAAGTGGATTCAAATTTAGGATGTGTCTTGCTAAGTCTTTGTAGGATTAAAGTTCATGAAAGTGTTTTTGGAGTGTCTGCCACAGAACAAAGTGCTGTTGCGCTATTACAGAGTTGCCTGCTTGTAGGTAGTATTCTGAAGTATTATACTTTTTGCTGTGTACCAATAACCACAGAACAAATTATTACAGAGTTCCCCTTAAAAGTCTATTTTGTTAATTTTATTTATCTCTTTGTTCACCTCCTATTTTTTGTTTGAATCTTTTAATGTATTGATCTCAAGGTTAATTTGCTCTCCTGATGCTTTCAATGAGCTTTACGTTTACTTTGTTTGGTTTCATTTAATTAGCATCAAATTCTAAGTTCAGACTATGTTTAGAAGTTATAGTGTAGCAATCTTTGCTGGTCTACCTTTTTTTCAGAGCTCTACTGTCATTAAACAAAAAAATGATGAATTGAATTTCTATCCTTAGGCCTAATGTGTTGATCTCCTTTATAACTATCAGATTGCACCTCATCACCTTTAATTGACTTTTACTTTTGTACTTGTTTTAATTCGTTATGTTCAATTTATTAGTTGCAATACAATCACTAGTTATAAATGAGTAATTCTGCTGCTGTATCTCACTTTCCAATAATCAATTATGTGAGAAAATTGATATGTTGAAACTCTGTTTGGTTTTGTTTATTGTGTTATGGGAGAATGTGTGTATGAATTAGCAGGAAGATATATTTAAAAATGTGATGTATGTTTGGTTTTATTATGGGAGAATAAGTTGAAAATGAAAATGGGAATAAATTGTGTATGTATTGGAAATTGTGTGCATTTGCCAATTTCATACAGAACAAGATTTGGCCAGGAAAAATGTTGAATTCATGCTTTCTTTATTCTCAACATTAAGGTTAGTGCCAATCTACAACATATTTGAAAGTGTTGAAGGAATCTGAGGTTTTCTAGATGTCTGGTTAAGCCCTTATTATTTTTTGTTAAAAACTACATAGTTTCTTCCTAATGCTATTTGTATACTCCTGTTTAAATTGATAGATAGATTGTGGTGATATATTAAAAGCCCCAAGTAAATGGGGTTTGCTATGTCAGCTTTTGAAATGTGTATTGCATTGAGCTGCAACAAATTTCCTATTGTTTTACTTCTCAAGTAAATGGGGTGCTATGTCAGCTTTTGTTTTCTATTCTATAAGAACAGAATTTAATTGAATATTTTGTGAAACAATGTGATAATGTTTTTCTCAATTCCATCAGTCCCCCTGTTTTCTGCTTTCATTGTTAGTTGCTCCTCTGCCCCTGTTATTTCTAGTATTTGTGAGAGCATTGGAGGTGGAATGTTTTTTGCGCAGTGCAGTTGTTTTAATAATCTGCGACATCTGATGGTTACAGCTGTTGCAAAAATTTATTGTATTTGTATGGTTTATTGTCCAGTTCCCGTGGTACGGTTTTAGGCCCGTTAAAACTTGTAATGGCCCATTGGTGAAGCCCAAAAATAAAGGCCCAACCTACTGAAACTGTTAAAAGTCTCACCTGCTCGAAATATCAAAGGGATTCTTCATTTGTTTGTATCAACCAGGGGACAGGGCAACTATTCCTCTCATCCAAGGGTCAGTGCCCCGCAATCGTAATGGCCTTCCCCTTTTGCTATTCTTTTTTCTTTCTTTCAGGTGCGTTAATTTTCAATTATCATTTTTTAATTATTGAGCTTATTTTAGTTTTATATGCTGTCGTTTGTCGTAGCCTCGTACGGACGAGGAGGGCTACTTTATTCAATTCATCCTTTTTCCTCACCCAGATTTATAAACTATTTTTTCTTTTAAAAAAGAAAATAATACTTTTTAATTATTAATTTTCATCATTGCATTAGCTTGATTTCAACTCAAATCGAAAAAGAGAATTGGAGGTAAGTGTGTTCGCTTTTTATTTCATAATTGCAGAGGGATTTGAGTTGAGTCATAGTTTTGTATTGATATTTTGGTAAAAGAACAAAAAATGCATTGCCCGACGTAATCTTTTGTCTTCTAACTCGAACTTGGGCAAAATCACTTCTCATTAAAAATGCACTGTGCAGTGCAAGTCAGCAGAAGAATAATTTAAAAAAAAAATAATAATACTAATTTTTATATATTTTGGGCTTCAGAGGAATTGACTCCGCAGCCCTAAATGGGGAGGACCTTTGTTCTGTACAAAGATCTGTCCAAGTTCAATGTATCAAACTTTTGATAGCTCTCTCCAAATTAGACCCACACGCTTTATCTCACGCGCTCTTCGATTCACACTTTCACATACATTGAGTAGAGCTGCCTTTTCTAGTTTGTCATTTTCCTTTTATTTTCTCCTCCCTTGTTTTAAGCTAATTCTTTTTATTTCGTTGATATATTGATTTGTTTTTCTTTTTACTTCTCCTTTTAAGAATCATTTGTCCAAATATCACTCCCCAAAGCTGTATTCTTTTAATTTTTACATCTTCATTAATTTTATTTTGCCCAATAGCATATTTCTTAATATTTTAGCACTTTTGGTATAATACTTCATGCAACTTATTTTTTAAGCATTTATTTTGATTGGATACAAAGTTTTAAGTGGGTAGAAAAAAGTGAAAATTTTGTATATATTTGTATTGGTATTCTAAAAAATAGTGGTTGAGTTAATAGTCTCACATCTTTATTCAAGTGTTAAGATGATTTTTTTTTTTTTAAAAATTATAAAATGGAGGCTTATTTTGGGATGTGTTTAAAAAAACTATAAATTTTAGATAAATGGAATATATGTTTAATATAGTATTACTCATATTTTCAATATTTATAATTTAAAGTCAACTGTAACATGGATCACTACTTGCATAACAAAAAATTATCAACATTTCTACCTGTAAGTCAATTATAATGTGGATAGTATGCGTCGCAAAAAGTTTAGGAATATAGTGGTTAAAAAGTCGTTAGGGATACAGAGATTGACCGATAAATCCTTCCATATTCAATTCTAGAGCAAGTGTAGTAAATTTTATTGCTAATAAGGAAAATGATAATTTTAATATGGGATTTTGTACTTTTTAATAATAAAGGTTGTGAGTTATAGTATTTATAAGGGTTTTTTAGTGTTTGAGGTTTAGTTTGAGAATTATAATCTATATTTGTGTATCCCATAAATTTGACTTATCGAATTTTATTTTATTTTTAATTAATAATTCAAATGAACCTTTTGAACTTAACTTATTAAGACAAATTATGATCCATCAATTTGAGTTTTGAAGATGCATGTAATTGTGCCTTGTTTTTTTTTACTATTATATGAAAAAAAATTATCATACAATGGATTGGTGATTTTTGAATTTTAAAGAAAGAAAAATTGATACACCAACTTGCCGAAGAAGCGCGTGGCGAAGGAAAAAGAGAGAAACAAAGTGAAACTAGAAGTCTCGTGGTAGGCACGTGACACGCAGTCACTTCCACCCCAGAGTTATAGTCAATCACTCATCATCCTCCGCTTCTTCAGTCTTCCCCACCACTACCTGACCACCCAAATTCCCCCACAGCCTGTGAATATTTTTACTGTTTGTAAAGATATTTAGAACGTTTTTAAAGACGCCCAAGAAAAAATCTTCCATCAATCACCCTCTTAATATTAATCCAAGAAAATCCGTAGCCCTTCGTTTCTGCTAGGGCTACTGTCTGCTGTTTTCCCTAGCATCCGTGCCATGACGACGTCGTTTGGGGCTGCCAGCGCCGCCACCATCGCCAAGGACCCCAAGCTCCAGATTCCGGGGAGCTTCTATGGCTTGAAGAGCGCTTCCAATTCTCTTTTGCTCACCAAGCGCCCCCAGGTTTTCCGCGCCTCCTCCGCTTCTTCGGGTCCCGCCTCTTCCATCAGAGCTGTCTCCACGGTACACTTTTGTTGTTTTTCTTTGGATTCTCGTTTTCATTCCTTCAGTTGTTGCTCAATTTCGTTGTTTTATAAGGATTTTGTACGTTCTATCGTTTCACATTTTGGATATCTGTATTTTTTTCCCTGATTCTTGTTTATGATGCTTGGAAGTTGAAAATTGCTGCTAAATTGCTTCTTGAAAATGCACCAAGAAAGCAAAGACAAAGGAAAAATTACTAGCCACTATATATGTTAAAAAAAAAAAGATTTTTCTTCTTCTTTTTTTCCAGTTTTGTGAATGGAGAAGTTTGGGGTTTTTTACCCTTTATTTATCAATAGCTGCAACTCACCCGTGGGCATTAAGTCGAAACTAGTTTGGAGAAATGCTAGGTGCTCTCGTGACTTTGGGAATACGATTATTTGTGTTTACTTCATGGAGGTAAGAACAATTACACTCGTTCGTGCTGCTAGCATTCCTCGATTGCTGTGGCATTGCAAGAATTTGTGGTGTTACAGTACTAGATCTATAACTGCAATATTGAGGTGCACTGCATGCTTATGCTGTTGTACATTTTTTTAGAAAAAAATATGGTAAATTATAAAAAAATGGGAGGCTAATATACCAATTGGAATATGGTATCCATGACAAGGGACTACCTATTCTGTCCATGGGCTGGATTGGACTGTTCCTTGGGGGGTTCCCACAGCACTGCAGCTTCTCAATCCTGGTTGTGAATATAATCTGCAAGTACCAGTCACAGCTGGAGTTGCTGTTATTAGACATATTTTGGAAGAAAACACACTCGATAATTGTGTAGCCGAAATTGGATCTTGCCAAAACAATTATCAACTACCAATCTATGCAATTTGGTTATTTTGGTATTTGCATAGGAAAAAAGTATCTTTTAGAATCTCTTTTTCATCCTTTTAATTGGTTGTATGCTATCAATGGAGACACGGTGATTCTTAGGCATGTTAGATCTTAAATAATGTGAAAGTTCCGTTTTTGTTCGCAATGTGGACTGTTTGAAATTTATGCGACAAATACTCTAATAAGGTGAGCAGGGTACATTTGTTGCATGGATGGCCCACTCCACCAATATCTGTATTTCATGAGTGACCATCATCTTATCCCATGTTTTTGCAAAATGAGAAACTTTGTTAAGTCAATCATGAGTTGTTGTGCAGTGTCCAAGGCAACAGTTCGACTTGGAATTGATTCTTACGATATCAATTTGAATTACCATAAGTACTAAACTTGAGTTTACAGTTTCTCAGAATATGTTCAACTGCTTTGTTATTATCCAATTGAGCACATTTTGTTGGTGCTTCCAACCAAAGTTGTCTAATTATTGTTGATGTTCCTGATGGATTAATATATTTCCTTATTAGGGTGAAGTGTTGCTGCATATACCGAACTATTTGCTACCAGTGCAACCTTTCATCAAAAGATTGTAGTTCAAGCCATTATATAGCCTCTGTGTTCATTTTTTAACTGATGAGCTCACTTGATAATGAGCACTGGTAGCATTCTCTGTTCCTGTTTTCCTTTTCTTTTTTGTGGCAAAATTTTGTTTAATGCCAAGTTGATATAACCCTTGTTCAGCTAATGCATTCATTTAACGATCTCACTGCTTATTTGCAGCCTGTGAGGCCAGGTACTTCTGTTGAGCAGAAACGCAGTAAGGTCGAAATCTTCAAAGAGCACAGTAATTTCATAAGATATCCTCTCAATGAGGAGCTGTTAACTGATGCCCCTAATATTAATGAGGCCGCTACACAATTAATCAAGTTCCATGGTAGCTATCAACAGTATAATAGAGATGAACGTGGTGCCAAGTCTTACTCGTTTATGCTTCGTACTAAGAACCCTTGTGGAAAGGTTTCAAACAAACTCTATCTGGTCATGGATGATCTAGCTGATCAGTTTGGGATCGGAACACTTCGTTTGACAACTAGGCAAACCTTTCAACTTCATGGTGTTTTAAAGAAAGACCTGAAGACAGTAATGAGTGCTATCATTAAAAGTATGGGCTCTACACTTGGTGCATGTGGTGATCTGAACAGAAACGTTCTTGCTCCAGCAGCCCCATTCTACAGAAAAGATTATTTGTTTGCCCAGAAAACTGCAGAAAATATTGCTGCACTCTTAACTCCTCAGTCAGGTTTTTACTATGATATGTGGGTGGATGGAGAAAAAGTGATGTCTGCAGAGCCTCCTGAAGTAGTGAAGGCCCGCAATGATAATTCCCATGGTACAAATTTCCCTGATTCACCTGAGCCCATCTATGGAACTCAGTTCTTACCAAGGAAGTTCAAAATTGCGGTTACTGTACCAACAGACAACTCTGTGGATATATTTACAAATGATATTGGCGTAGTTGTTGTGTCTGATGCTGATGGGGAGCCCCAGGGCTTTAACATATATGTAAATGCATTTCTTTATTGCATAAAATTTATTTTCAGCATGCCATGTTTGAGACTCGACGATGTTAAGTCATCTATGATAACCATTGCAGGTTGGTGGTGGGATGGGAAGAACACATAGGTTGGAGAGCACCTTCGCTCGGCTGGCCGAACCATTGGGTTATGTGCCAAAAGAGGACATATTATATGCAGTGAAGGCTATTGTTGTTACACAACGTGAAAATGGGAGAAGAGATGATCGTAAGTACAGCAGAATGAAATATTTAATCAGCTCATGGGGAATTGAAAAGTTCAAAACTGTTGTTGAACAGTACTATGGAAAGAAGTTTGAACCTTGCCATGAGTTACCTGAATGGGAATTTAAAAGCTACTTGGGATGGCACGAGCAGGTTGGCTGTACTGTTTAAGATATGCTTGATATGTTATATATTCTGTGGTTATAATGTGTAATACTTTTATCTATACTATTAAACATATTTCATTACATTTTAGCATTTTAAGTTTGTTCCTGTTTTTTCTGTAGTTGATTGTGTGAAGGCTTGTTTTTGTAGGGAGATGGTGGATTATTTTGTGGTCTCCATGTCGATAGTGGTCGAGTCAAAGGGATAATGAAGAAGACTCTAAGGGAAATAATTGAGAAGTATAATTTGAATGTCCGCATTACACCAAACCAGAATATCATTTTGTGCGATATCCGGCAAGCATGGAAGCGCCCCCTCACTACAGCTCTTGCTCAGGGTGGTCTGCTGGTGAGATGTTGTGAGCTAAGAATTGTTAAAAAATATTGTAACTGTCTCATCATAATATTTATGGGCTGAATGGACATATCAATGCAATGTAACATCTCAGTGTTAGGGTTAATTTAGGATGAAATTAGGAATGCTGGTGCTCAATTACATAGAAGTTCGTCCAGATTGAGGCATATAAGTTAAATTTCTTGTGGGAGGAAAACAAACATTATTAGGTTTTTCCACTATGCCCTGAAGGTATAGAATTATAATAGGAGGCCAATATGACCCCATATCTGACCAATCATTTGTTTGAACAGCAACCAAGGTATGTAGATCCTCTCAATGTGACAGCGATGGCATGCCCAGCTTTGCCACTTTGCCCTTTGGCAATTACAGAAGCTGAGCGTGGAATACCTGATCTCCTTAAGCGAGTTCGAGCTGTATTTGATAAGGTACAATCTATCTCTTTATTTCTGAAAATAATTTGAAGTGAGTAGAAATTGAAATTATTTTCAGATTCAAGATAGGATATGATGCTTGTTGATAGATATTTTTTATTGTATTATTTTAGGTTGGTCTCAAGTATAATGAATCTGTGGTTGTAAGGGTAACTGGTTGCCCCAATGGTTGTGCTAGACCGTACATGGCTGAACTCGGCCTGGTTGGTGATGGTCCAAATAGTTATCAGGTAACCTAAGTGTCTGCTCTGACACTTCACGATCCTTAGTGATAAACTTTGATTGTGACTGAATGCTTTTATATTGTTGTTGCAGATTTGGCTTGGAGGGACGCCCAACCAAACTTTAATAGCAAAAGCATTCAAGGATAAGGTTAAGATTCAAGATCTTGAGAAAGTTCTGGAACCATTGTTTTATCACTGGAAACGCAAGCGGCTTTCTAAAGAATCATTCGGCGACTTCACAAACCGCATGGTAGGCAATTAAATTGGATAAGGCTACTAACCTATATCTTCTTAAACCACTTTCTGAATCTACTGATGTCATGTCACTGATCTTTTGAGATCTTCTTCTACAGTATGGATAAATGATAATTATGAAATCTGAATGATTATAGTTTCTGCTGTAGCAAGGAACTAAAACCAACTGTGATTCTTGTCCAGGGCAATGAGAAACTTCTGGAGCTGGTGGATAAGTGGGAAGGAATACCATTAGGAGCATCACGCTATAACTTGAAACTTTTTGCTGACAAGGAGACGTATGAAGCCATGGATGCTCTAGCAAGGCTCGAAGATAAGAGTGCTCATCAGTTGGCCATGGAAATAATTCGCAATTATGTGGCCTCCCACCAAAATGGTAAAATTGAGTGAACAACCACAGAAGAATCATTTATTCTTGCTGAGCTGCCTCGAACATGAATCTCTTGCATCGTTGTTACCAGTCGGTAACAGATGAGATACATGTGGGGGACGACGCATCATGTTATATCTAGCTTGTGAGTGTTTCAATTCTATGTAAACCTCATTTTTGTGTTCAGTTTTCTTGAGGTCGTATGAAACTATTGCTCAGTTATTGGATTACCTAAGAGGCTTTGATTCTTCATTTTCATTTCGTAGTTGGGCTTGGTTGAGTTAGTTTCTGCATCTGTAATGTAAGAGAAAATCCCTGATGGATATTGCTGCTATTTCTTGTAACACGCAAGCTTGTGAAATCCTCTTGCAATGGAAAAGCTTTCAACATTATGCTTGCATTTTAGTAGCAAATGTGTTTCAAGTGCAATAATCACTGGCTTTATACTATTCTGCTAGCCTTATGATGTTAATCTTTAGTTGGAGCTCTATGTTCGCTTGCCGTCAACCAGCCCGGCAAAAAATATTTTTGCCAATGTAAGCTGACTTCATTTATTTTGCCCCCATTCATAGGATGAGGATAATTGGTTGATACCTCGACCAACTTTCCATGGTGAACTAGAACCTTGAATAACTGAATATGATTTGATTAAAAAGGTTGATGTTTGATTCTTCTGCTTGGCAATTATGCACGTATTATCAGTTTTGAATCTTGTTTATGCCGGAGGGAAATGCAAGTCCATAAAACCAATTCAAAGTTCCATTTAGAGGGAACAATATTATAAGTGTAAGCACGAATTGCCGAAGAATATTTAAGCTTTGGTTTGGAATGTTCTCTAAAATTTAGGCATATGGACAATTAAGGGCCAAAATAAATCCCAAAAATATTTATTAAGAAAAAAAAGAAAAGAAAAGAAGAAAAGTGGGTTGGTTGGTGGGAAATCACAGCTCTTAGAAGTTTGAAGGTGATTAAGTGTTCTAATTACATGGTATGGCATACAATAAATAAACACCTTCTTTGTACTTCAATGACCACCTAAATAAATGAAAGAAAAAGAAATAAATAGCAAATTAACTATCTATTGATCACCCGTGAAACAGATGCATATACATCATTCCCGAATGGAAAACAAAATTGGTTGACAAAGCAAGGCGTCCTATTCATTTCTCCAAAAGAAAAACGTATTTAGTTTCAATATTTTCTGAAAACACTTCCAAAGAGCAACACTATTTACAAATCTACACTCTAATTTTCAACATTATATTTTAAAAACCTCAGAAAAACTCAGAATTTTACATTAAAAAAAATTAAATCAGATATATAAAACATCAAATCAAATGATCAAACATTATATCTCACCTGTTCAAACACATTCCCGAGGAAATCTTCTCAAAGTATTATCAGAAAATATTTCCCAAAATAAATGGCGAAAAATTGTTTTTGCATCATTATATGTTGCTCAAATTCAGGTCTATTGGATTGAGAGAAGTTGATCGAAAAGACAATCATATCAAGTAATATTGACAAAACGCCTTAATTAATGAAGACAAAGAGCACAAGAATAAGGTTTTCTACATCATTTTTCAAGATGGAATGGTCAACAAAAGCACCACTTCATTATCAATAGCGACAGATGCGGGCCGTCGGCATGGTGACGCAGACAGGCGCGTACTTCTTCTTAGCGTCGGGAGTCCCGCGCTTCGGCTCGTTGGCCATCGCAACTTTAGCGACGGAGCATGCAGCTGCGGCCGCCACTGCAAACATCAAGTCCCTCCTAGTGTTGTTGCTCTCTTCCTTGGCGTTCACCCCCATCTTCTCGGAGTCCCTTGAGGCCCTTACCACCACCATTCCTCTGCGGGAGCTGGTGGGGAGATTCTTGGCGGCGGCGGCGGCGGCGGCTGAGCCACCCAAGAATGAGGCAGTCATGGTCATGGAAGCCATTGCACACTTTCTTGTTTGGTCGGTATAATTTTGGCAATGTGGGAGTGGACTTAAGAGGTGGTTTAGTTGTGTTATAGTTGAAAGTATGGTGTGAATTTCATACAAATGTGATCCATTTTCTTATCTCCAAAATTTAGATGTGTTCCAATTGTTTGGTGCCAAGTGTGGGAGCTCTATCTCTGCAACTAAATTGGTGGCTCTAAAGCCCCTGTGCTGGGGGCTTCAATTTTTTAATTCCTCCCTCTTTTTTTAATATATATATATATATATATTACTTTTTTTATTGCATCATATTTGTTAATTAATTACGTATATAATTTTATATGTAAAATACATACGTGACGATTACTAATGTACTTTAATGAAAATATAATAAAATTTGTAATATAAGATTCTAATCGCACTTTATTCATATTTGATGGGCCAGAGTACAAAGAAGCTCATGAAAACATCTGGGCTGAGTTTAGCGGTAAGTTAGTGGACCTGGGTTTGCAGATGTGGACCAAGACATGGAAATCTGATCGGCCCCTATACTGGGCCAATTGAACCAATTCAAAAACTAGCCCGACATTACAGTAATTGCGCATCTGTGATAAAGTGACGCTTCATTTAACTTGCACTAAAAATGATTCAATCATTTATTTCATTTTTTGAGATGTTTAATGATCTCCAAAATATAAATATAAATATAAATATATATATATATAGGTAACAGGGTTTTCTTTAAGCTTTTTAGATTGCTAAAAAATAGTAAAAAAACAATAGGTTTCGGCATTCTTGGACTTTGCTTAAACTAAAATTTAATTCTCTTTAGACGTTGGAAATATAATCAATAAACCCCAATTCAAACGGAAAAATGCATTAGCAATGTCCTAAGATACTTTTTTAATAATTGATGGACGGCCAAGATTCCCGGGGACCGGTAGCGCACACACACTAAAATCCAACTTCGTATACTTTCAAATAATTAATTACCTTGACAATAATGTGTCCCTTTGTTTTCATTTTCAAATTGCATCTTTTTATTTTTTATTATTTAATTTTAAAAATATATATATATATTATCATTTTTCATCATAAATATAATTTAATTTTATTTTTAAATTTTATTTTCAAACCTACTAATATTTTACGTCTTTTTATGTAGAAAATACCCAAAAAATAAATATATTTTTATTTTAAAACCTATATAGTCAATATAAAAATATAATTAATTCAAATATATTTTTACTTTTTCATAAAAAAATCTAAAAATAAAAATATTTTCAACTTTAAAAATATTAAAAAAATAAAAATAAATTTGAAAATAAAATTCTCAATATTACTCATTGATAACCTGCCGACTTCAAATTCCGACACAGAAACAACTACAGTACAGACACACTTTGATTCCCAATCAAGAAAATTAGGACATTATAGTTACTAGGCTTGTGAATGGGTGGCTACAAGTATTAGGTGGGCAGTATGGTATATTCACCTGAGAGTGGCTTCTCACTGTTAAAGACAAATCAGTGCTTCAATTCCAATCAATGTTTTATAATCATCCTTAAATATACTTTGACTTGGGTGATTTAGAATCCTAATTATTGGTAAAATTTTGAATTTCAAGTGCACGTGTGTGTGTGTGTGTGTGTGGGGGGGGGGGGGGGGGGGGTAAAATCTTGAATTTATATAACATTGGAACTTGTATAACTTCACTAAATTAAACATGGATTTGGGGATAATCAGTGACAGGACATGGGTTAAATCGCTGTTTTCACCGTACAATTACTGTCATATTTTTCCATTAATAATAATTATTCGAATTAAGACATTTGAAGTCAGATTAATTGTAAATCCAAGTTCAGACCTTTTAAACTGGTTTAATTTTGATACCCATTTGAGTAATTAAAAAGAAGTCAATTGTACTGTAAAAAATTAGGATCAGTAATTTTTTTTTTTTTCAAAATAGGATCCAACTTGGATACATATTAAATAGTGTGTGTGGTAAGGCAGAATGAATGCAGAATCTGTATCCCTTTGGGGACGCTCGCATTCTATGGCAAAGTAGTCCTTTTAACTGGTAAAAAATAAAAAATTGGTCAAAATTGGATAAAATCAGCCAATAATTAACAAATTTATTTATTTTTAGAATGCTTAAATTAGGTATTTAGTTATATGTATATGGTCATTTGAATTCTATACTTTATAGTTATTTATATTTTTATAACTTATAAAATTTAGTAGATAACAATTAATTTGTTGAATTACCATTTTATATAATATAATAAAAAATATAATTAATTTTTTTATTGGACCAGTGGTTAAACTAGTTCGACTACTAGCCAGATCGATTGAATTAGTAATTGACAGCAAGATTGATTTAGTTTTTAATTCAATTAAAAAAACACCGCATAAAATTCAAAAGGACATCTTTGTCTTATCCTATATTTTTTTTGTATACTTCAAAATAAAGTATAGCTCTTCTGTAAACTATAATGTTGTCTTTTTTTCTTTCTTTTTTTTGTTGATATTTTTGCTCACCAAATATTAGTTGTGATAAGGTTGTAACACGTTTTTGAACTTGTGAAGGCACTTCAAAAACACGATACTTATTATTATGATGATGTTCAATATATAAAATGTGGTAACAAGATATGTATGATCTTGCCCGCGTCCCATGTATGTATTCTTTTGCATCAAGCGTGACTTCATGGTATTTCAAATCTTCGTACCTTCTTCAACTCATGAATTTCATTAAAGAGGTCATCAACTTTGTTACTGGAAATAAATTAATTAATGACAAATAATAAAAATTTTGTAAAAAATAATAATCTCAATTAGACATTTTTGCTAAAGATAATTGAAGGGTATATTTGTTACCAAAAATAAAAATTAGAGTAAATTATAAAAATTACCCTTAAGGTTTGAATTACTTATAAAAAAATATATTTCAATTTGTAAATTACAGAAACTCTATTGATATTTATTTTTATTTTATAAATTACACTTACTAAGGAGCGTATTTATAAAAAAAAGACAAATTTCAAGATGGTATTAATAATATCTCAATGAAGAAATTATAATTATAATTTAAAAAGATAATCAAAGTTTTCATAATTAGACTAAATTTTAAAAATAATTTTTATAATTTATTCTAAAACTATATTATGAAAATCATATCTATTGATATCAACAATTATTAAAAGTACAAATATCAACTTCCATAATTAAACAATAACGAACCTAACGTATGACACAGAGCTTAAACATGAAGGACCAGAACTACTAATGTTATCAAGGAAGAAAGAAGTAGTGACTGATTGAGAAGACAGCACCTCGTATCTGTCCTCTGTCGGCCCTTGTTGGACTTTATGCTCCTCTCTTCTCTTCTCTCCTTCTTGCATTGTGTAAGTAGTGAATTAATTATCATAACGAAGCATCATTGTCTTCTTCACTTTTTGCCACCTCAACTCCATTAAAACAACTCTGCAACTTGCATTTTATTAAATTATGTGTATGTGTATATGTGTGTGTGTGTGTGTATGACTATAGAAGCTAACTATTCAAATCATACAGGTTGTGTTAATAAAATGAAAATAAAAATATGCACCTTGTACACGACGGGCTTGTTTGTTGGATACATAGGTATACTTATTTAATTTGTTATTTGCTTCAACGTTTTACAATCCAACAACCTCCTTCGTTGAATTGTACCTCGTTGTGATGAGGTATAATGTGTAATTAAAAAATAAGGTTCAATCCACGTTAATTTTTATATGGATGGAATTGTCCATTACATATATAAACACCCTTAAAATTGGAATTTGTTAAAATTTTGATTTTTCTCTTTTTTATCAACCAAATCTAATGTGATAACATTTGATACTCTTCTTCTCTCGAAAAAGTGAATGTGAGTTTCTCTCAAATCTATTCAAATCAATAAAATTAGGTTATTATTTTGTAAATATATACTTTTTTTTTTATTTTTCACTACCGACACTTGAGTTTTGCTACAGATTATTTTTGTTTTGTCTCATGAAGTTCAGCTATAAGAGAAATAAAGTTCCATTAATCCATCAATAATATCAAAAATCAGTTAACAAAATTACTTCTTGTGTATTTCTTTCTTTTATTTTTTCCTTTTTCCTTCATTGCTGCATTTTTATTTTAGTTATAAACTACTTTTCTTTTATTTGAGGAGTGTGAGGACCAAATTTGGAAATCTCATTTTTAAATTATTTTGTTGTTTCTCTTACACACTGAGGAGAAGAATTTGATTTTGGAAGAAACTCTGTCTTTCCTTTTTCTTTAATCATGATGCAGTAAGTTATGGCATCCAAATAATTTAATTATCTTAAATGTTAAATAATTATTATAAATTATTATGAAATGATATTTTTATAAATTAAAAAGCTGGTAGTAAAAAATTATTTGGAGTTTGAACTAATGCATAAATAATAATTTTTTTTTGTGGCTCAAAGAAATTAATTGAGGTAATAACCATTGACATACACTGATTTTGGAAGAGAAGATTTGGGCAAACTAAGTAATGGATAATGCCTGAGTGCTACTAGTAAAACCTAAAAAATACAAGGGTGATTTTTATATTAATTATTTTGTCAAGAATATCAATTTATTCAATCAAACAATGAAATATCAAATTATTGAAGCCAAGCAATGAAATAATAAATAAAAAGATCTTGATATATTTGCCAGAAAAAATACATCCATGGCAAAGGCACCAAGCATTTTAAACAACCTAATCCTATTAAAGTCGCTAATCTCGTATAATCTAAATTCTTTAAATTCATGATTCCATTTATCAAAAAATTAAAAATAAGAAAATGCAGATGGAGACAAAATAAAGGACCCTTTAGTCATTTCACAGAGCAAGACCCTTCGCACGCCCTATATATCTCTCTACCGTTAAATTCAAATTTATTAGCTAGACCCCTCTCAAAGTAGCGACAACTCCCAGACTCCCAGTTAGTCCATACACGCACACACACAGAGTATAGCCCGGAGCATGTCAACAACATCAAGAAGAACCAAATGGCACCCAACGCCGCCTCCGCCGCCGAGCCCCAAGATCCTCCATTTCCCCCGTAGCCGCAGGACCCGCCGCAAACAACCCAAGTCCACCACCCTACACTTCCACCCCCACCACCGCAGTAACCCTTTACTACTCCTGAACCGACAGTACCTCTCTTCCAGAGGAAATCTGGAAAACCTGTTTGATCAAGAAAATGATGAGTTGCCCAAAGCTAGTGAACCCCACGTACTTTTGTTGAGTTCTAACTCAGAAGCGTTAGCTGTTGAGAGGAGAGAGAGAGTGGGAGAAGTGAAAGAGGAGTGTGGAGAGTATGGTGGTGTAGGGTCCAATGAGTTTGAGGAGGAGAAGTGGATGTTTCAAGCGGAGATACTGCGGGCTGAGTGTAATTTCTTGAGAATGGAAAGAGAGTTTGCTTTGAAGAAGTTGGAGAGGAATAGAGTTAAGATGGAGAGGACTCTCCGATCAGCTGTTCATACACTTGTCTCCGTAAGTTGCGTTCTTTTTTTTTTTTTATACTTAATTTCATTTCTCTATTACTATTTGGTCTTTCTGTTTTCCTATGACTGAAGAAATAAAAACAAAGAAGTGCTACTATTCATTTGAACTTGAAAATTGAACATGGTGTTACGCCCACTGTTCCGTTTTTCCTGTTTTTCTTTTACTTTTTATGGGTTCTACTTTCTCAAGAAACCATTGCTGACGAGAACAGGGGTTTAAATTGATTTTAAAGTATGATATTTATCTGTTGCGAGAAAGAAAGCCAGGTTGATTTTAAAGTATGATCTTATCTGGGTTCATTGACAGCACTGTTATGGTTCAAGATCACTTTTTTAATTTCCGAATTATTACTGATTCAATTCCTTTCCCATTTGTCTTATTTTCTGTCTCCTGTTGATTTGTAGGGAAAAAAGAATATTTTTGAAGGGAAGAATGTGAATGCAGTGTTGGAGAAAGAGATTGAAGATTTATCAGAGAAGCTAGAGGAATTACACAAGAGCTCAAGAATCAAAGATAATGAAGTTCGAAACTGCAGTAATTTTGATAAGAAAGCATGCCTTTTGCAGCGTCGACTAGAAAAGCTTGGAAAAATATCAGATGAGAGTTGTCTGAATGAGTTGCAAGGACTCACTGAATCAAGCTTGTCGATTGATACAAGTCGTGACAATGACAAACACACCGAAAGTAAATCCACTGAAGTAAGAATAACATTCCTTGTTCATATGATCAGAATCCTTCTGTGTGTGTTGATTTGGGCATTAATTGTTTTGGTAATAAATAAGTCAGAAAAAAATTGTAGGATTAAGCAAGATTAGAATGTCCTTGGCTCCTAGCTTTCAGTTAAATGTGTTATTTAGAAAACCATTTTGTTGCGTGAACGATTATCCGCTCCATTTTGTAACCAAGATATAATGCATTTTCTTTTGTTTTTTGTTCATTTTTGAATAATTTTCTTGTGGGCTATGAATATATTTTGGATTTTGAATGAAACATAATGTGCAGGTGGATGAGCTGAGGAAGAAAATGGAGGGACTGTCAAAGGGCATGTTAGATAGAGTGGAGGAAGAATATGGTTCCATGCTTTCTAGTACAGCCAATAGTTCAGTTGCCAGCTCTGCTTCTACTTCCAAGGGAATTGAGTGTCCCCTTTTCTATAGTTTTTCCACCAGACAAATGTATCAGGCAAAGTCCCAGACACTTTCTCTGTTACTTGTATTTTAAATTGCCATTTCAAATTAGTATGGTACTGACTACATGACTTCTTCAATTATTTGCTTTTTCGTACAATCATAAGGTTTGCTACTTACAACAATTAATAATATACCCTTGGGGCTAATCTAGTATTTTAATTGTATTAAATATGTTTGGCTTGGTTGCTTCACACTGCCCAAAAACCCATTGTCCCAGTTAAATATGCCAAATCTTAGGCATGGACCACTCTTATTAATTCTAGTACCTTGATACTATTTCAGTTTCTCTTATGTTTCTAATTCTCATGTTGGCTGAGAAGACTTCCAGAATGTGTATCTGAGCACAGGTCTGACAGAATTCAAATTATGTTGGTCAAGAAATTCCTATACTTGAGTCAAATACATTTTCTAGATTTCAAAACACTTTCAAGGCAACATCGATAGATCTTCATTGCTTGTACATGTAAAGTATTCTTTCACAGTCTTACATTTGGTCCCTTCATGCACTTTATTAATTAATGCGCGGTGTCAGTGTTGAACCTGGATTCATGTCAAAAGCACTACTGAGCAACTATATGACAATAACGATGTGTTACATTCGCTGTATATGGGTTAAATAATATTGGCATAGTGCTCATATTTGGTTTCGAAAGGTGTCATCATAATGTCTTAGAACTTGTTGTGTAGTCCATAGCTGAAATATTCGGCCTTTGATAAACTGTATGTACACATGTGCTTGTTAAGCAGCATATGAAGTGATACTGAACTTGTTAGGCTTTAATAACTACCTTAAATTTGTGAAAACTTTTGACATTTATAGTGTGAAGAAATATTTCTTCATCCTCAGGAACCGATATTACACGAGGACAACAGATGCTCTGGACGTTGCAAGGCCATTGTTCACAGGATTGTCGAGCAAGTGAGAGCCGAGACAGAGCAGTGGTCCCAAATGCAAGAAATGCTGGGGCAGGTGCGGGGTGAAATGGAAGAACTGCATGCATCCCGTGATTTCTGGGAAAATCGAGCGCACAATTCAGATTACGAGATTCAATCCCTTAAACATGCTGTAAGGGCCCTTTAGTCTTGTCTTTTTTTTATAAATCAGCAGACGCATGTCATTGAAATATCTGTCCATGATGTTCTCTAGATTTCTCATAGCACGACACTCTCTTACAGTGTTTCAAGTTAGTTTCTTAAAGCAGTTCTGATTATTTACTTAGTGCAATGGGATGACAACATAGAGCGCATTGATTTTGTTTTGTTTAACTCAAGATATTTGCATCGTATGGTGAATTTCAGTTATCTTTACATGGTCTACATATCCATTTTTTTAGGTGGAAGAATGGAAAGAGAAAGCTCATGGTTATGAAATCAAGGCCAATGAACTGCAACTCGAACTATCTGTACTTAGAGAGGAGCTTCAGAAGTCTAAAGCAGAACTAAACCTGGGGCAAAACAGGGAGGTAAAGTTGATTCCAGATCCTCCAAGAAAACAATTTGAAAAGGAAAATCATGTATGGAGCTATAACATGAAGGACAACCAACATTCTGATGAAAAAGTGTGTAAATTTGAGAATGCCAAGGAGGAGCTGAATATACAACAAGAAAACATAGAAAGAACACCGGCGAAAGACTTGCCACCTATTTCTTTGGTTAAACAGCTTGCAAAAGAGAAGAGAATGCTTCTTCGTCGCTTAAAAGAAAAGCGCCATGCTAGTGAGAAAGTCTGCATACAAGAGGAAGAGCTCTCATTAGATGGAAGAGGTAAACCACAGACAAACAGCATTGGAGTTGTGGCCCCGAAACGTTCACCGTTGCGAGACATTGGAAATTCATCATCCTTGGCAAGACAAAACGGAGCAGTTTATCCCTTTCATAGCCCTGAGAGTAATTTCAGAACAAGAGAAAGCTGTAGAAAGTGATCAAATGGCAACCCCAAATGCACTTGATGATGATGTAAGAGGAAGAGCCAAAGGCATCTTTTCATGTTGATTAATTGTCATTCCTTTTACATTAGTTTGTCATTCTTTACTTCTTTCATCTTTATTAGTGAAGTATCCCCAGTTTTGACAATTGTAAGTTTCTGTTATTCAGCTTTCTCAGAATGATGAATAAATGAGCTCTTTTAGAAATCACTTCACTTACATAAAATGCAAATTAGCAATATTATGATGAAGATATGATGTCCATGAACATAAGGGCCCAGATAATGGCCTCATGTGGAGAGGTCAGAGTATATATGTCCTTTACCAATCCAATTTTTAATTTAGAAAAATGTATTGTGTTATTAAATAAAAAATATACTCTAATTTTAAAAAATAAAATGTGTACATCTATATATATAAATTAGCGGAACTTGGGTTAGGTTTGATGTCTGTAGGTACATGTAAAAGCAACTACATGGTTAAGCCTACTTTCTTTTTGGGCTAGACTTGAAATTTAAATTTGTCGAATGTAAGTGCGGGGCTAAGCTGTAGTAGTAGCCCACGCTCGCCATTTGTCCTAATTTAATTATTTGCCCTATATAACACACTGTCATTAGTACTAATTGTGTGCCCTATTTAACACACTGTTACAGCATATTGTGTGTATATATAGGGTAAATAGCATTTTACAACCCCACCCCCACCCCACCCTCTTTTTAAAAAGAGGCATATCATTTCTTACATTTTTTAAGAGGAATGTATTAAATATGTGGAAATAAAGTAGTAATAGTTTTATTATTTTATTTAAGATAATTTGAATAATCAAATAAAAGTATAATATTATATATGACGTCGTCAATAAAAATAGGTTAAGATAAGATATCAAATATCTATTATACTACACATAAGCATATTGGACTTCAATACACTATTATATTTCACTTTTATTTTAAATATAAGAAATAAAATTTATGATTAAGAAATGTTAATATTATTTTACATATTTTGAGATAATCTATTTATCCTGTATGTATTTATTTAACTATCATTACTTTAAATTATTATGAATCTTGAAAAATTAAGTAAAACGTCCTTAGCATATGTACAAGGGTTATGATAGTCATGTTTTAATTTAGTACATGATAAAACTTGAGTTTATCCTTTTTATGAAAACACAAGGGCTTATATGCTTTTTTTTCAAAATATATGATGATTCCTCTCTTCAAAAGCACAGGAGGGACCCCTATACATACATAGATATACATATTTTTATATATATTAGAAATATCACTCATCAATAAATATTTAGCAATTAACTATTAATTATTAATAACTACTAACCATCAATTAATTAACTACTAGTGTCCAAATGATAAGATTAAGCTCTCAATTTTTTTTTGGTTTCAAATCCCACAACACATTGTATATGAGTATGTGTCTACTTTAAATGTAGTTTCCTCCAATTAATTATGTGTTTGATTTATGATGTAATTGTGATCGTTTCTTAAATATATATATATATATATATATAATAATCAAACACTATTGCAGTAGAGAATTACTCATCCTTTTTGTTTCCCAACTCAAGAAACCAATATAATTGATTATTTCTAGGTTTAAACATATATGAAAATTTATAGCCCAACTCCAACTTAGTTTAATCTGACCAATCATGTGGTTATTATAATTGTATTTGTCTTTTAATTAGTCACACTTTTAACTATGAACTCACACAACATTATTAAATTCACCTTATTTATTATTGATTTGAATTCAACCATGTTGGCTTTAAACTAAAGTTCTCCTAGCAAAATGTGTTTAGATGGAGTTTAACATTTGCAGAATTTTATAGTAGCACAACGTTTTAATAGGGCTTGAGAATAACTATCCATATTCAACAAGAAAAAGGTTTTATTAATTAATTTATCGTAAATATTATTAGTGATTAAATAGTTAACTAGAAAAAAAATTGCAAGGCTACCGTTGCATGAAAATAAAAATAAAAAATAAAAATAGGATGATCATAAAACATGCCAATATTTTGTGTTGACGCTCCTTAGTACAAAAGGATAGCAGAAGTCAGAGTCCAATGGAGTTGGTATCATAGTCCCAATTATACCTACATTGAAAATATGAATTTTCAGTGTGAGGGTTATAATGATTTGGGTTTATACTCATTCAGGCATCCTCCTCATAACAAGTAGTTGGTTAAATGTTTATAACAAATGGTTCATCAATTAGGGTTTTCATTGTCTTCTTCTACATTGCTTCTCTTGGATTTCTTTCTTTAGTCCTACACTTTTTGTGGGTTGTCAGGGAACATTTTTGATAGAATTGGGTTGTAAAGAAAATTCCAGGAGGAAACATTTTTGATAGACTAATGAGGTTGATAATTGGAGAAAATGGCATCCTGGTAAAATATGGTTTGAAGTCCTTGCAGATGGATCGCTTTGTGCTCTCGAACCTTTTCTTGTTCAGCTTTTGAATTCATTCTCAGTTGAGATGGATGCGTTTTCTGAAAAGTTTTTTCTTTTAGTCTGTTCCGTTTTGGACTAATTCAAGCCATTGATGATCTCTACCATGTATACTGAAGAGTTTTTTGTGCAGCAAAAACGGATTTTTTATTGAATCTGATATTGCAAAGAAATCGCCGTGGCCATAATTTTAACGAAAATCTTGGGGAGAGGAGCATTCAAAGATGTGCATAGAGGGTTTGATCTTGTCGACAATCTGGAGATTGCCTGGAACCAAATCTGTATCTACGATGGGAACACCTTGAGGGCCCTGGAAAACTGAGAAACGTTTTGAGTTCTGAATCTGTTTTGCTGTAAGTCCCTGAAACACATAAACTTCATGAAGTGCTACAGCTATGGTGTGGATGATGAGAAAAACACTGTGAATATGATCACTGAGTTGTTCAGTTCTGGGCGTTTTGAGGCAGTACATGAAGAAACTGTGCGCTTTTGATCCATCCATATACCATCAAGAACTGGGGCAGGCAGATTTTGCAATAAGTGCGATAATATTTTTGTTGATGCTAACAATGGTGAGATTAAAATTGGAGATTTTGGTTTGGCAACTTCCATGCAGCGGAGACCCCTTGGAGATCTGCCGGGAACGCAGGAGTTTTAGACGAGTATAATGAACTAGTGGACATATATGCTTTTGGTATGTGTTTGATGGAAATGGCTATTCTTGAATATCCCTACTCTTAACAAATCCAGCATAGATTTTCAAGAAAGTATCATCCGGGATAAAGCCTGCTTCTCTAGGGAAAGTGAAGGATCCTGAGGTGAAGGAGATCATAGAGCAGTGATTATCACCTGCTTCTTTAAAGGCCATCTGCTATGGAGCTATTGAAGTATTCATACTTCTCATCTGGCATTTCATTGGAAACAGAGCAGTTCCATAGACTCCTCATCTGTATGTAGCAGACAACTCCAGTTTCCAAGTGGCTTTCGGAGATGATTCAATGTACGGCTTAATCTGCACCGAAGATCAATGCTTTGGAGAGAGAAATTACTTCATGCAAGATTCGGCTCTTTCATATATATATATATGCATTGTATGGTTCCATCTCTGTCAGATGGTAATCATGATAAACTACCCAACTCTTGTTATAGGTCATCCGTGGGCCGCGAAATCTCTGTGAATTCGAAAATCACCTTTGCCTTATCATCAAGAGTGGTATCAAAGTATTTGGGCTTCTCTGTATCTATACCATCCTTGTCTAGAAAATCGCAAGCTGCCAGGCCCTTGTCAGGATCAAAAGGCGGAGGCAGGCAGCAGAGAAGAGACTGCAGTAGGAATCTGTATGCAATCTCATTTTTCTCAAAATAAAAGGACTTCTTTTATTCAATTTTGAAAGGTCATTTCATGGTGCTTTTGCTATCTTATGTCTACTGTTTGTAATTGGGAAAAGTAATTGTTGCCCATTGAGTTGCCATTAGTTCACTTGTAAACCAAATCTGCAAATTCGGGACGCCATGGAAAGGCACCACACATATTTATTGTTTATACATTGTATAAAAGGATGTGCAGAGGCTTTATATTACTAAGTGCACAAATATACGATGCTTAAATAGTGCTGATACCAACCATAGAATAGCCTTCAACAGAACATGGGGCATTCAGATAGCTGACGTGGGTTTAAACAAGTTCTTCTCTTTCAAGCTTTCAACAGTTTCCTTGATTCCTTCTTCAAGTGGAGTGAATTCAACACCTAGATTTTGCTTTTTCTTTGGAGACCTGGTACTTCGGCACAAATGGTTTGTCATCGCACACCTGGAGATTCCCCAAAAATAAACAAACAAAATCAAGAATAACACAAGCGAGTGAAATTTTGTACAACACATTGCAAATGCATTGAAAATTTTGGGTCGCACAAACGTGCTGGAAGGAGCAGAATACGTGAGGCATCATATGAAACTTACAAGGCAAGACATAAGATGAATTATGTCTTTATGGAAATAACAATTAGATCCAGAATACAAGATAGTGGATTACAAATTTGCAACTCTGAAAAACTTCCCTACACACAGGGTTCATCAATAACTCGCATTTTACTTCATGTATATACATTTGGATGTAACATAGCTTCATACACTCAAGCAACACAACTAAAGATATCTTTTAATGAAAGAAGTAAGAGGGGAACAACCAATGCCATAATGTTGTTCGCCATGTGAGTCCATTCTCTTTCTCATCATAACACATTACTTCTTTCTCACAGTTGCTCGAAATGACAGAGCACATGAAGTTAAAGCAGACATTTCCAGGGATCAGACAAATGATCCTGCTGGGTCTGACACAAGGTTTCATTCTTCTCACAAAGAGAGCAGACAAACTATGATTGACTTCTCTAAGAATTCACTATCTTCTTTGCAAACAAAGCAATGTCTGTCCTTACGTGGGAAGCAAAAAGGAAACAGGTTCGTCACTTCAATCCTTGAACAAATGATTTGGGTTCTCATTCATTCCAATATCAAGGACTAGTGAATAAATTTGACATATTTAGCTCTTCAAAAACTAATATACTAACAGTGAACTTGACAAAGGCCATTTTACCAAAATATAGATTAAAACACAAGGCCAATCTTGTCTCTAAATTTGATTGACAAATTAACACAAAAGGAAATTATTCTTAGCTTTTTTGAGAAACCATCTGATTTATTGCAACTAAGATACAAAATTTTGTGAAATCTAATGGCTTGGAAATTAAAATGCAGCTTCCATCAATCACAAAATCATGCATCTATCAGTTGCATAGGGGAAGGGGAAACAAACAGGTATTTATAAGGACAATTTTAGTAACCTAACCAAACAACCATAGAACCATATCATGCAGATTAATCAAAGTTTCACAAAAACTATAAACTCAAAAGTTAATCACAGTAAGAACTGGATATTGATTAATCAAAGTTTCACATAAAAAATGAAATTAAAAGTTAATCATAATAAGGACTTACTTTTTAGGAACTTGAAAATTAGGATACAGTTCACGCAATATTTTCACAATTTCTGAGAAGTGTGCAACCCTGTCCACCAAACAATATCTTCCACTGGCCGAAGCATTCTCAAATGCCAGAACATGTGCATATGCAACATCTTTAACATTTACCCATCCAAAGGTAGCATTTGGGTATGTTTCTGCACCTGCATATTCCAAGATGGAAAGTAGAGATACCAATGTAAAGTTCTTAATATCACAATTCAAAAACCAAAGATTATGTAAAGGGACTAAGAATTTGATCCAACACGTGCTTTCAGCATATAAGTTCACTACTAGGAAAAGATAAAGTAGAACGTCTCAATTTGATTGACATATCACCAGTAATCTACTAATGTGCATATCGTCACTATTTTGATTAAACTAAAATCCCTAAATATGGTTCATTCAGCAATTATATATATATATATAAGTTTATAAACAGGGATCTATAGAAAAGAACATATTATAGGAACATATATATATATATATATATAAGTTTATAAACAGTGATCTATAGAAAAGAACTTATTATAAGAAACAGATAAAGAATTCCAAGAAATGATACAAAAGCAAAGAAAGATGTATTTGAAACAATGTTAGCAAGGGGGTAACCAAAATGGTGCTTGCCTAGAAGGCAGAGGGACTAAAATCTAAGCACTTGCTGCAAGGAACTTACCATTTATCAAGTCCAAAATTGCAGCAGAACTTGTGTTAAGTGTTGGCTGCAACAATGGACCAATCACCATTGCTGGGTTTATGGCAACCATGTCAATACCTTTCTCTTTCACAAACTTCCAGGCAGCATCCTCAGCCAATGTCTTTGAAAGCACGTACCATTGCTGGTAGAAGCAATATGACAAAAACAGTCAGGAAGAAAGTGATTTTTAGTGTAGTTAATGTGTGAAAAAGAAAAAGAAAAAGAACAATTGTCAAGAACCATGGACTTCAGGACACTATCCTATAATGAAATAAGAGAGCTTGTATAATTAACATGACAGAGGAAGCAAATGAATTTTAAGGGAAACTGACCCAAAGAAGTAACTACACTAGAGCCCATGCACCTATTAACATGATCAACATTTCTCACAAATAGAAGAGAAATAGATCACTGACCTGCATTTGTTTGCAAACCTCTGGGTCGGACCACCAAGTCTCATCAACTACCACTTCAGGTGTTCGAGGTTTACCATTGTACGCAACTGCAGCTACAGAAGATGTCAAGACAACCCTTTTAATGGATGGTGTTTTCGCACATGACCCAAGAACATTGAGCGTCCCCTTTAGTGCAGGATCAATCAATTCTGCCTGAGGGAAGTGAAAGCTGAACTGAGCAACAAATTCTTGCTAAACATGACAAATTTAGCTGGATGAACCAAGAAATTGACCAGAAATGTCTCATATTCAATCAATAAGAAAGGTTTCAATTTAATACTTAGTTCAACAATTTTTCACCAGTCTCCCCATTGAAGTGATAGCTGAACTGAGCAACAAATTCTTGCTAAACATGACAAATTTAGCTGGATGAACCAAGAAATTGACCAGAAATGTCTCATATTCAATCAATATGAAAGGTTTCAATTTAATACTTAGCTCAATAAATTTTCACCAGTCTCCCCATTGAAAAGCTTTTTCAAGACATCAGAGAGAAATAACACGTCAGCTTAAAAATTGAGTCCTATATATAAATAGCATGATTACAATTAGTTCAGCCTACATAGAATAAATAATAATAAAATAGCTAAGCCAGACTACAAAATAGTACAGTAAAAGTTGAGGCCTTTAAGATAAATGCTATACATAGCAGCGCTGGAATGATTTCACGGAAAGCAGTTATCAAAGTCCTTGAAAAATCCAATTCACAACTTGGTGAAGTACGAGAAAGATGCATAGACTATCTATTTCAAGGCTTCAAGGGCTTTGAATTATTATAAAACTAGCAAAAGGTGAAAGCACCATAGCAAGCACAGTACATCTGTTATGATAAAAATGGTATGGGCTCATGAGTGTGCTAGAGTCTGAGTTCTTGATTGGTAAATAGAGTTTCCATATCACACGGGGTTGCAGTAGTTTCCTCTCATTTTATTTCAACTAACAGATAATTTTGTTACACAGGCTATCAAGTGAATTATCGAGGTAAATTGTCTTTTATTTCTATTTTGGCAACATTTCGAATTTTAACAAAATAAAATTTAATGTCTTTGCCATTCGCAAGTCTTTCTTTGCACCTTTAATTCCAAATTTTTGGGGCAAAATAGTAAATCCTGAGACAAGATTTAAGGGCGTCAACTCAAACAAATAGTTCCTGGTCATTATATGACCGCAGCTTATTTCATTTTCTCACTATTTTATATGCTAGTTTGATCTCTCTGTGGTACCCCAAAAGCCTAGGTAGCCTGTTTCTCTGAAGATTCTGCTCTCATAAGTTGACTGTCAGAACACCTTATAAATGAAAAAAGAGAAAGGGGCAGGAACCTGTGGATCTGTGACTGCATGGTAAAAAGGAGATGCAGTATGAAAAACACCATCACAGCCATCAACTACAGAATCAAAAGACCCTTCCTCCAGTAGATTTGCTTTTAGCAACTGAAGTCTCTCCTTGGCTCCATCAAGCTCGCGTAAGTGTTGTGTCTTCTTTGGATCATCTGCACATTATTCCAGATCTCCAATGTAACAAAATATTGCGAAACAGTTGGATGCAATCCACTGATTTGATGAAATTGGTCCCAAGTAATCCTCAAAGTAACTTCTGGGAGTGGAAACAAAGTAATAGAACTAAAACAAAGATGAGAGTTGTTTGACATTCAAATTTATGACTTATCCAAGAATCTTCAATTAGTGTCCCTCCACTGTTTACTTTACAACCTCTTAAGCCAAAGGTACTATACATGCCTTTCCCAGGAATAATCCTGTACAATTCCTAGCCAAAATAAATATATCACAATAAAAAAACTATCAATTTAGTGGATCAAATGTAATCTGCATATGATTATTCCATAAAGTATTTTTTTTTTATCTAAAACATTCAACAATCAGTAGCGGCTAGTGACTCGCTTGAATGTGATAGAAATGTAAATGCCATAGAAAATCACGGGAAATGGTCATCCATTGCGGCCCAAGTTCTGAAAAAGCGCACACACACACACACACCAAAAAAAAAAAAGAAAAAACACATCTTTCCCAAAGTTGCTTAAAGCAGAGCCTCTGGTAATTATACACAAAAAAATTATAGACGTAATATTGGAAAAATATGAATACAAGAAAGCCCACATCACCAAATGATACAGCACATAAATATATAGTAAAAAAAAAAAGACAAATAAATCAAATATGAAATCGAATCGAAAATCATCAAATTACTCCTCTGTTGTCTTGATGAATGGCATTTCAATGGCATAAAATACCCAAACAAAAAAAAAAAAAAAAAAAAACGAGGGCCGAGAAAGGGGTTACTGACTGGGGTCACGAACAGATGCTTTGACCGTATAACCTCTCTGCAGCAAGAACTTGACTAGCCACGATGCTATGTAGCCTGATGCTCCAGTTACACAAACAGTCTTCGTTGCAATGCTCATTCTGCTTCTTGCGGAACTCTTGCTCTCTGTCTTTTCACTCTGTAAAATGCGTCCTTCTGTTGGCTGTGTGGGGGTTTTATATGGGTAGGTTGGTGCTGTTGTCAGCCGTGAGCTGGCTATGATTTCATTTGACTAATTTAATAATTTATTATAAATTTAATTCATAATTAACTTCTTACTTAACAAGAGAAAAGTAATAAATTGAATGAAAGGCTGCGCAGCTTGAGCTGCGCTTTCATCAGATTACTTTTCCCACTTTTCCTCCTCTCTCTCTCACTTTCCCACTCCCCCATCCCTCCTCCTATTATTTTTTTAATCTTCTTTTTACACCTCAATTTCATTCTTCAATTAATTTTGTCTTCTCTTTTCCCTATTTATTTTCGTATCATACCATAAATATTTTAATTACAATCTATATATTTTATTATAATAATTATAAAATAGATATATATAATAATTATAAAATAGATATATATTATATTTTATAATTATCATTGAACTTTAAAATTTTAATTAAAAATTATTGAAGTACTTAAAAAATATTGCCAATGACTATTTTAATTTTTTTAGTGGAATAAGATTTTTTACAATTAATTATTCTAGTTATTCAAAATTTAAATTTTACTATATTTATGTGATTTATAATGTTACTAATTTATACTATATTAAAAAAATTAATAATAATAATTAATTACTTAAATAATTGATTAAATATTATGTCTTTGAAATTATTATAGAAAAATTAAAATGTGAATAACAATTATGTTATAAATGTAATGAATATACGTAATTATATAATAATACTTAATAAATATTAATTATGAATAATTATTATTATAATTTATTAATTTAATACTTGAGATTTACCTATAATTATATAGGTTAGTTTCAATTGTACAATAATTATTGATTATTTAATTTATAACCATGATGTATTAAATAATAATACCTAATAAATAAATAATTATTTGTAACTAGTTAACAAATTAATTTATGTTATTTATGTATAATATTATAGCTTAAGAAAATAATAATATTAAATGATATTGTATATTTGTATATTTGTTAATTATATATATATACAAATTACATATGTTTTTATATAAATTTTTAGACAGGTATATATATACTAAATGTGTATATATATATTTATTAAATGAATATATATATAATAGAAGTTGTGCTTTCGTTTAGATGGAAGAGTGCGAAAGTGAGAGAAACTAAGGGATAGAGGAAAAAAAGTGGGAAGTGAACGACTATATAGAAAGCGCAAGGTTGTGTTTGCGTTTTTGTTCACATAGGTATGTAAGTTCAACTTGCACTTCTATTTAAATTAAAAAATATATATATAAAATAAAAATACAAATAAAGGTTGCGCTTTCAAATGAAAGGGCAACTTTGAATTACATTTTCATTCAATTTATTAACTCATTCTCATTATATATTAAAAAAATTAACTATTAATTAAATTTATAACAAACTATTAAATTAGTCGATTTCAGTAAGAGATTTTTTTTAAATTATTATTTACTCTCTCCTTTTTCCTATTGTCATTTAATTTGGGATTAATTCTATTTACTCATTTTATTTTTAGTGATTATCATTTTAATTTTTTGTATTATTAATTATTTTATTTTGTCATTTTATACTCTTATTCTATTTCACTTCCCCCATATTCTTAAAAAATAATCAAATTATTCTTACATATTATTTATAATAAAATTACTTTAAAAGTAATAATTGTTTAAGCTTAATATATCAACGCTTATAATTAAATTTTAATAGCTATTTTTTAAATAAACATAGTTCCTATTAAATTTCTACATCATATGATATTTTTTATTAGTTAATGCATTTTACTTATAAATTTTCTATTCATCATAAATATAAAAATATATAATAATTTTTCAAATTTTTTTTTTATTAAATACGTAAAATATTAATAATAAAGTTATCAAAATTTCATAGAAACAATATTAAATACAAAAGAAGACATTTTTAGGTTTAATTTAATACTATTAAATAAATATAAATAGTCAAATTATCATAATTTAATAGATATTATGTTAAACTTAAAAATAACATAGCCATTTTAGTGATTAACTTTATTACTATTACTTGATAATAATACTATTTTTGAATTTAACATTTCTATGAACTTACTATAATTTCATTATTAATAATAAATTTATTACTAATATTTTACGTATTTAAAAAAAATATTTTAGAATAATTTATATATTATTTAGATTTATAGTGATAGAAAATCATAAATAAAGTGTATTAACTAATAAAAGATATTCTATATGTTAGATTAAAAAGTAATATAACGAGACATTAAGGGTAGTAGAGTAATACTTAATTAGAATAGATCAGGTAAAACAAAATTATCCATTTAATTTAACCCAACTTTTAAACTACCTTTCTTAGCACTTGGAATTTTTTTTTAAAATTTAGACGGGGTTTTGTGTTACTTGCCCCCAAGAATCCCAAGATTTTTGATTTTGTTGTCAAAATTGGAATTTTCCAACAATTTTTTGAATTTTTGACAAATTGTATCAATAGTTGGGATACAAAGACCACAAATACATTTGACCATTACACAGAAAAAAAAAATAAAAAAATTGTAGATCCAAAACCAAGGTGCTTTTGCTGTGTTCCTTTCAATAATTGATCCAAAACTGCAAATTTGGCACACCATTGTAAAGCACTGCACAATTTATTCATATAATGTACAAAAAGTTGTGCAGAGGTTTTACATTTCTAAGTTCGACAAAATATAGGATGTATAAATAGAGCTGCTGATACCAATCACAGAATAGAGCCCTAAACAGAACATAGGGTGGCAGTTTAAATAGCTAATGTTGGTTTAAGAAAGTTCTTCTCTTTCAAGCTTTCAACAGTTTCCTTGATTCCTTCTTCAAGTGGAGTGAATTCAACACCTAGAGATTTTGCTCTCTCTTTCGAGACCTGGAACTTGGGCGCGAATGGCTTGTCATCGGCACACCTGAAAACAGATATTTCCACAAAAATCAAGAATGATACCAGATTCGTTACAACACAGACATATCCATCAAAACATCCTGGTATCATGACATAAGGTTTCATGCTCTCTCTAGAAGAGGTACTAAGAATGACTTCTTTAAGAACTTACCTTTTTTTTTTTTCCTTAAACAAAGCAATGGTACTGTCCTTGTGTGGGAATCAAAACAGAAACAGGCTTGTCACGTAAATCACCAAATCATATGACTCTCATCCAATCTCATATCAAAGACTAGAGAATAAATGAAGAGACATATTTTAGCTCTTCAAAAATCAATGTACTGTCAGTAAACTGACTAAATTCACTGAAAGGTAGGAAAATTTTTATTAAAAAGGAAGTCAAAACACAAGGCCAACCTTTCTCCATTTTAAATCTAAATGATTGACAAATTGATGAGACAGGTCTTCAGAAATTATTCTAAATCTACATAAAATTGGAGTATTTCTTTTGAGAGGCCTTCTAGTAACGACTAAGATACAGAATTTAGTGACCTTTTGATGGGCTTGTAAAATACAGCTCCCATCAATTATTAAATCATATATCATCTTCTTGTTCGATCAAATAGGTCCGCTTCACACCCCCGCCCCCATGTGAGCAGGTGTCTAAAATGGATCATCTTGGTAAGCTATTCAACCACCCATAGAACAGTATCACACAAATTAATTAAAGTTCATTAATTTAAAGGTTAAACGCCATAAGGACTTACTTTTCAGGAAGTTGAATAGTAGGGTACAGTTGACGCAATATTTTCACAATTTCTGAGTAGTGTGCAACCCTCTCCACCAAACAATATCTTCCATTGGCCGAAGGATTCTCAAAAGCCAGAATATGTGCATATGCAACATCTTTGACATTTACCCATCCGACAGTAGTATTTGCGTATGTTTCTGCACCTGCATATTCCGAGAAGAGATAGTAGAGAGTACTATGTAGAAGGTCTTAATATCAAAGTTCAAAAACGAAAATTCTGTATAGGGCCTAAAATCTGACCCACCAAGTGCTTTCAGCATATAAGTTTGCTACTAGGAAAAGATAAAATTAAAAAACTTCTCAGTTTGATTTGCATATCATCAATAATTTGACTAACTAAAATTTCTAAATATGGTCCACTCAGATTTCTAAATATGGTTCACTCAGAAAAAAGAAAAAGAAAAAGAAAAAATAGAGATACAGGAAAAAGCACTATATTATAAGAAACAGATCAAAGGCTCCCAGAATTGATACCAAAGCAAAAGAAAGCACGTGAAACAATATTAGCAAGTGAATCAAGTATATAAAAGGCACCTGTCTAGACAGAGGGAATAAAATCTAAGCACTTAATAAACTCACCATTTATCAAGTTCAAAATTGCAGCAGAACTTGTGTTAAGTGTTGGCTGTAATAATGGACCAATGACCAGCGAGGGGTTTATGGAAACCATGTCAATACATTTCTCTTTCACAAACTTCCAGGCAGCATCCTCAGCCAACGTCTTTGAAAGCACATACCATAGCTGGTAGAAGCAATATGACAAAAATAGTCAGGAGGAAAGTGACATTTAGTTTGGTCAAGGTACAGAGGGAAAAAAAAAAAAAAAGGATAACAGAAAGGAAAATGATCAATGGACAAGAACAATAGATATCAGCATTCAATCAACAGGTTCCATTACCAAAAAAGAGTCACAAATCTTTGTTGCAATAATTATGATTACTGCTCTCATATTTCTTGTTAGATGCCTCCTTAATGAGATGTTTGGCCACATTGAGGGGATGTGTGTGTGGGGGTGGGTGGGTTTTTTTTTAGGGAGGGGGGGAGAGAAATATATTTTAAATTAATTTACTAAGCTCCAGCAAACAAGGGCTCAACATGTCTGGAGATCGAGAAACAATTTGGCTACAGATAATGCTTTTGCGGAAAAAAAAATTGTAACAAGAGATTGAAGATAAATTCCATTGGCTTCAAAGTTTAGTTAGAGTTGACACATTCTGATGGAGAATACTTGAAGAGTAAATATTAACATTATCAACATTTCTTATAAATAGAAGCAGAGGAATAGACCTGCATTTGTTTGCAAACCTCTGGGTCGGACCACCAAGTCTCATCAACTACAACATCAGGTGCTCGAGGTTTACCATTAAAGTAAACAGCAGCCATGGATGATGTCAAGACAACCCTTTTTACAGATGGTGTTTTCGCACATGACCCAAGAACATTGAGAGTCCCCTTTAAAGCAGGATCAATCAATTCTGCCTAAAGGAAGTCAAAGCTGAATTAAGTGGCAATTGTTTGCTAAACTTGATAACAATAGCTGATAAGGTAGATAAACCAAAAATTTAAACAGAACTGTCTCATATTCGATTAAGCTCACACTGAAACATTTCAATCTAATTCTAGTTGGATAATATTTTCACCAGAGTCTCCACATTTAAATTATTTTCCAAAACAACAAACACACCAGCAGAACGAATAAGTCCTCTATATAAAATAATAGAATTATAACAATATCTTCAGTCTAAATTGCATAAATAAATACAATAAAATAGCTAAGCCCAGACTGCAAAATCCATTCTGGAAGGAAGATTTATCAAATTCTTTTGCAAAGAAATAAGGAAATGCTCTAGGCATGAATAGTACTTTAAAAGTTATGATTTTAAGACAAATGCTAAATATAGCGTTGCTGGCATGATCGTCTGCTACATTGGCAAGCAGTACAGTCAGCTACATGGTTGTCAGGTTGAACAACATTCATAACTTGGTGTAGTATGAAAGAGATGCACGGAACTTATAGACTCTCTATATCAAGAGCTCTGAATTATTATCAAAACCAGCATAAGCGATCAGAAGCATCACAGCTACCACAGTGGCGCACAACGTTGTACTTGGAATTTGATGCAGGAACAATTATGAGCCCAGTACTGTTCACAATTTGATAATGCCATGTAGTAACAATGCACTAGGCTCTTCAGGGGCCTGCTAGAGTCTGAGAAGATTTGCTAATTATATTTATGAAAAGGGGTTGCAGTAGGTTCCTTTCATTTTGTTTTAACCAACAGATATTTTGGTTACACAGACTATCAAGTGGATCAACAAGGGAACTTTTGTCTTTAACTCCAAGTTTTCAGGTCAAAACAGTATCCTGAGACAAGATTTTAGGGCACCATTTGCATAAATAGTTCCAGGTCATAAGGGAAACATCTTACAAATAAAAGAAGAGAAAGGGTCGAGAACCTGTGGATCTGCGACTGCGCTATGAAAAGGGGAAGCAGTATGAAAGACACCATCACAGCCATCAACTACTGCATCAAAAGAGCCTTCTTCCAGTAAATTTGCTTTTATCAAGTGAAGTTTCTCCTTGGCTCCATCAAGTGCAAGTAAGTGCTGTGTTTTCTTTGGATCATCTACAGATTATTCCAGATGTCAATGAATTAATAAGGATTTGGAAATGGGAGATGGTAAAGCTTAAAACTAGTAATCTTCAGCAGCATAGCTTGTTATAAACGTGAAAAGAGGTGAATATAGTGAGATTATCCTCACTGAAAGATGGAAAAAACAAAATTAACATTACCAAACAAATAGTGACTTTATATTTTGACATCAAGTTTTAAATGATATACCAACCTAGTTAGACTAATACCACTATTATATCCACGCAGAAAACCATTCCCAAGCTGAGTGCAATGCTATTACTTGCACAGATGCATCTTGGAAGTTCTGTCCTTGACCTTCACTATTTCAACGGATTTGGTGGAATAAGTAAGAACCAATCATCAAAGTAAATTTTCAGATTGGAAACAAAATGAAAGGAAGTAAACACAAAGAACGAAGCTGCTCGACATTCATTTTCACAGTTTATCCAAGAATCTTCAGTTCACTTGGTGTCCCTCCACTGTATTCTGTCTTCTACCATCACGATTAACATTCAAAATTTTAATTTACAACCACTTCCCCGAAAGGATCTAAGCATGCCTTTCCCAGGAAAAATGTAAAATTCCTCTTTAAAATAAATTATTCATTTAGTAGATCCGAACTTAAGCTGTACATGGCTATTCGATAAAATATTTTTTCTATCAAACATCCAAGAATCAGTTGCGTTTAGTGACTTGTTCGAACGTGATAGAAGGAAAGTTTAGGAAAATGGTCATTATTTAGAGCCAATTATTAAAGAAAAATTTCGTGTAATTTTGGCACAACACTGGAAAATATGAACACTAAACAAGTACCGAACAGAGCCCATGTCACCAAATTACAAGATACAAATGAAAAGGATAAGAAATCAAAACTGAAAAGGAAAAGTTAAAGAGACAAATGGGGGTTACTGACTATGATCACGAACAGATGCTTTGACAGTATAACCACGCTGAAGCAAGAATTTGACAAGCCACGACGCTATGTACCCTGATGCTCCCGTTACACACACAGTCTTCATTGCAACGATCACTCTGCTTCTTGAGAAGTATAGTACTGTGTGTGTGTGTGTTTTTCTGCGTCTGGTGTGTGCCGGTTGATCGACTGCGTTTGGGGTGAGGGTTCAGCCGTTTAAGGGGTTGGTTGCTTATGTGATTCCAACGTTGTCACTTGTCAGTTGTGCTTTTAGCCTTTCGGAGTTTCCACATTGTTCTTTATACTTTTTAGTTTCTACATTGTTCCATTTTGGTACTTTTTTATTTTTTCGGGAGGTAATTCAATTTGGTACTCTTTTTTTTTTTCGGATGTAATTCCATTTTGGTGCATGGTTTTATATCGTTCTACAAATTTTAAATAGTTATAATTTTCTTTAATAATCTTTGTTACTCTTACATCTCAAAATAATATAATAATAGCTTGATCAATTAATACGGTTGTTTTTTAATAACAAATAATTATTTTTTAAGAATTATATGTAATAAATTAAAAAAAATACATCTGAAAAATCGAATCAAAACTAGGAATCTTTTATGAGTAAGATAAAAAATCATGACTCTTCCCATACAAGGAAAAAAAAAAAAAATCTACAACTCTTTTGTATTGAAGACTAGGACCTACTAGAATTATTTATTATTACGATATGAAAATAATATCATCAAAAATTTTAATTAATTTATATGATAAGGTAGTTAATTGATCTTAAAAGGTTTGACCAACAAATGGAATGGACCCAGGAGTATTATTTCTAAAACTAAATTTAAAAATTTTCTGAATAATTATAATTGTCTTAGTGCATTTTAAAAATTACACCACTCATCTCCACATTTAGTCGGAAAATAACATGTGCCTACATAAAAGTTTTTGCTGCTGGTGTTAGCTTTTACAAGAAACATTAAAAATCATTTTTTTGTTATTATGAACATATTTGCAAACACTTATAAAATACAATAATAAACTAAAATCTCACCTTTTAAACCGCCATTAATTTTTAAACTTGGATCATATTAAAAAAACTGCTCAAAATCATAAAAATTGTTTAACTTAACAATTGAATTTACATAATAAGTATAATTATGTAGTATAGATTATGTATACAGGTGAAGAATTATGTGGCAGAATTATTGTGATTTATTGAGGGATAAAATTAAATTCTTGAAAAAAAAAGGATAGAAATGTCAAAAATAAATAAATTAAAAAAAATACCATAAACAGAAAAAAAATCCTAAAGATGCTTCCAACTTTTGACCTATTTTAATTATTTTTTTTTTTCAATCAAGCAAAAACAGAAGCAGCATGTGTTTGCATTCTGAAATTATTTTGTTAAAACTAAAAGCTTTGAGTCGCTTTTTTTAAGCGTGCCCAAACACTCCCTATGTCTTAAGAGTTTATATTTATGAAAAGTGATTGTTACCCATTGTGCTGCCATAGTTCACTTATAAATCAGAAAATACTATAAACTAAAATTGCAAATTCGGTAAGCCATGTAAGGCACCACACAAATTTATTATTCATACATAGGTTAAAGGTTTTATATTACTAAGTGCACAAATATAGGATGCTTAAATAGTGCTGATACCACAATCCACAGCCATAGAAAACAAAACATTTAAATAGCTTGTGTGGGTTTAAAGAAGTTCTTCTCTTTCAAGCTTTCAACAGTTTCCTTGATTCCTTGTTCAACAGGAGTGAGATCAACACCTAGAGATTTGGCTTTTTCTTTGGAGACCTGGTACTTAGGCGCAAATGGCTTCTCATCGGCACACCTGTGTCCGAGATTCCCCAAAAATAAACAACAAATTCAAGAACAAGTACACAAGTGACTGAAATTTGTTACAAAAACATTGCAAATGCATAAAAGGTCTTGGCAGTTTTGGGTTCGCACCAACGTGATGGAAGGAGTCATCATCCACGATGTTTGTCAAAACTCGAGACTCGTCTAGTTAATATTTTTAATAATTAAAGTTTTACATAAAATTTGAACTTACTTTTCAGGAAGGTGAAAAGTAGGGTAAAGTTGGCGCAATATTTTGATGATTTCTGAGTAGTGCGCAACCCTCTCCACCAAACAATATCTTCCACTGGCCGAAGGATTCTCAAATGCCAGAATATGTGCATATGCAACATCTTTGACATTTACCCATCCATAGGTAGAATTTGGGTATGTTTCTGCACCTGCATATTCAAGATGTTGCCCCCATTAACATAAACATATGTAGCATTTGGGTATCATTTTGAGTTGTGACGAAACTTACCATTTATCAAGTTCAGAATTGCAGCACAACTTGTGTTAAGTGTTGGCTGCAACAATGGACCAATCACCATTGGTGGGTTTATGGCAACCATGTCAATACCTTTCTCTTTCACAAACTTCCAGGCAGCATCCTCAGCCAATGTCTTTGAAAGCACATACCATTTCTGGTAGAAGTAATGTGACAAAAATCAGTCAGGAAGAAACTGACATTTAACAATTGTCAAGAACCATGGGCATCAGCAGTCGATCAACAGGTGTACTAGAGCCCTTTACCTACTAACTTGATCTACATTTCTCATAAAAAGAAGGAGAAATAGAACATTGTTGACCTGCATTTTTTTTGCAAAACTGTGGGTCGGACCACCAAGTCTCATCAACCACCACTTGAGGTGTTCGAGGTTTGCCATCGTATGCAACTGCAGCTATAGAAGATGTCAAGACAACCCTCTTAATGGATGGTGTTTTGGCACATGACCCAAGAACATTGAGCGTCCCCTTTAGTGCTGGATCAATCAATTCTGCCTGTGGGAAGTGAAAGCTCAACTGAGCAACATTCTTGCTGAACATGATAACTGTTGTCTTTCATTTAGATTTTGCCCACGTTTCGAATTTTAACAAAATTAAAGTTTGATGGATAAATACCTTGTTTGCCCATTTTACCCTTGAATATGATAAATCTATAAAACACACTAAGATTTGTGTACTTTTTATATGGATCGCGATCCATTTTCATCTTAATACAATATTTGGGTCAATTCAATCATCTATGATTGATTATGTTATAAATTTCTAATGATGAGTAGTTATGATGACACCATCTATTTAAAACTCACGTCTACACTAAATCAATGCCTATAAATACTCTCTAATTACTACATTAAACAGTAACTTCTAATCTTTTACTTATATTTTTGGTATTTAACTCTTTATCATTTTCTGAATTTAGCCAGACTTATCAGAAAATTATAGTTGAGGCCACCCAGCAAACTTGACGTATTTTAGATGTAGGTTGGTTCTAATTTGAAAGGAACGAACCTAATTTCTTCCCAAGTTTACTTTCTCGAACTCAACTACATCAAAGTTTAACGTTTTTGCCCATTTTGCAAGTCTTTCTCCCCCTTTAATTCCAAAATTTCATGTCAAAATAGTAAATCTTGAGACAAGTTTTAGTGCATTATCTGAATAATATACTCCTGGTTACTGGTATGTCAGCAGCTTATTTCATTTTCTCACTATCATATATATCAATTTTTGATATTTTATTTTATATTTTATATCACAAATGTACACTAAATATAAAATATATATTTGACTTGAATTATATATTTATTGGGCATGTATAACATAAAATACATTCAAATAAAATATACAAAGTGTAATCTTAATCACTCTGCAGTGTCCCCAAAAACCGAGGAAGCCAGTTTCTCTGCAGTTTCTGCTCTCATAAGATGACTGTCATTTTGTTGGAACACCTTATAAATGAAAGAAAGAGAAAGGGTCAGGAACCTGTGGATCTGTGACCGCATGGTAAAAAGGAGACGCAGTATGAAAAACACCATCACAGCCTTCAACTACAGAATCGAAGGACCCTTCTTCCAGTAGATTTGCTTTTATCAACTGAAGTCTCTCCTTGGCTCCATCAAGCGCGAGTAAATGTTGTGTCTTCTTTGGATCATCTGCACATTATCCCAGATCTTCAATGCCACAAAAAATATTTGGAAACAGGAAATGGTAATGCTTAAAACTTGTAATCTTCAGGGCCATGGCTTATTATAAAGGTGAGAAGAGGTGAATCTGGTGAGCTTTAACCCTCAAGTTTAAGATTATATTTCTCTACCTAATTAGAGTGTAAGACCATGATACATCTACAGAGGAACCATGCATATTTATTTTCCTTTTTTATGCCTTTTTGTCTTCCTATAAATCTAAAAAATAACCAAATAGTTAAAGAAAGAAAGTGGTAAAATTAAACAAGACTTTCAGAAAAGTAGAGTATGCATTAAAAAATACATACAAATATTTTGTACCCTCTGTTATATTGTATTAATTATTCATTACGTGTAAAATCTCATGTGTAAAACATACACATGACAGCAATTAATACAATAGATATGATGCATATAATTCTACAATAGAATAAAACATGTTCACTCCTAGAACAATAGTAGTAATTAAAAACTCAAATGGAGAAGCAGAAACAGCTCAATGTTAAATAGTGAAGAGCTGACTTGAACAACAAAGCTCCTTGAGAAACATGAAGGAAGAGAAACAGTGTTTGAATTAATGTAGCAAGAAAAAGATAATAAAATAGAAATTCAAACATGAAATCGAATAGCTAGAAAATCATCAAATTAAGCCTCTCTTCTCTTGAATGAATGGCATAGAATCAAAACATAAAGAGAGAAATGGAGGGCTGAGAAAGGGGTTACTGACTGAGGTCACGAACAGAAGCTTTCACCGTATAACCTCTCTGGAGCAAGAACTTGACTAGCCAAGATGCTATGTAGCCTGATGCTCCAGTTACACAAACTGTCTTCATTGCAACGCTCATTCTGCTTCCTGAGAAACTCTTGCTCTCTTTTGCGTAATATGTGTGCGCCTGTTGACTGGCTGTCAGGTTTTATAGAGTTGTATGTTGTATTGCAGTACCATTAAAATACAATTTAAATATATAAAATTACATCATTAATATACACTTAATATATAACGATAAAATGCAATATGCCCGTTTAATACCAACCGCAATAGAAAAGATTTGGACTGAGGTCTATGCTGTTGTCATATCTTCTTTTCTAATTTGATCATTCATCTCATATACATTACAAATACATATTAAATAAATAAAATATTTTTTTAAATATAAATTTACCATTATTCATGTACACGTTATATAAATATATAATATCAAATATTTAGTATGAAATTAAAATAATAGATCTAAGGTGTTTTGTCGGCCAAATATGTATATATAGACACACGTGTGTGAATTCAGGAAGATTTTTTAACAAATCATTGTTTACTCCGCTGTACCACTTCTTGATTCTTGTGAAAGCGGGCACAAGAGTACAATTCTTAGGAAATTCTTAGATTTCATGTCAAAAATATAATTACAATTATCTATATATAACGAATTTTATGCGAGTATTACTCATAAATAATTATAATTATCTAAAAAATGAATTTCAGGATTTTTTAAAAATAAGTCGAATCCAAGCCGGACATTACTCCATTACAATTGATTGATAAATTTATCGTCTTATGTTAGTTTTACGCCCCCATGTTTCTCTCATTTATCAACACAGATTTTCTCCTGTTATTTTCCTTCTTAATGGAATTTCACTAATTAATATTTTACTGTAGTAAAATAAAATTTATTAATAAGTAACATCATTTTGTTTTTAAAGTTTGGATTGATATAGTTCTTGCATTAATATCTACTTAAAAAAATAAATTTTGCATTGAAATTTTAATTGATTAGCTTTTATTTTGTAGTTGAATAGTGCAGTAAAGGAAAATCATTAATAGTCACACTAATATCTTTAATCTTGAGGGCTTTCTCTCTCTCTTTTGTTTTTCTTTTAACTAGGTGTTCAGCTTGGCTTGAATAGTCCTCAGTGATGGTTTTCCTGATTCGATCACCAGATAAATGTTAGTATGACAATACTTTATACACATTTGGATTGAACATTCAACAATAACTTATGTCATGATACAATCGTTCACCCACTAACAAACACATTCACAAGGGCCAAAGTGCTTCGTGGAGGAATCGAACCATTGATTCTCCAAAAAAAAATGTTGGCATAGTAAATATTCAACTATAACTTTTATCATAATGACCCTTCAAAAAAATATATCAAATATTTTACTATTGCGTCACTTCAAACGGAAGAATGCTCCAAACACTTTACTAATACGGCACTGTTATTACTTATATGAAGAGAGGTGAGAAGAAAATATTAAACTTGTGGATTGATTTATCACCTTGAGGGTTTACCTGTTCTTGATTTAATACAGTATCATTTATGCTGGGGCAAAGTAAAGTCAATTTCATTCTATTTGCATTTTGAAACTGAGGTATTTTTGTGGATAAAAAATGTGCTGAAAGTGTTTGAGTTAATCTACGATTTTCCTTGGAAGCACGAATCTAATCTTTAATTTATCAAAATATTCATTTTTACGACCATATCCTTTTTACAATTTTTTGTTAAAAACTTTATTAATAAATTTATAATTTGAGTGTAATATATTTTCGAATGTTCTTAAAAGAGAAAAAAAAAGGCAATTGAGCAATCCTACACACATAAGCTATGAAAATTAATTCGGAGTACAAATAAATATTTTTTTTTAAATCAAGTAGGATCTTTTATTATAATTTTATATTATATCTTATATTACATACTTATATGATTTTTTTCTAAGTTAATGTTTAAGAAAATATATGCACTTGAAAAGTACAATTAAAGAAACCTTAATACTTCAAATCTTATGAGTGCACAAGATTCAAAATTACTTGTCTCTCGCAATTACGGAGAATTAGCAAGGACGAATAACTTTACTAATATATTTTTTGTTCCTTTCCCCCTTAGTCATACAGTAGAATTTATCCATTATTCAAGCAATGAAGTTGGAATATCAAGGTTAATTTGCTCATAAACCCCTTAAAAAACATTAATTATCATCTATATTCATAAATTTGCTCTAGGTCCACATAATATATACATATATGTATATATATATATATATTTTCTCTCTCAAATTGATATTAAAAACTATAAATCACATTTTGGAATCAGATTGGATTGATTGGTTGCCAATTCAGTACGATTGGCTTTAATTAATCGAATTTCATATTAAATCGGTCTAATCGGTCAAAAAAATTTTTTTTTTTTTAATTTAAACTTGGTGTTTTTATATGTATATGATTATTTGAATTTTTTACTTTATTAGATATATTTTTTAGTTGGTTATTTATCTTTTTTTTATTTTTAAAATTTAATATATAATAATTAATTTATTACATTACTATTTTACATAATATAATTAAAAAATTATTTTTTATTAAATCAATTGAACCGGTAGTTGAACTGATCCCATCGATTAAATTACTAACTGACAGTAAAACCAATTTCATTACCAATTCAATTATAAAACTACTATAAATAATTATAGAGCATTTTGCAATCACTTCTTTTTTTATTGTTAGTAAGAACTTATTAGTCTTACCAGATTAAATGATAATCAAGAATTTGTTGATACCTCAACCAATCAACAATTGGAAAACTTCCACGCAAATTGAATTTGACTATGCCCGACCAACCAAATCATAAATATAATTAAATTTAATTTGTAACATTATCACTCTCTTTACATAGCAAATATAGGAAGGTGCAATGCGCTTTGTTTGGTATAATTTTTGGTATTTTAAGAAACATATTTTGAAAGAATATATTTTTGATAGTGGATTGGAGAATACATGAATGATAGAAATGTGTTTGGATGTTTTATTGGAAAAAAATAATACGATGTATTTTGTGAGATATTTTAACTATAAATATTTTATCAATATTATTTATTATAATTAATGGAAGATATTTTCAATTATAAATATATAGTCAATATTATTTTGTTATATCAGTGGAGATATAATAAGATATACAATTAGTTAATTGAAACAATAATTAATAAGTATTTTTGGAGAATGAAAATATATTTTTCAAAAACAAATTGGTTTCATTTTCACAAAAAATCTTTCCATTTTTCACTATTTGAAAATCAATAAATGCATTTGTTTTACTCTTTTTCTTCAGAAATACCACTTATTTTTTATTTTTAAAAATTATTTTTAAATTTATTAATATTTTATATTTTTTTCGTACACCTATTAATATTATTTTCAAACCTATTTATATATCACGTTTATTCATGCAAAAAAATAAATACATGCATTTTCATTTATGAACATATGCAGTCTATATTGAGATATAATAATTAATCCAAATATATTCTTATTTTCATACGAAAAACCTAGTGAAAATATTTTTAATTTTAAAAATATTAAAGGAAAATGAAAATATTCCCTCAAAATGACTCGGTTTTTTTTTTGCTCATGCAGCCAACAGTACTGTGTTTTGAGGGCCATCTATAACAGAACAAACATGTTACCACTACAAAGGCACGAATGAACAAAGTATTGTACAAATTTTAGGCACATGCATTGCCATGAAATTATCAGGATTCCAGGCTTTTCCGTCCGTTGATTATTCAATTTCGTCTCCTTTTTCAGACTTATGATCAGTGTACTACGTACTATACTGTTGCAATTGTTTATTCACGTTTGGACAGCACCATGGAGTACATATACTTGATTACTCTTGTTGACATTTCATTCCATATCATCCAAATTGGTATTATTTAAATGGGCCTGTATGTAAACACCACACAGCTAGATCATGTATGATAATTTCATTTTTTTAATTTAATGAAATTATTATTTATACATTTAATAACTCATAAATCCAATTAATCACTTGTTAGATAATAATCAAGGGAGTGACATAAAATTTTCTTGATAACACAATGAAATTATTTGTAAAAGTGAAAAAAAGTAAAATCAAGAGAAAATAAAATAGTCAGGAAAAATTTAATTTTATCATAAACTCTTGAAAAGTTTATTTACTTACAGATTACAATGGGATGGGTTCAGATACAAATTCGTCTCGCTTATAATATATTTTTAAAATTATAAATAGATTCAAGGCATGTCTTAATTTTTTATTTTTAAACTCCTATCCCAATTATTTTTTTATTTTTCAATTTATTACATACATATATATTTTTAATATTTTTTAAAATTATAAAATGAATTTAATAGGTCCAATTATTAAATTTGAATTCTAGTCAGATTCTTAAAAATCTTAAGAGAATGAATCGAATTTTAAGATGCTCGCACCATTATTATCTGTCTCTCTGCTATTAAACATGGACCATTTGATGTGGGAGAGTGAAGTGTGTTTGGAGGGACCAGGATGGTTGAGTACATTACACATGTGGATGCACCCAAACTTGTATGCTATGTTTGGTTTTCAATTTTATTGCATTTTCATTCTCTAGTAACTTGCAACTTTTGGAAAATAGTATATTTGTTCCTCTAAAATCATATAAATCAAATTGGGATTCATATCATACTTTCAAGTCCAAGGGTCCTTATACCCTATTCATGCAATACGCCATATGTTGGAATAAAAGGAATGAATTGGAAAAGTTTTCAATTTAATAAAAAAATTTAAAACTTAAAAAATGTGTTTCAAATTTAATAAAAAAATTTAAAATTTGAAAATGTATCTAATGGATATAAACGGTCATAATGGTACACATGAAAAGTTGTAATTATTCATTAACATTGATGAGATACGATGAATAGACGTATCTATTTATAAGTAAAAGGTGTATGGTAAGGATTGTAACCCTTCATGAAGGGATGCACTGTGAACCATTGGATTGCAATCATATTTTAAGGGATGCAATCTAATAGTTCAAATTAATTTTAAGTAAGAGAAATTACCAATCACGATTAAGCACCTAGACATCTATAAATAAACTTTCTCTCATTTCATTTTCTCTACACCAAGTTAATTCAAATTCAATTGATTTCTCTATTCTTTCTCCTATTAAAATATATTTTAATATTTTAGTAAACTTATTCTCTTTTGAAAGTATACAATCGAGTTTTTTGTTCGCCCGATAAAATTAGTATAATAATGTACTAATTTTATAAATAAGTATTGTATATTGGAAAACAAACGTCTAAGTTTGTATAATATCGTGTAAGGAATAAAATCTATCTTAATAAAATTAATTTTAATTTCAATTGAAATATAATTTTATTTTAATTGAAATACAATTTTCATTTGATATAGTACAACCTACACAACATGTATAGTCATTTTAAAACCAACCACTTGAGAGGTCATCACGAACATGGTCCCCCAAAAAACTCTATGAGCTATTCACCCACGTGCTTTATTAGACACAGTGCTAGAAGGAGCAAAGCTGTAACACATGAATAGTCATACCATCAGAGGAAAAGACACCACTACCTCTACATCGTTTCAATAGGGCCGTGTAGAGCGGAAGCGGGAAAGATATCGAAATAATATTAATAAAATATTTATATATTCTATTATATTTTTATTAATTATAATAAAATAATATTAATAAAATATTTACAATTAAAAAAAAAATTAATTAATTATAATATAACAATATTGATAAAATATCAAAAATTAAAAATAGCTTCCAAAATAAATTATATTATTTTTCAAATAAAACTTTCAAATATATTTTCATTATCCAGACTTTCTTCAATTCTATTATCAAATTATATTCTTTTATATAATCTCTCCAAAATTAGTGACAATGAAATCAAACATAGTGATAATTTTGTCATCTAGCTCTCTAAAAAAACGTTGTGCCATTTCAAATACTTCACAAATAAATAAAAATATCGATCAAAGTGAAGTTTGGCTATCTATGTTATCCCGATTTGCCTGTCCAACTTTTTTTGGTTATGTTTGATTTCAGTCTGATTTCACTTTTAGTATATTTAGAAAATGAAATTGAATATTTAATATTTTTCCTCCAAAATACTTTTTTTTTCAAAATATTATAAAAAACCATAATAATTATTATATATATATATATGTATTTTAATTATTATATATTTTTATATATTCAATTTATTATATTAATATATATATATATATTTATATCATTTAGTTATTATCTTAATTTAAAAATAATATAAAATAATGATGCGACACTATATATAAAACGATGATATAACATTATAAACCAAACAAAAATTTACAATACATGACATCTAGAGTAGAAATTCTCACCCTTAAAAATAAATGAAACATATTTTACATTCTTTCATATATTATCACCCAATATATTTTTTCAAAACTTGTTCGTGAAAATACTAAAATTGAAACCAGAAACAAAACATAAACTTTCTTTTCCCCTTCATGAACTCCTTTTATTTAGGAGAGTTGATATTCCCAATTGAAAGACGACATCAGGATTCAATTTTAACTTTATTCAAAAATAATTTGCAACTTTGTAATTTGATCTATTTTTATTTTTATATCAAAAATATCCTTCAATTATTTTAAGTAATAGACTAAATATCCATTATTATTAGTAAGATCATTTTTATAATTTTTTACCATAAAATATTATTGATTGTATGTCAAAAAGAGATTGAATTATATCCAAAATTTGGACTAAAATGGTAAGCACAAAGTACAAAAATACCCTTCTTAGAAATTATTGTTGCATCACATAGAGAGAGATCTGAGGATCTCTATTTAATTATAATATGTACATTGTGTAATAATATAACTTGGTTAAAAAAAATTCAGCAAGTTTTTGTGTGTGCGTTTATTTTTGTTCTCTCCAGAGCATTTTCATTCTTGTGGAATGAAAACGTGTTTAGGAGATTGTTTTTCCAAAACAAATGTCTCATTTTCCCAAAAAGCTTAAGATTATACATTATTAAATCATTAAATCATTAAATCAATTTCAATATAAATTATCCCACTATTAAATATAATAAACACATATATTTACTGTAACACCCTTTAACCTAATTGTAGAATCTAAACAACTTGATACAATTAAATCAAAAAATATTAATTTTTTTCATCTTTACTAGAGTTATGGTTTTTTTTTATAAAAGTTCCCATTTTTAGATATAAGAGAAAAAACTTGAATCATTTTAAACACACCATATACATATATCAAAATTGAATATATTTGTTTACAAAACCATAACAAAGCGCCTTATTTAAAAATAAAATAGAGTTTTCAAAATAAACTACAAAACAGGTTGAAGTATGGCATATGAACAAATTTCTGTCCGACCGCTTTAGAGACTCAGTCAACCTCTAAACCTATACATTTCCACCTGCATCACATGAATCTAATAAGCTAAAGGCTCAGTAAGATGAAACTGATGCAATAACAAATAACATATATGCAAATCTCATAAATCATTAAATGCAATATTCTATTTAATAACTTTCATTCATAAATTATTTTTTAGGGCCCTTGAAGTGTGGTACCTAACTAATAGTGATAGACCATAGTTTTCGGAACCTGTTCATAATGATTGGTCAATAAGAGAACTAATACGGGGTTTCCATACTTGGCCTTTCAACCTCAGGTATTAGCCGTATTCTATCTCATTTATTGTGGCTTTCCTATACCGATTTTTCAACCTCAAGTATTTGCCACCATTTGTTGGATCCGCCGGTCCCTCCCGCGTCCCTTGTCTATCCGACCATCAATCAAGTACCATACTTTCTTTTCAAAAACCTCATTATATTCTTAACAGTGTCATTCTTCATAAACCATAAATACATCAAACATTACATCATTTGACAAACAACAATCACATTAAAACATGAACAAACATTATATGATTCTTGTGATACACCAAATGAAAGTTTCAACTTACCTCAAGTTCACTTTGTGTTAGGTGAAAAGGCCAATCTCTTTGGAAGATAGGATGTATTAAAAGTCTAACATAATCAAATCATGTATCATTTAATATCATTTTTATAAATTATTTAGTCTATTCTATTTAAAGTTTATATACACTTTTTAATCTTTTGTAAAGAATTACATATCAATTACATAATCTTAAAAACAATGCATACTCTATATTTTACTACTAATTTAAGACATTAAACATTAGGGCATCCATTAAATAACTAATAATTCAAACATAATTATTAGGGCAGCCCCTAAAACATGAACACAATCCGAATTAAAATGACGTAAACTTGATTCTAACTTAAATTGATTCTAACCTTCAATTAAACAAACTAATTGCTATTGTTTTCAATTATTCAAAAAAACTTCCAAACACAATATAAGCATTACAAAATCAATTGAAACAAGTAAATTAAACAATTTCACAAAACTATCAATTTGTTAAAAAATAGCTTAACTAGTTTGGTTTTGACTTAAAGTGTAACTTACTTAAGTTTTCAATCATACAAAATCATACTAAAACATGTAACCATCCAAGATACTACAAATTCATCATAAGAAACATTGAAAAATAATATACCTTGATTAAGTTGGATTTAAACTTCAAAATCAACGGTTTTTAAGCTTAAAAGGATGGAAATTTGTTCTAACTTGTGTTCTATGGATTCTTATGGATTGAACTCAACTTTTGTGAGTATGAGAGTGTAGAAATTTGGGAGAAACTTAGGAGAATAAGGGCTGATCGTTTTTGAGGTGCATTCACAAGAAATATGGATGAAAATAATTTTTTTGACCTTTCAAAGAGAGGTAAGTGGAGGGTGATGATTGGTTGCATCATACTTGGTGTCTTCTCATGCCAAAAGCCACGTTCATGGGCTAAGGAGATGACAAAAATTGATGCTTTGGTGTTATAATCAAGTGCAATGCAGTTTAAAATGATTTTATGCAACCTAGTCAATCAACCAATCAAATTGCACCATTGTGCATACTTTTAGTTCTTAGCCAATGTAACATATTTTAAGTAAATATTTAGACAATTAATCACTTTAGCATATAACTAGTATGGAACAATACAAATAATTCATTTTATGGCTATTCAACACATCAATCTTCCTTAATCGAGATACCGAACTTTTCACTGCAAAAAGGGCACTTAAGGAATATGTTAAATCAAAAAATGAAAGTTTGATCTCATATTTCATGTACTAATGCATGTTAAATCATAACTGAAACATATAATAACAATTATTCATGTTCGTGCAATCATGCTATTTGTATGCCATAATTCAATAATGTACATTGATTAGATGCATATTCATACAAAATATTTATTATTGGATATGTAGGAGAGAATTGATAATTGGGCATTACATTTACATTATCTTTCTATTAGATTAAAAAATACAATATAATTTATTAAAATTTTGATAACGTTAACCAACAAAATTTTATCAGACAAGATATTTACAATAAAAAATATCTCTCCAAAATTAAATTAAACATTACTTTCATCAATCTTCATCCCCAAATACATCTCCCCAAAATATTTTCCTAAAATGTATTCTCCTAAATACTCAAAACAAATCCAAACATTGCCTATGATTCAAGAACAATACTTGTGCATCCCGTTAAATAATATGTTCTTTCAAATGGTAAGATTGAAGCCGCATAATTAAGAAGTCTTAGATTCGATTCCACTAGTGTGAGTATTGATCTACTTATATAGTAGTTTCATATCTTGATGTTATAAATTATGTAATTATTTAAATTAATTGAATGTAATATTTAAATATAATGATTGACATGTTTACAATCGTTTCTTAAAAATTAAGGAATCCTATACACACAATTTATGAAATCAACGACACTTATGATACTCTCCGAAGTAAAAACATATTTTTCTTTTGATGTGATCTAAATCATATGTGGTTAATGGGCCTACGTGTGTGGGCCACATCCTGGGTGTTTGAGATTGATTACCTACATAAGAGGGAGGTTTATGGATTGAATAGAGCCGTTTGTTATATTAAGTAGGCCCAAGTCTGGTAGGGAGGTTAACTTGAACTGCTTAATCTTGGATAGTCTTTTTCATTTACATGCACGTTTGCTTTGCATACAGTAAGTGGAGCCTAGAACTTTTGGGAGATCTCATAAGAAAAGAGAATCCTATTTTTACTAGGCTCCAAGGTCTCATTATATAACCCTTAATTGATGCTTCTGAAAAATATATTTTCCTAAATTAGTGTATATTTATGATGAAACTAAATCCTAAGGGGATTGGTGGCATCTATAATATATATTTTATATTAAAAAATAAAATTCAAACTATAGAACATGGGAAAAAAGGGAGGGATATGATTCAAACTTCAAATTTCATCTATAAGAGATAGGATCGATTCCTATATACATATGTTTAAGGTAAATATATTTTTTTTCATATGATTTTCATTGTATTCTATAATATTATTGCTCATTATTTTTTGAAAGTCTTTTTTTATTTAAGTGTTGAAGAGTTTTCGTTGGCCCAACCTCTAAACAGTTCTGTTTTGCAGGATTTGTTAAAGAGTTTGGAGGAATTGGGCCGCGGAAAACAAATTTTTTAAGACATAATTTGGTACACTTCATCTTTATTTAAATCCTGTAACTATCGAAGATTCAAAACTTGTCTCTTAACAATTATGGAGTATTAGCAAGCACCAAGAACTTTACTATATATTTATACTTTCCTTTAGTGTGATTTCTATGTTATGTATAGTTGGCATCCCTTAGTCATACAGTAGAATTTATCCATTTTTCAAGCAATGAAGTTGGAATATCAAGGTTAACTTGCTCATAAGCCCCTTAACAAGCACTAATTATCATCTGTATTCTTGAATTTGCTCTACTTCAAAAATAAATAATTATAGAGCAATGCATCACTTTATTTTAGGTTTCACTTGAATTGATAAATATAAAATGAAGAATTTCGAATTGGATGATCAATTAATATAATAAATTTTAAATTTTTTGAATTCCTATTTGAGTTATTTTTTTGAATTATTATGATAGATTTTAAATCCATGGAGTCATTTGAAATTCTTTTTTTAAATTATCTAATCAAATTCAAATTTTTCTATCCAAGTACAACTTTAATGTTATTAGTAGTAATAAATTTCACTAGCTTAAATAATAATAAAAAAATTTCGATTCTTCAACCAATCAATAATTGAAAAAAGTTTCACATAAATTGAATTTAATTGCAACCGTGACCCAACCAACCGAATCATGAATTTAATTATATTTACTTTGTAAAATAATTACTCTCTTTATAATGCAAATCAATCAGTGTATATAGCTCTAATTGATTGGGATTTGTAGTATCTTGGCAGCTTCACATCCACAGAAAAATCATGTTTCTTTTTGTTGCAGATGCTGCTAGGAGTACTGTATTTGAGGACCACCTGCAACACAATAAATATGATACCACTAAAAGGCAAGAACAAGTACTGTACCCATAGTCCATTTCAACATGATAAAAGTTTTTCATAAGTGTATTGCCATGATCTATCAGGGATTTGTTTGGTTTTATTTTAATTTTAATATTTTTTTTTTCAAAAAAAAAATGTATTTATTATTTATATTTTTGTGAAATAATATTTTTTTTTAAAAAAAATATCAATCATCCATTATAATATTTAAATAATAATATATCTTATTACTCTCCATACTAAATTTAATAAGATAATATTGAAAAGACATTTACAATTAAAAATATCTCCAACAAAAAACCTTAACAAGAAATTTATAGTAAAAAAAATCTCAAAAAATACATCATATTATTTTTCTCAATAAAATATATAAATATATTTTTATTCTCTAATTTTATTATAAATATATATTTTTTAAAATATTTGTTTCAAAATAAAGTAAAATCAAACAGAGTCCATGCTTTTCTGTCCATTAATCATTCAGTTTCTCTCCTTTTAGACTTATGGCCATCGTACTAACGTATTTTACTGAAAAGTAGTTGTGCAATAAGTTATTCACGATTGGACAGCACCATGGAGGGCATATGGACTTTATTTGGTTCTACTTTTTAACATTTTTTTTAAATACTTATTAATTATTATTTTAATTAAATATTTATATATTTTATTTATTCTATTAATTATAATATATATTAATAAGACATTTAAAATTGAATTATATTTCAATATACATTATATTTCTGAATAAAATATCTGTTCCCTAATTCCGCTATCCAAAATATATTATCCCAAAATAATTTTTTTAAAATATTAAAAATAACACCAAACAAAGACAAAATTACTTTGTAAACACGCTTTCATTCCGTATCATCCAGATTGTACTATTTTAAGTGTGTCTATAAAAGATCATACATTATAACCTAATTATTTTAATTTATTATATATATATATATATATTCAAAAACTCACAAACTCACTAAGTAAAAGGTCATAACCTCATTATTTTAATTTAACTATGATATTATTATTTATAAATTCAGTTACTCATATACTCACTTGGGTATTTGATTAATACTACTCAAGTGACTGGGATTAAAAAGAAAATTGTAGCACATTGAAATTATCTGTAAAAGTTAAAAGGAAAAATCAAGAGAAGATAAAATAGTTAGGTAAAACTTTTTTTTTATCATAAACTGAAAAGTTTATGTACTATTAAACATGGATCATTTAATGTGGGAGAGTGAAGTGTGTTTGGAGGGTCCAGGACGGAAGAGCACATTATACATGCGGACCACATGCACCAAACATATGATTTCCTCACCTAATCAACATTTCTTAAATCAACATGCCATTTAATTTCCTAAAATTCAAAAAGAAATAAAATAAATAAATAAATAATATTGATGGATGTGAAGTTGGCTATCTATATTATCCAGATATCCCTGTCCACAAATTTTTTCTTTTCCCTTCACAAACTCTATTTTTTTTTAGGAGAGTTGATATTTACTTTAAAAAATGATATTATTCAATTTTAACTTTATTTATATGTAATTTACAGAGTCACCCGTTACTTTATGGTATATTATATTTGTATTTTTTTTATGACAAATATACCCTTCAATTTTCTTAAATAATGAATTGAATGTTTATTAGTATTGGTGAGATCATTGTTGTACAATTTTCACCACAAAATATAGTACCCCCTTGCCATTTATTTATTTATTTTCAATAAAATACCATTAATGTAAAGTACAGATCATGTGGCCAAATGGATTTAAGTTTTATCCTTTAGCATTATTTAATCAATTGTATTATACTATAATTAACCATCAAAACACCATGTATTTCATTCATAATGATGAAACTAATTTACTCCAAATGTAATATTGCTGAATAATGTTTGAAGCAAATGAAAATGTTTTTCATAATTAACATGTCATTTTCACTAAATTTTCAAAGTAAGATTTATTTAACAAGAAAAAGAGAAAAAAAAAAATGGCCGCTCTGAATAACAAGTTAAAACTAATTTACAAAAACAAAACAACATTAGCATCATGCTATCAAATTGAGTAAGGAAATATAAAAGGGAAAAAAATTCAATGATTTTAACTAAAAAGTGAAATACTAAATTAATAACAATATGTTTAAATAAAGATGAACTTCAATTGAAGTCATCAATGAGCTCTTCATTTTTTAATTGTGTAATTTACATTGTGTCGTCTACTTATACACAGGTTCTGCAATTAATTGAACACAAAAAAAAAAAATGTTAAATAAAAAGGTTTGGAAAATGAGTAACACAAGAATAATTTGCAATTGTACAGGTTCGAACTTCAATTTCTAGAGCAACCAAAAGGAAACGATGCACTATTAATTCAACAGTCATTAATTTGGCTAAGATTATTACAAATCTTATAAGATGTTACATTTTATTTTGAAAATAAAATTTTGAAGTATTCAAATAAAATAATATTATGGAGTTTATAAGATATTAGTAATGACAATCTTATAATTAATACGATAAAAATTTAAAAGAGTTTATCAAGATTTTCAAAATAAGTTAGGATCTTTTTACTTTTTTTTTTTTTAATAAAACATCTTATAGGATCATAATATCAAGTTTTCAGAGTTTTATAAACACGTTTTCAATGAATTTTTTCAAATACTTTAAGATATCATATCTCTCAATCATCTTAAAGATGTTTTAAAAAGTTTATAAGTTCACCTAAATGACTTCTTAATATCAAACATATAAATAAGACAACAAATATGAGATTTAAATTAAAAGAATATTTTAGACAAATAACTTAGGTACATAAAAAATAAAAAAAGAGGTAAAGGCAAAGAAAGATCTTTGCATTTGATAAATTGCTCTACGTACAAGTGGAAGGAACAAGTGTTCTTATTCCATATTTCCATTACAATTGAGAATAAAATAATTGAACAATAATTTGTTATGAAAAAATATAATTATATTAATAGGAAATATTCTTATCATTATTAAGAAACAAAAATTAAAATAAAATACAAATATCATTTTGTGGAGTGTGAATATCAACTCCATTTCTTTAGTTGTACACCACTAAAATTATAACTCATGCTTAAATATTTATTGTGGTTTTTAGTACTACATTTTCATGCATATATCTATTTAGAAAGTATATACTCTCTTGTTTTTTTATCTGGATTCACCAATCATGGATCTATTTAGTTGGGATATCCACCATCACTCAATGCTGATAGCTTCTTGTATTAAATGAAGCTCCCTTTCTTTCTCCCTGCTAGCATTTCCCAAAATAGATTACTTTGAAACTCAAGAAAATTTCTCCTACTCCCATGGCGTCTTTACAGTCATCTTTCAGCAGTCCAATATACAAAATCCAAACTCCCCGACAATTCCTACCACTATGGAACACCAAAAGAACCAGAAATCTCTACTTTTCAATCGTAAAAAGTTTCCCATCAACACAACCAATTGCAATAAAATGTTCAACTCTTTCAAGTTTATCTCCAGAAATCGAAGAAGTTGTTGATCAAGAAGTCAAAGCTGAAGAGCCCAGGCCACTTCATGAAACCTGGAGAGAAATCCAGGGCTGCAATAACTGGGAAAACCTGCTAGACCCCATGAACCCTCTCCTCCGCCAAGAAATCATTCGTTATGGAGAAATGGCCCAAGCCTGCTACGATTCTTTCGATTTTGACCCCAACTCAAAGTACTGCGGCACATGCAAATACCAGGGCGCCCATTTCTTCGAAAGGCTCGGCATGGCGGACCGGGGCTACACCCTGACGCGATTCTTGTACGCAACCTCCAACATCAACCTGCCGAATTTCTTCCAGAAGTCCAAGATGAGCAGCATCTGGAGCCAGCACGCCAACTGGATGGGCTATGTGGCGGTCGCCACCGACGAGGATGAGATCAGGCGGCTTGGCCGCCGCGACATCGTCGTTGCGTGGCGGGGCACGGTCACTTACCTGGAATGGATCCATGACCTCAAGGATATCTTGCACCCGGCCCATTTCCGAAACGACCCGTCTATCAAAATAGAATCCGGGTTCTTTGATTTGTACACCACGAAGGAAAAAGCATGCGAGTATTGCTCGTTTTCAGCCCGTGAACAGGTTTTAGCTGAAATCAGGCGGATTATTCACCGTTACAGGGGTGAAAACTTGAGCATCACGATTACCGGGCATAGCCTGGGAGCTGCCCTGGCTCTGTTAAGTGCTTATGACATCGCGGAGATGAAAGTGAATCTCACAGACGAAGGAGAGGACGTGATCACGAAAATCCCTGTAACAGTTTTTTCGTTTTCGGGGCCTAGAGTTGGGAACTTGAAGTTCAAAGAAAGGTGCGACTTTTTAGGGATTAAGGTTCTGAGAGTCATCAATGTGCACGATAAGGTTCCAACAGTGCCTGGAATTATCACCAACGAAAAATTCCAATATCAAAAGTACATAGAAGACAAGATTTCGTTTCCATGGAGTTACGCCCACGTTGGGGTGGAGTTGGCCCTGGACCATACCCATTCGCCTTTTCTTAAAAACACTGGTGATATCAGAAACGCACACAATCTGGAGGCTCATTTGCACTTATTGGATGGGTACCATGGGAAGAATAAGGAGTTTCGTTTGGTTAGTAATAGAGATATTGCACTTGTGAACAAGAGTTGTGACTTCTTGAAAAGTGAATATGGGGTGCCACCAAATTGGTGGCAGGATGAGCACAAAGGGATGGTGAGGACCAGCGACGGGCGGTGGGTCGTGCCGGAGAGGCCGAGGTTTGAGGCACATCCGCCGGACACGGCCCACCACTTTGAACAAGTGATCAAATATGCTAGGGCTAAACTAGAATTATTTTAGTTGTGGTGATGATAATGATCCATGGTGATTAATCTATTAGTTTACATGTAATCTGCCTGCTGTTATCTATCTTCTTTGTCCATTAAAAGTTACTTTTCATGCATTTAGGATAACTTCTGTCCCAATTTATTTTCAGTCTTATCTTACTATATATATTGCAATAAAAGATACAAGATTCTCTTAACTTTTTTTCAACTTACTCAGTTTAGTTTCTTTTTCTATATGCAATGCTTGCTGTAAAAAGCACCCTCTACTTAAGAATTAGATAAGATTAAGGTGATATAGCTATTCCAACAAGCTTAATTATAATTATAGACAAACATTTGACTCCTAATTAAGTAATTAACTGCACATGTCTTATTTCTGTTACTGAACAAGGTTTACTTTTAATGTCAAGTCTACTTTTCAGATTGGGCTTATCATATCAATGTCCTATCATCATAATACCACTTTCAATCTCATTGGCAATCACAGTAAAAGTTTTTATTCTATTTCCATTATTTACAAGTTTATGCTCTACCACTATAGTCTTTAACACAAACTTTAATTCGTCATGCTTTTGCAAGAAAGTTGTATTTATTACAAAAAATAAATAAAAAATATTCTCTTGGACATTTCTACCTTAATTTTGTCTGAAACTCTCAAGACAATTACGAATTAGTTGATGTTTTGTTTGGTCAATCTCAAGCGTGGTCCACATCCTGACGGGCCTAATAACAATTGATGTTGAGACAACAGGACAGTTCTTGCAAAAGATAACTTGCCCACATTTGTCTCAACTCACCATGAAAGGAACTGATAAGTTTTTACTTTATGTTTAGTGCTTTGTCTGACTAACCACATAGTTGCAATCTTTGGAGATAGTTTTCATACATCTTAATTAATATTTCTAAAATTTATATTTCATTTTAATAATGACATCTTAAAAGATCTTTATAAAATAAAATATTGATAATTTATAATTTAAAACATTAAAATAAAGAAGTTTATTACAATTTTTTAAAAAATAAATTGGGGTCTCCTTATTTATGTATTTATTTTTTTTGTAGAACTTGTAAGTTTTAAATATTCTATTTTGGAGTTTATAAGTTCATTTTCTAAAATTTTAAGATTTCAATATCTCAGATGCTATTTTAAAAAATTCTCTTGGATTTCTTCCCTATATGTTATTATGATTGATAATACCAATTTTTTTATTTTTTTTTGGTGGATTTTTCCTTAAAATTAATTGCGTGGAGTCAAAAGAATTGCTTTCGGGGAAGTAGACAGGACTACACGAAATCAAAAATAATCTTGTTGGGGCTGACCTCAACAAGGTTGCCTATGAATTCAAATTTGTCTTTTTCTTAAATTTTCTTCAATGATGTACAAAAACTGACAACAATACCAAGAAATCTTTGGTCCAATGGCCTCAAGATTTTCAAATTTTGATTTCGAATCTTATCAAAAGTATAGAAATTTGAATACTTTTATAGTAGCTGTTAGTCCGATTGTTGATAGTAAATTATTATTAATTAATATTCCTAAATTTAATTAGTTTAACTAAAAAAAATGGATCAGAAAATGATAGGCGTTTCAAATTTGTCTTTGTTAGGACTTGCGTATGGGAATTGAATTCTACACACGTGTAACTACAAATACTGTTTTTTTTATCATTTTGCACGAGTGACCTCTAAATTTGTCATTCAAATCACGCAAAAATCATAAGTCAACCCAATATGTTCTTTCCCGTGACTTAAACAAGTCTTACATTATTTTTCGATTTAAGGATTTGAATTTGATAAAAAAATTTAAAATTAAAAATTTTAAATTACTCTAGTATTATGTGTATTTGCAATTCATCATAATAATTGAAAAAAAAAATTGAAATTAAAATTTATTATAATTTGAATTTATCCAAATAAATTTAATAAATTTATTACTATAAATTTTAAAATTTTTAACTAGCAAATCCTTCAATTGTATTTGCAAGTGATGAGTTTCGATTAAAACCTGACTACTTGAACAATTAATTTAAGATTGTCGTTTTTATATTTATTTTAAATTGACCACCATATCAAGTTTTTTGCAGCAAAAATTTAACTTCATATGATTATAATTAGTTTTCTTAAACTAAAATATGTGTCACTTACCCTTCTCTAGGTAAGGTCAGAGTTCAATCCACATACCCCTCCACTCCCCTGGAAAAAAATAATAATAATAATAATTAAAAAATAGTACGACTGCTAGTTGTTTGGGCTGGGCTCTTCCCATTAGAATTGGGACAAACCTCAATATCAAGAGAGAGACTGAGTTGATAGAACTTAAATTGAGGCCCAACTAATTTTATAGGTTGGATTGAAGTCTATGTGGTCTACAGGCTAAACTAGTGACCCCGCCCAACTTTTGTAGAGATCCGACTAAACCGGGCGCAGGGGTCAAGGAAATGAACAACAAAAATCAAATTTGATCTCATTCTCTTGTTTCTTTACAATATAATTATCAGTTTTATTTACATTTAAGTATCATAAAAAATTAGTGAAATATTGTCGTATAATAATAGAGAATCATATCAAATTAGCTCATTTAACCCAATAAAACCATGATCACCAACGCAAAATTTAGGCATAATAATATAATGGTAATTTTTTATTTTTTTTTGGTTGTGGGGTGGGGGTTCATTTGGACATGAAACAGAAAAAATAGGTGAGGAGAAAAAGATTTAGGCCACCATGGGTGACTGGACTTGAATTATTATTATTATTATTATTATTATTATTATTATTATTATTATTATAGTACGCAAGTCTTATTAAGGCTCGTTTTTTTGTACGTTGTCCACACAAAACTGTAAAAATATATGTATAATATATATTTAAATGCTAAATTCTAAAATCATTTCCATCGAGTTAGATATTATCACACTGAATATCCTTCTCCTTTTATAATCATTGGTTTTTTATATTTTTTTATTATCGAATACCAAGTATTCATTACAAAATTTAAAAACTATATCAAAATTTCATGAAATATTTATCAAGTGGACTATTTCTCTTATTTTTAATTATCATAATCAATATTCAAATCACATCAATCAAAGATAGTCATACACTAATATAAAAAAAATGAAACCACTACTCAAAATCACAGTTCCAAAGTGAAAAATATTGGTGAAAATTTCTTAGTAAGTCTTATGGTTTATAAATTTTGAAAAATTATGATAACACATCACATGGAGTTTATATATTTAGAATTGAAAAATAAATTAAGTTACTTCATACTCGACTCGAAATCGATCGTCAATAACTCATTTGAACTTGATTAAATAATTTAAAAAATCAAATTTGAATATATTTTTTTGTTCAATAACATTTGAAAAATTATACTTGAATTCGATTCAATTAAAAAATTTTCAAATTCAATTTAATTAATAATCAAATAAAATTTTAATATTTTTTTTAAAATTTAATAATTTAAATATAACATATTGAATCCAAAGTTACCGACCATGGCGGCCAGACTTTCCAACAGTTCAAAATTAATGGAGTCTTGCATTCAAGCCCTTGAACTTCATACAAATTCGATATAAACCCCCATAATTTCCACAGATTTTCAAGTTTAATAGGACTACCCACCCTTTCACCCATAATCTACTCCATATTCTTTTATTATTGAAGAGAGGCATGTAGCTTAGATTTGATCTCTTTGGACATGGCCATTGTGATTATACCAAAATGCCCTTCTTTATCTCAAACACATTGTATATAATCGCTTTTATCGTAATTTTTTTTCTTACAGTATTTATTGTATTTCGTCTATAATTTAGTATATTTTTCATGAAAATTATCATATTTCCTCTTCATTTTTTTAATTGTTCTTTGATTAATAAATTGATTTAAAGTTATATTACAATAAAAATAGTAATAGTGTATATATATTAAGCGTATCATGAGAGAAAATATATCACCTTAATTCATGATGAATTCTCAAATTCAAACAAGACAACTTTTCATAATTTGATTAATCATGGAGAAATTAACAATTTGTAAGGATCATTATTTATCACTTTAATGAAGTTTCAAACAAATAGAGGGCACTTTTGTTTTCATTTCCAAACTTATTTTATGTTTTTAATATTTTTATGGTTGAAAATATTTTCATTAGGTTTTCGGACACAAATAAAAACATGTTTAGATTAATTATAATTATATGTTGTTTATATAAGTTTGTAAAAAAAGTATATTTATTTTATAATATTTTTTATATGAAAAGATGTAAAATATTAATAAATTTAAAAATGAATTTGATAGGTATAAAAAGAGGTGAAATATATATATATATAAATACATTTTAAAAATGACAATAAATTATATTTCTTATGAATATATGAAAACCAAATACATTTTAAAATTTTAAATGATATATTAGAAAAGAAAAGATACCATTTGAAAATAAAAACAAACGGACCACCATTTTCAGCATAGTTTCCAAAATCTTCTCACGTGACAAGATGGAACATCCTTTTCCGTTAACAAACTTCCAAAAGGTAGTTTTTACATCACCAAAACTTTTGATCAAAGTATGATGTCTCACTACTTCAATTCACACACACGCACAAAAAAAAAAAAACATTAATCACAATTTTCTTAATATACCTTCTTTTGGGCAGGCAACCACATCGCACAACGTGCGTTCGGTTAGATGCTATTTATTTTGATATTATTTAATTAAATTTGTGACATCCTAACTTATTATAATAATGTTCATATTTTAATTTATTATATAATTACACATCCAACCACCAGATATGACAATAGTATAAATAGAGAGTATATTTGTCAAAACTCGAGATCCGATCCCATCCTATTGAAACTATTAAACCCGTTTTATGATTTGAAAAATATTAAAAAATACATTTCCAAAAATAACACTACTAATTTTTTTTAAAAAAATATATTTTTTAAAAATAATATCATATAAATACATATATAATATATAAAAAGTATATAGGGCAAGTTCAAAATATGCCGGGTTTATAAACAAAAAAACAAAATTACTTATAATCCATTTATAATTTTAATATTCACTCCAAATAAGATAAATTTAAATTGAGTCCATAATTAAATATGCCGCGTTACATCCGTACTAACGACTCTTATATTTATTTGAATAGTAATTTAAAGAATGGTATAATTTTCAGGAATTAGTTGACAGATAACAGCAAAAAAGAAAAAGATCCAAAACCAGAAAATAGTGCACGACAAAAAGTAGACAGACGAAGCAAGGAGTTGGCCTCGACGCATGTTAAATAAGCACTGCAATAGCCACCTAAAAAGTGTCCACCATTATTTATCATTATGCTTTGGCAATTCCTATATTTGCTTTCATTTTCTTGCACATCATGGATCCTTGTTGTTCATCTTTCTTTCTTTTTACCATTTTCCTTGATTCTTTGGTTTTTAAAGACATTAGGGAAGTTAATGTGTTGTCTTAATTTGGGTACTGCTTAGGTAGTTTTATCACTAGGGGTAATTAAATTAAATATAAATTTTGATCGATTAAAATTATAAATCGAACATCGAATCGAATTTGATTCGGTTTAATTATAATTGATTTTTATTTGATTTTTTAGTTAACTGAATTTTTATAAAAAAAATAAAGTATAAAAAAATGAATTATAAAATTATAAATGTATTTTTTATTCATTAATTTTTAATTTGAGTGAGTAAAAAAAAAAGAAAATAGTATAAATTAAAAAATAATATAAAATACTATATAAAAATTTCACATAAAAATATACAAAATTATAATCCAATTTTTGATGTAATTCGATTAACCATAATCATAAATCAAAGTCGAACTGAAAATAAAAAAATTGAAAAAAAAAAAAAAATGAATCGAAGTTTTCAATTCGATTTCAGTACAAATAGAAATTTCGATTCGATTCGTCCGACTAATCAAATTGTGTGCACCCCTAATTTATGAGTTGTTAAATGTATACAATTATACTATAAAAAGGGTGAATACAAAAATTATTTTTGAGATTGAGGCTATTTATAAAAAAAATTCATCTAAGTTTATAAATTATAAATACTCCATTGAAATATATTTTTATTTTACAAATTGCAGTTAGTGAGATGATATTTATAAAATAAAGAAAAATCTCAATGAATTATTTATGATTTTAAAAGATAAATGAATTTTTTTATAAATAGGCTAAATTTCAAAAGTAGTTTTTTATAATTTATGATATTACAAATGAGTTAAAATTTGCAGTTAAATTTTTTATTTTAATTTGGGGTGATGCGTGTCAAAATATATAATATATTCTTAAATGGTATAGAATATTGTTTACTTATTAATTATATATATTTGCTCTGTAATATAAAATATAATATTTAATTAAAACAGGATCTAACCAACTAGACAGGCATCTCTAACAACTTTGGGCTTCACTTTTCTTTTTTTCCACAACAAGAATCCTGTCTAGTATTTTTTTTTTTTTTCGAAAAAGAACTGTCTAAAGTACTTTGACAACATTCCCAACAAAGAATTGGCAATCAGTGTGTAATCAGGTGTGACGGACATATGAAAGCCGAGGAAGTTTTGGTACTCTTTGTCTAGAAGACTTGTACTCTCCTTGGCAAGGTAAGAGCTGTCTTGAGAAGTGAGTGTTGTTTCATGAATTTTAATCCCTATGTAAACTTGGTAGCTTTAGAACAAAAATATGCATTTGGAAGAAAAAAAATAAATTAGAAACTTTAAATAAACTTGCTTAAAAATTTAGATAATTATACTTTGATAGAGAAATTATAGTATTATGCATTTTTTTTTAAAATTTATAAAGATGAAGAAAAAAGAGAATTTTCAAGACTATCCTATCATATTTTCTAAACAAATTTTGTTGCTCAAATCTCAGAACAAATTTTTAAAAAGAACAACATTATATACGTAAAACAATTCTCAAAAAAAAAATAAAAAATAAAACTAAAGGCACGGTCTAAATACACCAATCAACTAATGATATGAGTGAATTGTTAATACATATATTAATAAAAATTGCCCTGAAAATAATTTTTACCACTTCACGTAATTGATTGTCCAAAATGTCCCCTGAAATGTACCACTGAATATTCGAGGTTCAGCTGCACCCCCACATGCTATAAAACTCCTATCCCTAATCCCAGCAACCTAGACAGCGTTGGTTAAAAAGACACAAGACTAGAGAGAGAGAGAGAGTCTAGCGTTAGTTAAAAGGACAGAAGACGAGAGAGAGAGAGAGAGAGGTCTTGCACCACCACCACCACCACCACCAACACCGCCGCAATGCCAATTTCCACCACTCTCAATGTCTCCCCATCGCCACCGCGCTCTCTCTCTCTCCACCACCACTACCCCAACCCCAATGCCTTTTTCTCACCTCCATCTCTCTCCCTCACCTCTCAGAAAGCCACCCTCTTGTCACTGTCCTTAACTCATAGCCCCCGCCGCCCCTTATTCATAGCCTTCTCTAACAATGCCGCCCCCGCCAACAGCGAAATCAACACCAAATTCTCCAGTGGCGGCGGCAGCGGAGGAGACGGAGGCAACAGTGGCGGCGGCGGCGGAAACAACAATGATGGAAATGAAGGGAATGACGATAAGAACAAGAGGAAGAACAAAGAAGAAGCTTTAATAGCGTTGGCGGAGGCTGGGAGGAGTCTCGAGAGCTTGCCTAAGGATTTGAAAGCTGCCACAGAAGACGGCAGAATACCCGGATCGATTGTTTTGAGGTATTTCGATCTCGAAAAATCGGGATTTCTTTCTTGGCTTATGAGGTTCGGAGGATTCAAGGAGAGGTTGTTGGCTGATGATCTCTTCTTGGCTAAAGTTGCCATGGAATGCGGCGTTGGTGTATTCACCAAGGTACCTCAATTCAGCAAAAATGAAGCATGTGTTTTTACATTTGTTTTGTGTGTGTCTTGCATTTATAATCGATTAATGGGTTGTTTTTTGTTTTTCCCCTTACCTAGAAATGAAGCATGTGGATTTGGTTTTGGTTGATGTTTCTGTTTCTATGGCTGATTTTTCACTCTGATTGAATTAGTGCATGAGACTGAGGTACAAGATGTTTAATAGCCAGAAAGGTGGTGAAACCTTCTGATGTTCTTGATTTTCTTTGTGTGATAGCATTCCTTGTATCAAATCATGCTGCATTTTTGGTTAAATTTGTTGCTTATGACTGTTATCTATTAATTTCACATTTGCTCTGTTCGCCAAATCCGTCTAGTCATTAATTGCTATTATTGTCATTAATTGCTTATAACATGTTGGTTGATATGTTGTTGGCATGCCAATTTTGTTGATGGATGAAAGTGAGGATTAACAGTAATGAGTGATTGATAGTATGGGCGGCATTCACGTCTAAGACCTTTGGCCTCAAATGCTGTACATTAGATGTGGTGGCATTTTAAATTTTGAGATTCTTCTTCATTTTAAAGTTTTGTCCCTTGGTCTTGGTTTGGTGGCTGCATGCAGACCTTGTGGAGTATGTATGATAATGCCAGACCTATTTTATGATATTGTCTTTTCTTTTAATAAGTATGTCTAATTGTGATTTTATTAGAATATCACCTGGAAAATAAGTGAATTACAACAGTAGTTTACCTAGTCATATTTGATCGTAAGAAATTAATGAGTTATCGAGCAAAAGTTGCCCCATACTCTTAGGACTTGATACAATTGTTAAAACTGAAATTTTGTTTTACTGCATTTACATGCAGCCTTTGACAAAGAAAGCTCCATACCTATATGTCTAACTATTAAACCGGAGATTTTCTTTTTTATTGTTCCCTATATTTGAAAATGCTTGTCTTGATGTGAATTGTTAATCTGAAACATTAGTTGTTTGAATTTAGAATTGATTTTGTTCTTGAATTCCTGTCATCTCAGCTTTTTCATTTCCCATTTCTCAATTGGTCGGCAAGTTTTCCTGCTTTTTATTTTCTTACTGGCAATCTTGAACTTCTGACTGCATTAGTAGACAAGAGACCTGAATAAGGGACCATTTTGTCATTTTGGTCCCATTCCTTGAATAACCAAGCTAGCATTTTCATTTTTGTACTATGTGATGCAACTAGTTCCAAATTTCCTTAGAACATGGCTTCTAGTATTTGACATTATAGGAGTTGAAAAGGAATAGAAATGGAAGTAATTATTTCATCAATAGTTTATTCTTGTTTTGCAATTTTCCCTGAAATGCCCTATGACCTGAATGCATTGGGCTACTTATTGTCTAATTCATGTTTTTCTCACTTTTCTTTATGTTGTTCTTCATTTTCCTTTTTTTTTTTTTTGGCTCTTATTCCTGTCTTTTTATATTGGTTTTAGAATTTTATTTTGGCTGGCCTCGTCATTGTTTTTTGTTTTCTTCTTCCAGACTGCTGCAGAATATGAGCGCCGCAGGGAGAATTTTTTCAACGAGCTGGAAATTGTTTTTGCTGATGTGGTATGATAGCTTCTTTTGTGGATATTTATAATCATTTTCTACATTTTCCCTTGGGTTTGCATGCTATTTTGGATTTTTTCTTCTCTATGGCAATGAATGTTTCATAAGACAATTCATGGAATTGCCTTATCTTCATTTACGTATGGTTTATGGAGTCACTTTTAGGTTAGATAGTTTCTGGGGGATGATTTTTGATCCATTAGTTGTATTGAAATGGATGAGGCAGGCCATGACCTCAACTGGGTAAAACAACATTAGCAACTTTCCAACAGTCATGGGCATGAAAAGTAATATTCTAAGTGTTAGTAATTATCCAAACATAGTGATGATGTCTGGAAAGACAATTATATTGCTAGGTGTATACCAAGTTAATCCTGTTACAGGTTGAACCCCTTTGTCCAAATCCCTGGATGAGAATCTGGTTTTCTTGATGAGTTGATCTTCAATTTTTAGTGCAATCCCGTCTCTCAAAGTTGTACACTTCACATAGGGGACAAAACATAAGCTCCCGTTGGAATAGTATAATGAAATCTGTTATGTAAATTCAGGATTCAATTAGTGTCAGTCTTCTTCTTCTATTGTAATTGAATATTTTGGGAGATGGGTTTATACATGTGATATGTTTTGATACTCGTATGTTTGACAAAAACCTGCGCAAATAAGTTAAAAGCTCATCCATGAATTTATACCCAATTGAAGTGGACAGCAGTTTCATAACATTAAGAAAAAAATTGTACATCTAATTATCGAAATTGGTTTCTCTTAGCCTTTCAAATCCTTGTACTCCTCTTCCACTGCTGCACCTCGTCATTAAGTGAGGTGAAAGCCTCCGGAGTCCACCCCATACTCTCCTTTGTTCTCCAATATATGTATAAAGCCGTGGACATACCTTGCATAACACAGAATAGACATCCACAAATCAAGTGTGTGAATGCACTTGCCTCGCACCCACTGCGGAGAGCAAGAGCAGATGCAAGTGCAAGTGTGTGAATGTGGCTACTTCAGAGTTTGTATGGCGTAGAGCACCAGGAGAGTGTCTATGGAAAATAAAATCAAATATTAATGAATATACTTTAGAGCCATGACACAATATTTCGTAAATAAAAAAACTATTTAATTTGCATTTATGTCTCTATACTGAATTTGTAAAATTTAGCTTTTCCACATAGCATCCTAATTAACAATCATATCCATAAGTTGAAGTGGAAAAACTTGTTATAAAGTACAACATGGGATAAAACTTTGTTATTAGGGCTATGGGGACCGTGATTCGAACTAATGTACACTAACTTCATCCAGTTCTTGACCTTTGGAAAGACCCATGGAATCAGACTTTCAATCTTGTCCTTACATTTTCAGTTTTGTCTTGTGCTCAGGTGATGGCCATAATAGCAGATTTTATGCTTGTCTACCTTCCGGCACCTACTGTTTCTCTCCGACCCCCTCTTGCACTCAATGCTGGACGCCTTGCTAAGTTCTTTTACCGTTGTCCAGATAATGCATTTCAGGTGGGTTCACTTAAAAGTTTATTGCTTCATTATGACTTACAATATGAACTTAGTGGTGAAATTTTGGTTTATATCTCATATGCAGGTTGCTTTGCCTGGAACCTCATTTTCATTGTTGCAGAGGATAGGTGCTATAGTGGTAAGGAGATCTATCTTAATTTCTTTCTGAAAAAAAATCTAAAGAGGGAGCTTTGGATTTCATCTCATAAGTCATGACTTTTTTTCACAGCGCAATGGAGCAAAGCTGTTTGCTGTTGGCACCACTTCATCTCTGGTAATTTTCATTATAGAGATCTTGATACATAAAACTTGAACACTTCTTTGTTCTTTATGATTTTTTAAGCTGGTCAGCATCCTAAGAATTCTATCAGCTTGATTTATGTCTCTTAGACATGTAACTTTTGAAGGTTACCGAGAAAGTTCTGTAAGAAAACATTCAATTCCCTGAAAATTTGATTATTATATCTACTGCAGCATGTATTACCTTAAAAGCTTTTAGTGGTCTTCCCAAGAGCAAGAGCCAAGATTCCTGATCAATAGACAATGATATCAGTACAATATGCCATTGATATGGTCCCCCACCTCCCACAAAAAAAAAAAAAAAAAAAAGAAAGCCTCTTTGTTTCCTCTTAGCTTCGTCGAGGATCACATCTTATCTCGTCATTTGAATTTATCAATTACCTGAATGTTATGTGCAAGGAAGAGGTATCTGTTTATAGCATATTATAGATGTTACCCATACGTTTGCCAATTTTGTGAACTCTAAATATTGTTTATGTTTATTATTTTTGAACTGAAGCCGAATAAAACAGAACATGACTATGTCTCGTTGATGTCTAGGTTGGCACTGTTGTGACAAATACACTGATAAATGCTCGTAAGGCTGTCGACCACTCTTCTGCAGATGAGGTGGAGAATGTTCCTGTACTTTCAACAAGTGTTGCATATGGTGTCTATATGGCAGTATCCAGCAATCTTCGGTATGTAAATTGATGATATATCTCTTTTCTGACATCCTCTAATCTTAGAGGCTGACATATTTTCTGATTGTTCAACTTCATGTCTCACTTTATAATGATGGATAATGAAGGAATGTTGACTATAAATGTGAATCTTTGCTGATCTTGATTTAACAGACATTTTTCTGTAAATAATTTCTTAAATAGATGAGTACAACAGAAAAGAAATTATTAGTAATTAATGCATGCATAAATAATCAAGTCCATACTTGTGGCGGATTTCTATCCATATTCCTTCCTCTACTCAAAATGAATTCATGTATACTTGTGGTAAAATGTGAAAATTTCAAAACAAAAATATGGAGGGAAAGATCTTGCAACTGCTTTTTGCATCTGCATGTGTGTATGGAATGATGTTGATAAGTGATTGTAACAATTTTCTCTCCCTATTATGGTCCTGTTGCATATTTCCTTTACCTTTCTTTACTGCCTTTAGATCAATCTATCAGCTTGCCATAGACATGTCGAAACTTCAGATCATGAAAGTATAATAATAACCTATACCTAGTTTTCATTCAGTCTGAGCAAAGAGATAGTGAAAATACAGGAATATGTGTAAGTTCTGGTACTTGGAATATGCTTGCAATTTTAATAGAATTTTAAAAAAATATTAATGATTAGACTACCCAGGGTGTAATCTAGCAGTAGCGGAAATTCAAACTAATCTGCTTTATGTCTGTGGCATAATGGATGTATGTATTGGTGCATATCCTTGCATATGAGTATTTAGTATGGGATAAGGAGCCTGTTTGAAGCATTCGCGGTTCTTAGATAAACTTTGTTGTGACAAAAAAATGTGATCTTTTTTGGGATGTAATTTTTTTCAAATCTAATATCAATCATGTGAAACTTCAACTCTTTGATTACACAATGCTGGTGATCTTAGAGTCTATTTATCCATCATCTGTATAATGTGTGTTCAACTGAAGCCAAAATTCTAACAAAAACTTCCAATGATCGAATTGAAGTAAAATCAACTTGAAGTCCTTTGACCACAATCTTTCTGCTGAACTTTCTTCTCTCTCCAACAGATACCAGGTGTTGGCCGGTGTAATTGAACAACGGATATTGGAGCCCTTGCTTCATCAACACAAGTTATTTTTGAGTGCTATTTGCTTTGCTGTGAGAACAGGCAACACGTTTTTGGGTTCATTATTGTGAGTTCTTTACCTTTCACTACACTTCCCGAACTTCTTCATTGTCCTCACACTATAACTTGTTTACTCTTTTTCTTGAATTGTTCTGCAGGTGGGTTGATTATGCTCGTTTTATAGGAATCCAGAAGGCTCAAGATCTAGAATCTTAAGTAGTAAATCATTGCTCTAAGTGAATGTGAGCTTAGTTATTTGTTGACATTTCGTAAGGGTAGTCTACTGGAGAACGGGTGTAAGGGACTTACGCTGCTTGGTGTAATTAGATTTCCTGGATATTTATACGTGTGTCATTGGTGTTTTGAGATTGACAATGAAGACCAAGACCATGATCCTCTATACATTCATCAATACCTTCAAACTTCTAAGAGGCGGATTTTATTTTCTGAGCAAATAACCAAAATAAAAAGTATGAGCAATACATCAGAAAATTATAAAAACAGAGTATTTTATGCAGCTGATTCAATCATCATGAATTATCTTGAACTTTATGGAAGAGGAATGGGTTCAATAAGTAATGAGAGGATGTGTGCCTTTGATTCACGATTTGGTATTCCATGCCCATCTCCATACTGATACATGCACAGGGAAACTCTAGCAAAATTGATTGAAGTCTCTATGAAATCCCTGGAGTATTCATGATTCATTAATACGTCCTTGTTTATTTTCTTCCATGTTGAACCAATAAGATTCTTGATGTAGCCGCGAGAATCTTCCTCACTGCAACCTGTGTCATGCATGTAGCATTGGATTGATTTTGGGCTATCACCCCTTTTCAACTCATCCTGGAACATGGAAGAAAAAATTGACTTTTAAGTCCGAAAACTATATTTATGCTGAAACATGGGTTAATGTATAAAATGTTGGATGAAAATAAAGTGCGTACTGTTGTAGTTTCCAAGTCATCTGCAAGACGAAAAACTAGTGATGTCCATTTGATAATTTCAGGGTGTCTCTGTAAATTCTCCAGAGGTTTGTCTTTCAATGGATTTGTCATGCAAAAATAAGCATGAACTATAAGCACAGGACCAGAGCTTGAAACCCAACCATTGCTGAGGAACTCATTCAGGCTTGGTTTATATCCACTGTAGTACCATTGTGCCTCCACCAAGTACTTTTTGCAAAGTTCTGCCAACTGCATCAAGGTATCAAATATGTGTGTGTAGAATTGAGACTTTCTTAAGATTAAATAACAGAAGAAAGTAATGGAAAGAATGAAGGAAAGACAATAGTTGTACCATGTTTGTAGAGTGTGGGATAATATTGAATCCTTGGTCCCTGAGCACATCGTAAGCCATTTCATTAACTGTGTTAAAGAGAGCACAAAAGCATATTTTCATGTAATCCGGAAGTTGTTCTAAAGCATTGATATCCCACCTGAAAGAAAACAAAGAATAAGACTTTTTGAATCAAAATATCGGCAACTCTTTCTGTAGTAGGTTCCACCATTTTTGTTCCTTTTGTGTATGCAGAATACTTGGAACATATGTTAAGATTATGCACAAACCTCTCGACTACATCTGTGAACAGTTCCAGTTCATCCAGAGTACCATATACATCATAAATATCATCAATAATTGTAAATAGTACTGCAAACTTCACTGTCATTATCCTGCAGTATCTAAAACAAGGTTCGAAAGTGGATCCTACTGTCCATAAGAAGCATTCCACCAATCGATCCCTAGCAAAGCTCAATTTTTCTGCAAGACGAGTTTCAGTATGCCACCTGCATTACAGAGTGATCAGAAATTATTAACTTGTTCAAGCTGTTACTTGAGAACACTTCAATTTATCAGTGCTTCTCCATTATTTGTACCTTGACAACTCTTTCAGTTCATCCTGATACATTGTTTGCACTATGTTGAAATCTAGTTTAGCAAGCTCAAGCAGAAGAGGGTTCTTGTCCCATCTTTTTTCATATGCATCTATGAACCATCTTGTTTCTAGTCTCAGCATTCTGTGGTGGAATGGAAGTTCCAAAGCATGGGCTATTTCCTCAATAAGATTTTGGTTTATGCTTTGCTTAAGCTTTTGTTTGAGATGATGAGTGGCAAAAACTTGTGCTGCATCCATAATGCTCTCGCCTTCCATCGATAGATGTGAAGCTTCATATAAGTTTAGTAGCCCCTTTATATCATTGCAAAGGGTTGTCTTGAAATTTCCTGTCTCATCCATAAAATTTCTGAAAACCTCTGCAAAAGATTAGAACATTCACCTTAAGCATTTTCTACCATGCAAAAGTCTTAATTCTGTAGCTAGAATGCAATTCATTTCATTCTTTTGATGGGACATTCTGCAATGATAATTCATTTGGTTAACTGTGTCTAAAGTCAGAATTTCTCACAGTACCTGCAGAGATCTTGTATCCATGCTGCCTGAGGAGCCTAAAGCTTAATGCAGTAGCATGCAAGTTGTCGATATTCCATCCATGGCCATCAACAAGAATGTGTAAATTCTTCAAAATTCTGTCTACGTAATGTGTGAAGTGATAGAATATCCCAAGTCTTTGCAACACATCAACAAGCTCAATCTGATCAAATGGATCGTTTGTTGTTTCCAGCAATGCCCTCAGTTCACCTTTAAGCTTCTCGGCTCGTTGCAAGAACCTCTTTTCCTGCAAGATCAGATGCATTTTCATCAGCAATACACAATATACCCTGGATCCTGACTTCTTTTCGTAAGTAGTACAGAAAAACTAGCATTGACTTTCTTGTATCTTACCCCATAGACACTGTTTAGTGATTGAAGATATTCATCATTCCAAATAGTAGGCTTGTAGTTGGCTGATCTCCTGGCGGTGGTACTCATCTGTAAGAGACTTAATTAGCAACCGGGAGGTATAACTGTATAGGACAGTCAGGGAAACATCGAGCAATTTGCTGCAGCTTTCTTTTATATATATATATATATATTTATGCCAGATTTAGATGTATAGACACATTTATGAATGGGATATGAATAGATATTCAAATATCATGAGGCTGTTGATTGCCATTTATGTGATGTATAAGGGTTCAAGTGATTGTTCAACCAAAGCCAAGTTGGTTGAGGAAGAGACAGAGAGGGCTCTGACTATATAGGAAAAAAAATTCAGTCAATGGACTTGATATACAATTTGCTATGCAGCTTTTCTTTTGCATATATAGACATTTATGAAGGGATATGGATAGAGATTCAGATTTAATGACGCTGTTGATTGCCATTAATGTGATGTTATAGGTTGCATTGATTGTTCAACTAAAGCCAAGTTGCATCAATTTTTTAATGATGAACTGACCCATAAGTACCAGATCAGGATCCTATGATGTTATGCTAGGGGACTTATGTGTCAGTGGCAAAGTAAAATTGGCAGCCAAAAAGCCCACACTGTATTGAGGGTGTGGAAATACTCAACCCACATTAGTTGGGAATTTTCATAAACCAACTTATATAGGGTGATTTTTTTAATCAGTCAAAGGGCTCACACCGTAAAGGGCGTTGGACTCTCCATCCCACATTGATTAGGGAATGATCGTGAAATTTATATACTGAGATATATTAATTAGGAATTGGTCGTGAATCAATTTATATAGTAAGATTTCTTTCTCCTTTCACTTATATAGTGAAATTTCCTTCTCATTCTCTTATATAGTGAGATACATGGATTAGTAATGATCACGAACCAATTTATATAATAAGATTTCCTTCATTTCCCTTAATAGTGGACTGGGTCGTGACAATTGGGTAGCCTGTTGGATAATTTTTGGAACTACAACATCAATTATTGGTCTTTGACTATAAATGTTTGTACTATTGACATCATATAAACTGTTTTTTATATGGTGCTAAAATTTCCTTTTGGAGGAGAGGATGGGAAAAATAATTAGTAAATATCAACTAAGGATCTCTATTTGACCAAAATGTCCTCGATCAAACATAAGCTTTTCCGTGCTATATTGCATCTGTTATTCTCTCTCCCAATCTCCTATTATCAAAAATTCCATTTTGCCCTAATTCATTATCCCCCGTCCCTAAATCTGCAAAGAACTTCTACTCCAATTTCATGATTTCGGCCACAGCAGACAGCCTCAAGTTTCCCTTTCGTGATTACATATAATTTCATAGACTATTAGTACTTGGATTTGTACCATGGAACCTGGTCTCTCGATCGCTAATTCGCAAAAGCTTGGAAGGATGTTCGGGTTAAACACCTTCCTGCAGAGATCAAACACTCGAGTTGAGGAAAAAGAATGAAAAAAACACCAATCCACACCAGATGTAGATTAGCTGAAATGAGATGATGTGATTTCAACTTTCAAGGTCTTAAAATTGGGATGAATCCGTCTTCAAAACAAGAGAAGCATACCTTGTTGATACCTCGCTTGGACAAAAGAAACAAAAAACCTCAAATGAATTGGAATAAACATATAAAAATATAAAAGGGCAAAAAATAATAGCATTATGAATATGTGCCTAATCAAATAAAAAAAAAAAAATTTAATTTATTTTTTAATTTATTATATTTTTATATAATATATTTATTCATCTTGTATGAATATAAATAAAAATAATTTTATAATAAAATATACAAATAAATATAAAAAATATATATTCTCCCTATCTTTCATTTCTCAGCCTCTGTATCCTTCATTTCACTTTAATTTACATCAATGGGAATATTGTTGATGGGGGCTAGGTTAGACTTTAAGAGCCAATGGGCAGAAATGGGAGGCAATTTTTTATTGACTTAATAAATGCGCCGAGTGAGGAATGGGTGAAACACACCAAACATTGGAATGTGTCATCCCAAAAATTACTACTGAGCCCGTCAACCTACAAGATAGACATAGACTAGCTAGGTGGGATGTGGGGCTATATAAACAGCCAAAGTAAACACGACCTTAGTCCACAAGTGTTTTAAACGATTATAACTTTCACATATAAAGTTCTCTATATTCCCATTAGATATGATTAAAAAACTTTATATGAAATCCTATATATATGCCATGAAATATGGTTAGAAAGCTTTGTAATAGTAGTTTTATATAAAATTACCTTCATTAAAAAACCCAAGATATTTAAAAAATTGTAACAAAAAGAATTTAAATTGCCACTTTTTGAAAAAGAATTTGAAATCAAACAGTAAACTTAATATTACATTCAAACTACACAACTTAAAAATTAATAAAACTCAAGTATGCCCTACTTTTTTTGCTATTTAATAGTCATTAATTAGAGATAATAGAAGTATTAAAAATTTCAACAAACTTCTTGATCTTTCATACTTTTTTTTATTATATATTATATGCCATATATTATAGTTATAATTATTATCATAATCATAATAGTGGAGATAAGAGATTCAGATTTGGTGAAACTGTTGATTGCCATTAATGTGATCTATATAGACTATATGGGTTGAAATGATCGTTCAACCAAAGCCAAGTTGATTGAGGAAGAGACAGAGACGGCTCTTACCATACCTCTACAGGAATTCAGTCATTGGAGTTTATATACAATTTGCTATGCAGCTTTTCTTTTTCATATTTTATCTTATGCCAAATTTAGATGTATAGAGACATTTATGAATGGATATGAATTTAGAGATTTATAGTTCAGTAGTTACCAAACTTTGGATTTACTTTTTCAAACAACAACATATTTTAATTTTACTATTTTTTTTGACGTTAGGAGGTAGAAAATGCGCCGCCTCTAGGGCATAACATAGGAACTAGCAGTAGAGGTACGATTTAGAATTAGAATTAGATCGAGTTAGTCTTGCTTGTCTTTATTTGATGAGAAGGTCCAATTATTATTGCTAGACGAGAACAAGTAAAATATTTTATCCACAGTGTCCGCTTGTACATCTTTAGCGAAAATTGGATCAAATATCTCATGAATAATAATATTTCAAATGATGGAACAACTACTTTTGAGGAGATGATGGGAAAACTAATTAGAAAGTATCAACTAGGTTTGGAAGAGAGGGTGCAAACAATCATTGTCTCGAGGTATTGTCTTTTTTTTTTTAATTAATTCAGATGTCCACATTTAACTTTAGTAATATTGAAAGTGTCTCTGCTTGTACATCTTTAGTGAAAATTGGATCAAATATCTCATGAATAATAATATTTCAAATGATGGAACAACTACTTTTGAGGAGATGATGGGAAAACTAATTAGAAAGTATCAACTAGGTTTGGAAGAGAGGGTGCAAACAATCATTGTCTCGAGGTATTGTCTTTTTTTTTTTAATTAATTCAGATGTCCACATTTAACTTGAGTAATATTGAAAGAAAAGACCTCTTATTATATGTCGGTGCCGTTTTGGAGGAGAGAGTGTTGAAAAAATAAATAAATAAAATCTTTGAAGGCCATATAAATTTTTTCATTTTTTTTATAGTATTATATATAGTAATATTAAATAATCTGTGAATACTTTAATGTGAATTTGAATCCTCATCGTTTCTCTTTGTAATGGACATTGTATCATTGTCCGTCTGCTAATTTACTCATATACTTAGTATGCAAATATTGAATGATGTAATGTCCCCTCAACTACAAAAACTAATTATGAAGAACCCGATTTATTTATATGATTAATTGTTTGCTAAATATGAAAAATATGTTAACAATTATGAAAAATATATTAACTTATTCAATGCACTTTATTGAAAGTTAAAATTTGTATTTTCTCTCTTTAAATTTTTTAAATAATCAAGTGTCAATTTTTTTTATTAGTTTTATTATTTTTTAACTAATTAAACAATTCATTACTTAAAAGAGATTACCAAACAACTTTATTAGAATTAATTTAGAAATAATCTAAACTAAATTTTTACTAAGACAAATTTATTTCCTATTATATTGATTATTAAAATAAAATTAATCGTATTGAATATAATTGTAAATGACATCACTAACTGAATAACTTGTATATAGTTATTCTATAATGATATTTTTTTTAATTATGAATGAAATACAACTTTGTAAGTTGAAACTTTCAAACCATTTATATAATATGATAATAAAATGTTATATTTATTCACATGCACCTTTCAAATAAATAAATAACATTAAAGACTTCAAAAGACACAAATATTGATTTAGTACTAAGTATGCATATCAAGTTAACTACTAAAAAATTGAATAAAACAAAGTAAGAATTATTAAAAGTTTTACTGTAAATTAGTCTAAATATATTTTTTAAAATATGTTATTATACGTAGTTCTTGGAAACGTTATGTATGATCAAATCAAGAAATTTCAGATGTAAGTATTGATAAACATATTTTTTCAACTATTTGTGAGGATAGTTAATTTTCTAAATCAATGTATTTTTCATAGTTAATTAAGAGAAAAGTGAAAAAAAATATAAAAGTGTCACATTTAATTGATCATTAAACTAGATTTTTTTTTTCAAAACAAGCATATAATGATGTAAAATATCTAAAGTCTAATCTTGTCCATCCGCTAATTAAAACAAATTATAAACATAACAGATATATTACACAAATAAGATATAAAAAATCCCCTTTTCATTTTCTATTAACAACCATATAATTTTTTTTTATCACTAGAGCTAAATATATAATGCATTATAAACATAATAATTTTTAAAAATAAATAAAATTATTTTAGTATCCGAGTCTTGTTATAAATGTCAAATTGATAATTGGATTTTTACATATTTTTTATATAATTCCGAGTTTGGTCATGCATGTTAAATTGATTGAATGAAATCCATTTAAATTTTCTTTTAAATCTTTTTACAATGACACCCTTTTAATCTACCGATTCTTCTTTCAATTTTGTGAAATGTTATATTTTATTTGGTTAATTTAAATACTATCATAATGATAATATATATTTAAAATTCTCTAATTGTATACCTAATATTAAAAAAATTATGATGAAATAAAAGAGATTTGAATAACAATATACTTGAAGGAATAACAATAATTCTGAAAATAATATGTATGTTGTGAGATTTAAATTTAAATTTTTGAAGTTTTATTAAATATTTACACTAAGGTTAAATTTGATATTTCTAATGCAACAAATTTTTAGTTTTTCTGTTGTTTTAAAACTTTTTTATTTTTATTTTTCATCTCATTGGTTTGGCGTGGAAAGAAAATCAAAAGTAAAATAAGCATTTTTCTTATTCTTTCTACTTTTTTCTAAATATTAATTTTGAAAAATTGAATTCAAAATCTAATATCATAAATTTTAATTTGAAAGTTATTGATTCAATCAAGGTATATTTTAACTTTGAATATTTTAAAATGATTGTTTATTGTTACTCAATCTTATTTATTGTCAATTTTGATTAGCTAAATGACTTATAAAAAATTAGATATTGAAATAAAATTAGAGTTTCAAGTAAATATCCATCATTTTAAAAAGTGTAAAATGAAGAATTTGATGGGACCGACCAATATATATCAATCTTATATTTATAATAAAATTCAGATGCAAGTATCATAAAAACTTATGTATCACATTACAATAAATGACAAAACTTGGTACATCAATGATTTATTCTAATTTTTGATAAAATTTTAATTATTTTGGGATATTATCATGAATCCATTTTTATTTAGATTAAAACTCCTGTAATTAACCTTACCACCTAAAATTAAAATAGGAATAGAATAATTGATAGAAAATTATAAGAAATATCACAAAAAAACTGTGCACCATAACTTTCTTATACTAAATCGATTATATTTAAAACTCTAGTTTTCAAAACACTATAACAGAAAGAATCTAGAATGCAAATTTTCAAAGAGTTTGACATCAAAAATCATACCTCAAATCAAAGACTGGAGTTTTTGGAAATATAATAAGCAGAATCATTCCCACTTGATGAACAAGCCGGCACTCCACCCGGCCACGCGCGGCTAAAACTGGTAGCAATTTCATTACTCTTGGTGTAATTTTAATGGTTGAAAAGAAAAATACATGAGGGGCTTCACAGGGGCGGCGCGTGTTGAACATGTAATCCGTTGCTTTCATTCCTATGAATTCAGATACGTTTTCAGTTTAGTGTTTTTTTTTTTTTTTCTTGACGATTCTGTTGGATGATTCAGTTTATCACAATAAAATTTACAAACACTTTTGTTTTTTTTGTTTTTTTTAATGTTTGATTCCAACACAAACTTCCAACAGGCGGATTTTATTTTCCGAGCAAATAACCAAAATACAAACTATGAGCAATATATCAGACAATTATAAAAACAGTGTATTTTATGCAGCTGATTCAATCGTCATGAATTATCTTGAAGTTTATGGAAGAGGAATGGGTTCTATCAGTAATGAGAGGATGTGTGCCTTTGATTCACGATTTGGTATTCCATGCCCATCTCCATACTGATGCATGCACAGGGAAACTCTAGCAAAATTGATTGAAGTCTTTATGAAATCCCTGGAGTATTCATGATTCATTAATACGTCCTTGTTTATCTTCTTCCATGTTGAACCAATAAGATTCTTGATGTAGCCCCGAGAATCTTCCTCACTGCAACCTGTGCCATGCATGCAGCATTGGATTGATTTTGGACTATCACCCCTTTTCAACTCATCCTGGAACATGGGAGAAAAATTGACTTTCATGTCCGAAAACTATAAATATGCTGAATACAGACATGGGTTAATGTATACAATGTTGGATCAAAATAGGGTGCATACGGTTGTAGTCCCCAAGTCATCTGCAAGACGAAAAACTAGTGATGTCCGTTTGATAATTTCAGGGTGCATGTCTCTGTAAATCCTCCAGAGGTTTATCTTTCAATGGATTTGTCATGCAAAAGTAAGCATGAACCATAAGCACAGGACCAGAGCTTGAAACCTACATATTCATAATTAATAAAATTGAAATACACGTACATGGAATAAACAACTTTTGAATTAAAATTTAAGATATGAGATTTTAAATTCAATTTTTTTAAAAGTTGATGTTTCAAGAAAAAAGTAGAAAGAATAATAGAAATATTTATTTTACTGTTATTGAGTTTTCTCTCCTAACCAATAAGATGAAAAATTCAAAAGATAATATTAAAATTAAAACAACCGAAAAACTAAAAAAAAATTGTTGCATCAGAAACACATTTAACCTTCGAGTAAATATTTAATATAACCTTTTGAATTAAAGTCTAAATCTCACAACATACATTTTAGTTTTAGAATTATTGCTTTTCCTTTAATTATATTATTATCAAATCTCTTTTGTTTTTATCATAATTTTTTATATCATACTTCTATGGAGGTATATTATTAAAAAATATTAAATATATATTATCAAAATATAATATTTTATAAAATTGAAAGAAGAATCATAATTGAATAGATTAAAAGGGTGTCATAGTAAGAAGATTTAAAAAGAAACTTTGATGGACTTCATTCAATCAATTTAACATATATGACCAAACTCGGATTATATAAAAAATATGTAAAAATTCAATTATCAATTTGACAAGGCTCAATACTAAAATTATTTTTATTTTTAGAAGTTATTGTGTCTATAATGCATTATATATTTAGCTGTAATGATAAAAAAAAAATACTAAATGGTTGTTAATATAAAATGAAAAGTGATTTTTTTTATATATATTATTTGTGCTATATATCTTTTATGTTTATAATTTATTTTACTTTATATCATTGGCGGTTGGCGGAGAAGTGACAGAGAAAAAGAGATATAGACAAGAGGAATAGGTAAATCGAAGGACAAGATTAGATTTTAGATATTTTAAAATTAATAAGTAGTAATTATGAATAATATCATCATTATATGTTTAGTTTGGTAAAAAAACAATAATTTACTTTTCTTGAGGTTTTTTGATTAATTAAATGTGACACTTTTATTTTTTATTTTTAGCTTTTATCTTAATTAATAATGAAAATTACATTGATTTAGAAAATTAACTGTCCTCACAAACAGTTGAAAAAATATTTTTTTCAATATCTAACATGTTAAATTTCTCGATTTGATCATATATAATGTATTGGAAGATCTGTGCATAATAATTATAATTTAAAAAATGTATTTAGACTAATTTATAATCAAACTTCTTATAATTCTTACTTTGTTTTATTCAGATGTTTTAATCACTTTTTTTAGTAGTTAACTTGATATGTGTGCTTATTATTAATTCAATGTCTCCGTCTTGTGAAATCTTTAATATATATTTATTTGAACAATTTTTATATTGACCACAAAACCCACTTGATTCGATTTTAAAGAGAAAAATTGGATTAAAAAGCCAGCAATAGATTTAAACTTTCAAATATGGTATATTTTGGTATTTTTAAAAATAACATTCTTTATAAATTTGATTTTAAATTGATCCAAGTGACGAACACAATTTATAAAGGACTTCAAAAGCTAATTTATCCGAAAAAGATGCCAAAAATCAATTGCAATTGCAAGTAGTTTGGCAATGTGGCACCGAATTTTGGGCTGCGGCTCTAGAGGTCAATTTCAGCCAAGGTACTTAGGCTTCAAGGTGCCTGATTTTGGTGCCATGGGTCGAATGAGAAATTTTGTCCAATGTAGCGCCCGATTTTAGAGGCCGCGGCGCGGTGCCCTCAAACACGATTCAAGAGAAAAAGTATAAATAAAAAGACTCGGGACTCTTCTAAAAAAAATGGCAACTTGGAGAACACCAAAAAAAAAAAAAAAAAATGCTAGAGAACAAGAAGAAGGATGCAAAAACTCATTGAATACATAAAAAATCTAGGCGCAGAGAAGAATTCTTGCTTTGAATCTTGATTTTTTATGTGTTCTTTTCTTCCTTTTCCAACATGAGTAGAAACCAATTGTTGTTACGAGCTAAATTCTAGTTTGTAAGGGATGATGTAATATATGTTGGATCTTATGTTTTGATTTTCAAATCTTGTTATTTCAATTTCTCAATTTATTTGTGTTATCATAATTATTTGGCCACTAGACTTGAATGTTTGGTATATCATACATGGCCAAAGAGAGGGAGTTGATTAATATTTTTTAAATAGTTTTATTTTTTGTAATATTTTTTTTTCAAATTCAAACCCTATAACATGAGAAAGAAAGGGAGGGGCAAAATTCGAACCCCTGATCTCATTTATAGGAGGTGAGGTCAGATACCACAACTTCTAATGAGTGTTGATAGGAAATTGATTAATTTAAAAAAAATTGACTTATAAATTTTTTGCTTAAAATTGATAAACTTGATTGGTGAACATATGTGAAAATTAGATGAATTATATATCTACAATTCCTTGCTCATTAGGTGTTCAATAAATTATTCAAGTATACTTATCTAGTATAATTGAAAGATTCTCTAGTTTTATTAATTACAACTCTTGCTTAGGTCATTTAAAACAATTAAAGTACTTAGTGTTAATCAAGTAAAAAGAAAATAACTCAAGTTGTCAAGGTCCAACAAAAGAAAAATTAATGAAACTAAAAATTCAACTAACTATAATTTAAGGAGTAAAACTTAATTAGTTAAATTATTACTTAAGCTTTAAATATTCAATAATTTTATTTTTTTAAATACTTTATTCAATCACTTGTGTTGATCAATTTTTTTCTCGTCCATTACAGCCTTCAAATGTTTTAAATGTTTATTTAAATAAAATTTATGTGTCGTGAAATTATTATAGTGAGATCATATATTTTGTTACTCCTATTTTTGAAAATAAATCACTAATAATAGAAGAATATTTATTTCTAATATGACTAAAGATTTGTTGAAAAAGAATATTTGGAATAAAAATTCAAAACATAATAATAATATGAATCAAGTTAAAAAAAATGAAATATAGTTTTTGTTATATTTCATTATTAAAATATTCTAATGTCGTCGTAATCTTTTATATGCAACACACTTGTTTTTCACTAACATATATGTCAAATATTCATACTCTCTCCATCCCCCAAAATAACAGTGCAATTTTGACAGTAATTTTGAATAAAAATTTAAAATTTATAAATTAATGTTATTAACGCACAAAGATATTAAAAGCATAATTAGATATTAAGCGTGATTACATATGTCCTAAGAACTAACTAGAATTTAATCTCTTTACTTCACCAGGAGTAAAAACTAATGCTTGTATTCCACCATAATCACATATCAAGAACCTATTTCGCATGCAAATATTATACTTTTTGCGCCGCCCTCTCATCCAAAATGGTGCTGCCCAAAGGGGCAGCGAGCCTTAGTTAGATATTTACTAATTATTCTTACCATTTGATTTTTTATTACAATTGATATTTTATATTCTATTACAATATCACTGATACACGTTAAATATATATTAGTGATGTCAATTAATACATTTGATGTGTATTGATAGTATTAAATAAAATATAAAATACCAAATAATAGAAGATCCCACATGATTCTTACCACCCTCTCCTCCAAAACATCTTTGCACCATATATGATGTGACAGAGTAAAAGTAAGTTGTATGCTCAACAATATTGGAGATAGAAATTTGAGCACCATTTTTAAACACAAGTTCCATTATATCAATAGTTATATGGTCATCACAAGTACATGTATAATCTTGTGTTTTACTACAAACATTAGTTGTCAAAGATCAATAATTGATGTTGTTGTTCGGAAAATTTTTCCAATGGCTACAGATTCATGACTGGGAACATCCACTCGTAACTTTAAAGTAGAGGATTAGGCAACTGCGGAACATACTCAATTTGAATTCTGGAGAAATGAAGATGTTCAAAGGAGAGAAGGTTATAAATAAACAAACTTTATTGCTAGACAAACTACCTTAAAAGGAAGAAAACTTAGGAAGCTTTACCCAGACATCACCCTTTTATAGAGGCGGATTTCAAATCATAAAAAAACTATAATTAAAAGATAGAATCTGTATAACATTACCCCTTTTAGAGATGGTGGATTTCAAACCATAAAAAACTATAATTAACTAAAAGATAGAATTCATGTATAATGACGCACGCAGTGACATCAACAGCACAATTATTTTACACACTACTCACGTGGATACAATAATGAAAGGATCATATATCAAATAGCTCAACTATGCCAATTTTAACACCATTTTAAACACAAGTTCTATTATATCAAATAGTTATGCAGGCATCTCAAACTACATGTATCATCTTGTGTTTTACGACAAACATTAGTAGTCAGATATCAATAATCGATGTTGTTGTTTTGAAAAGTATCCAACGGCTGCAGATTCATGACTGGGAATGCCCGCAACGTAACTCTACAGTTTGATGTTTACTGTCTATTGAATCACATTAATTATAAGCTTATCTTAGCTAGCCAATTCTGACTTTGATAACTAACTCAATTATACGTAAGAATTCAACTCCAAGAATCAATTATAACTGAGATTGAATATCTTATCATTGATTTTTGCTGATAAAAGGCAAATGCAATTATAACTATTGAACTTAGTTATAGTTGAACAATCAATTTGGCTTTGGTTAAACAATCAATGCAACCTATAACATCACATTAATGGGAATCAACAGCTTCATTAAATCTGAGTCCCTATCGATATCCATATCCATTCATAAATGTCTCTATACATCTGAATTTGGCATAAGAAAATATATGCAAAACAAAAAGCTGCATAACAAATTGTATACGAAGTCCATTGACAGAAAATTTTTCCAGTGGGTTTTATACCTATAATTGATTATCGTTTACTTGATTTTTTGATAGTTAACAAAATTTTTTATGAATTTTATTGTTGTTTGGACCCACATAGATCACATTAATGGTAATCACAAGCCTCATGAAATTTGAATATCTATTCATATCCCATTCATAAAATGTGTCTATACATCTAAAGTCGGCATTTAAGAAAAATACATGAAAAAGAAAGCTGCAGCAAATTGTACATGAAGTCCACCGACCGAAACTTTTTCCTATATAAGTTGCTTAATGTTTCCCTGACTGTCCTGTACAGTTATACCTCCATGTTGCTAATTGAGTGAGTCTCGTAAGATGAGTGCCACTGCCAGGAGATCAGCCAACTACAAACCTAGTATTTGGAATGATGAATATCTTCAGTCACTAAACAGTGTCTATGGGGTAAAATACAAGAAAATCAGTGCTAGTTTTTCTGTACTACTTACGAAAAGAACTAAGCATCCACTGTATATTGTGTATTGCTGATGAAAATGCATCTGATCTTGCAGGAAAAGAGGTTCTTGCAACGAGCTGAGAAGCTTAAAGGTGA